>CAJQUW010015062.1:0-118455 GCA_907163375.1 Prostheceraeus crozeri
ACTTCAATCGAATATTACTCAGAAGCATAGAGATTGATTGATACACAGAGGTGTAAAAGATTATGCCAGAGCCGTATAATGATGGTTGATATTGCTTTTGCTGCTCAAATAACGCTACCATGCCAATTTTCTTCTCAATGTTTAATTGCTCAGGTGATAATCTACATAATATGTAGTCTGGTGGGCGGAATCATATGAAATTGCATTCAAATTTGTTTTAATTAGCAAAATCAGTTGGAAATACTCATGGCAAATACTAAAAACGTGAGCATCAATTGGACATGAAATTTTATTGAAATTGGAGTTGAACTTTCAGATCTATATTGAAATAAAAAACCACAGAACTACACATGTAGTCTGGTGGGCTGATGAGGGTTAAACATAATCACAGTTTCCTACTTCGATTCCTTCCTGCCGTAGATCGGTTTATAAGGGCATCCGCGAATCTGTTACAGTAATTACAAGCAGCGATCGATATATGTAGTGTCATTTTGCTAGATTTTTGTGGAATTTTCGTATATTGGCCTATATCTTGCTTAATTTCCAATAATTATTTCTGCTTTCACATTGTCGAGAAGAATCTCTGATGTCCTAGATGGTGCATTGACTTAGAAAAAATTCGGCACACATATCTGGTTTTCTTAAAATAGGCCTACTCTGCTGGATACTGATCAATCATTTCCTCTAGATTTAGCAGAAGTAATGATGTGTTGATGTAGGAGTCTGTCCACGGCTGGGAAAGGTGAGCTTAGTTATTTCGGGTGTTAGTGGGAGTGCAATTCAACATTCTTCAATAGCCAAAAATGATGTAAAATATTAATAAATACAGTATGAATAGTCATGTTGTAAAAAGGTAATGTCTCTCAATTAGGCTCATTATACGAGCAAAAGGACTCACTGGTTAAATCGTCTAGGATAATTTGTCACTGACAGCTAGATTACATGAAATAGAAAATTGTACATCAAGAGGATCAACTAGCAAAATGTTTCATTTGCATGTAAATGTAGGCCTACTCTAGGGCGATTTGTTTCGAAATCCAGGGATCACGGGATCCGGTAAAAAATTTGGGATCCCGAAAGTCAGGGATTGAGTTTCCAGAGAATACGGGATTTGGAAAAGCAACCGAGATTGCGATCCCTATAAATATCTCTTCATGCATAAATGCTGTGATGATGACTGTCCCCTTGATGACGATTTTATCGCGATGTCGCATGGAAAGAAGTGCCTTCAAACTGTTCAGGTGTCTAAAATATCGGCCATGAAACGATGGTCATTATTCATACGAGAAATACTGTTGAGAAATTCGAGAGAATGGCTGACAAAAGAGTCTTCGGGTGATGCAGCATATATTTCAAGTCATAGCAGAGGTTTGATTACCGACTTCCGGGTTTTGTTCATTTTACAATGGCTATTGCTTAATAGAATCTATGTCGAATATAACAGATGGTCTATCTGATAAAACAGAGTTGCAATAAAACTAGATGATGTTTAGAGATGATATTTATTAGATTCTAGTGAAAGTATTGGTCATATCGAGTGAGTGCAGAATGAAATCGCTTTAGAAAAGCACAATTTTATATGCATATGATGCGATGTGCAGATGAGTCCCCCAAAACAGTATAGGACGATCTACAATAAAACATTTCTGCAGCAATTCTGTTGGCAATGTTCAATGATCAAGCTTGGCTATTTCATATTTTTCAAATTGTGTATCACTTTAAAAAAAATTAGAAATACATTTCTCTTGAAAGATGGAAAATTGGCACATAGGCCTTTTGCCAATTCATCGACGCTATGTCAAATTCAGTTATTCAGCGAAGTGTAAACTGCATTTCAGGTTCTCGAGCTTGTGTTGAATTCAGAGCGTCGCGTCCGAACGAAAATGGACCTCACACTCCAGCGACGATCTCTTGAACATGTACAAAAATCCTTTAGCCTTCGTTTCTGACCAATGCAATATTCTGATATTATGGTAAAAACTCGGCTAATTTGGACATTTTTACTAACACCTATCTAATACATGCAATGCTACTCGTCTAATTTGAACACCACATCAGTCTAATTTGGATACCTGCTCGGCTAAATTGGAAACCTTATACTAGCATCTATTTAATACATAGAATGCTCCTCGGTTAATTTGGACAGTACAATTTCAAACTTACTTTCTTTTACTTAAGAATTATATACCTACTAATGAATATTACGACTAGAATATTTCAGTAAATAGGTGCTGCAATTTGATGATTTTTTTACATAACGCTCATCAGAAAATAATTTTAGAGGTAAAAACTAGAATCACATGTTGTGTAGATTAGGGCCCGTGAAACTGAACTATATAGCCTTTATGTGTCACACTTAATGTACAGTACGTAGAATATATAGTAGGCATATGCCTGCACGCAATAACACTCCTGATCAAGAAAAAAATTTCAAAGCAAGATTTTGATCTGAATATATTTCTATATATTTATAAAAAACACTATTATACTAACACAAATGTTTGTTTGCAGGTATAAATCATAATATAAACCATATCAAAAATCGTGCACATGCTGTATGCATTTTCATGAATGTCAGTCAATTCTGAACGTAGAATAGCCTATATCTATCTAGCCTAGACTCCTCACTATACAATTATAAATGCATAAACTCCGCACGTGAGTTACTAACATTTCAACGAGATAACATTTCCATCACTTTTTTTGCGCAAACTGCATGGAGAAAAGATCCAACACTGCATTTGCCACAATTATTGTGCTCTCATCGTTTGCAATCCATGCATTGAAGCAAGTCAACCCCAGACGCATCGTCTTCATAGCGAACCCCGCAAGATTGGTGTATGTTTTCATCAACTACCGAAGTAGAGAATTTGCGAATAGGCCTACATCCAACAGGTGCTTTTGATTTTTCTCTAGGTGCATTGTGACCAATTGATGACTCTCGCATCCTACAAAATGCATCCAGCTCTGCCTCTCTATTCGAATGCAAAGGCGGAACTAATCTCTCAAAAGATGCCTCCTCAGGCATAATTAGAGTGTCTAATTTGAGAGAAGTAGAGGGTGCAGAGCCACCAATGCAAGTATGTATGACCATCGGCTGTCGTAATTATTTCACCTTCATAGTTGATGGTAGTGATGTCATCTTCTTGCTCCGGAAGAGTACATGGAGATGCTTCACTTCCTCAATTTTGCAGGGCACATGTATAAACAGACAAAGACACATTGTCACTTTCGGGAGTAGTCGAATCCTCATTACACTGTAAATTGCTCAATACCAATCACATACGAATGATGCATACCAAATTTTTTTTTGGTATATTTCTGTATTCTCTTGGTATATATTTGTATGCTTTTCGTATGTTATTTCAAATGTGGCATGCTTTACATGCTAAAGCCATACCAGCACAATGTTAAAAGAAAGCTTGAAATACGTCCAAAGTATGTTGATTTAAGGCCTTCTGTCAATAAAGATCACACTAATGTTACTACTGTTTTGTAAGTAGTGAGATAATGACACTTAAGAGTCATACTTTCAATACTGAATTCGATTTCAATACACGTAAGTCCAATGTATTTCATGAATAATCAATAAGATTTCAACCATCAACAATTATGCATTATATAATTTTGAAATAAAGCATATTATCAATCCGAAATAAAAACACATTATAATTGATGAGCGCAAAAATAGTTATGTTTGAGATATATAAGTCAACAAGATTTCACTGAAGATATCGTTTAAATGAAATGATGTTTATCAACTTGGGTCATAGAGTTAACTAATCGTCTTGTTAATGTTGCTAGACAAGTAGCAACGACGACTTATTCGTGGAGCATAAAATTCACAATAATTCTAAGGTACTTAAATATCACTCTATCAAACAAAAAATATTCACGACTGGTATTACCGAAAAAAGTTATTTGACAGTAGTATGTAATGTATATATTTTTTGCTATGTGATTAAAGCTGCACATACCAAACATATACAAGAGGCATACGAATAAGGATGAATTTGCATCGGGTCTCGCATATAAAACATACCAACAACTCGCATTTCAGTGTAAAACAGCCAATCACAAATAGAATAGTTCGTATCGCTACATACCAATCACATACTAAAGTAAGTGAGATGTGGTATGAAAAACATACCAGATCTGTGTAGACATACCAGAATCTCGTATCAGATGTTAGTTTCAAATTGTATGTGATTTTGGTATATGTCTGTATGTAATTTTCGTATCCAGCGATTTACAGTGTATCTTCAATCTGGCTGGAGCCAAGAAGTTCTTTGGAATTAAGAAAACTATCTTTTGATAATGTGTCAAATGATAACAGAAATTATCCAGTCTTCCGGAAGTCTGACACAGCATTTTCTTTCTTACATGCAGTTTTAAAAGGCTCCCGAGAACAACACAGGGAAAGAAGTCTTCTTCGAAATTACCGGGGTTTTTATCAATAAATTATCGGCATCTTTCTCGCCATGATCGCTTCAAAGGGCCAAAAACACTAACATCAAGTGGTTGAAGACAGTTACAGGTGTGTGATGGCAAACTAATCAACTCGACATTCACTAGGTGACATGCCACGCTCAATTACGCGTAATTACACATGACCCTAAACATCCGTAACTATGCGGGACATTGCTGCAACATCTGTTATTTAAGTTAGTATAGTTGGCAGTCCTGCTATATAGTCTTTGCGTCTGCATGTATCAGAGGCTAAACAATGTGATAGGACCTCAATTTCATGCTCAGGGAAGACAGAGCATGCTTAGCGATTCATCCGTGGTTCATGCGACAACGCAGACAACCGTAGACGACGCGAAAACTATAAACGCTCGCCCGCGTGTATTCGTAAACATTCCTCATGTTTTAACAGCATCAGATCAAGTGATATCCGACTCTTAGTTGAGCGCGCATGTAAGCGGGTAGAAGAATAGAATGTCCGTAACCACGGATGTTTGGGGTGTTCCGTAATTACGAGTGAATTACGCGTGGCATGTCACCTAGTGTTGTTTTTAGGCTTCCTGAAAAAGTTCCCTTTTCTGTCTACTCACGATCGAGTCACACAACCGTTCTTCTTGTGCTTTTGTCAACGCAGTTAGTCGGCCAATCGTAGACATGGTGTTGAAATCGCTTTTGAGCCAAATTCGACGCAACGTGGTCATCGGAATTTAATGTCTTTTTTTTTGCAATGACACCTAAGCAAATTCTGTTCAGTCCTGCAAGGAATAAATAGGCGCTAGGGTTCCGTAGCGCATTGTGTATAGGCCTACATGTAGACCCGTGGGTACCTACGCGTTCATGTAGACCTATATAGGCCCCATAAGCGTCTATTCTTAAGGTATTCGAATTGAAGCTCGTTAGTGGAACGGTCGTGATCGATGCACAAACGCTATTGCATTTTGGGAAACTTATTTAGGCTTGCACGCCTTAAATTATCAAAGATAAACCTCTTGTTTATCATTTATATTGTAATGAGCATTTCATGTAAAATTCCAGATTAACACAAAAAAGTAAGCTAAGTCCAAACTGCATGTAAGCATACGACTATGCCTAATGGCCTCGAAAAGGTGGATAGCCCAATCCATCATTTCAAAGTACCGTACACAAGCCCCATCGAAAACTTTGTGATACTTTTTTCTTAATATATCTTAGCGCATTTCTATGCACACATGGGCCTATATACCTTAAAGCAACACTTGCCAACAGCATTTCCTTTTCTCGAACATTTGGAAGCTTCGAACTCTCTATTCGCATATTTATCACGGTCCATTGCTGATAATGGCGATCGCGTTTGAGTGTATAAACAGAATGGGTATACCCATCTAGACTATGTCTGAGATTATACAATCAAGTTATCAGTCTTTGGCCTACTATCTGAATTTAATGAGTCCTATATCTATATGTACGAGTACATGTGCAGGCGGAGGGTTTATTCCTGTGAATGATGTTATGTCTAGTGGATATAGATCACTGCCTTGATATGTAGGCTATGCCTATGTCTTTCAATTTTTTAAGCAAACAAACTAACAAACCACGAGATAGGGTCTACCCACAAATTGTACGGTAACATAGACTGTGCACTAACTATGCATGACTGTATAATGAAGCCACTTTTCATCTTGCCGTTCTTATGATATTAAGTTATAGACAGCTGCACGTATCTACAGCAATCTAAAAACGACTTCAACGGCTCTCAAACAGAGAGTCTTCTTTATTGATATAGGCCTACGACCACAATAATATAACCTTACGAGTATGTTGATCAATAGGCCTATATATCATTAGTGTTGGCCAGTTACAGTATAGATCAACTTCATAGGATCTTAATTACTCACAGGCTATAACATGCTAATAATTGCAGTCAGTGTCCAAATTAGACTAAAATTGTCCAAATTACCCTGATGTGTAGTCCAAATTACCCTAACCATGGCGTCCGAGTTTTCAGCTCCCTTTATTTAATAATATCTGGACATGGATTCTCATTTAACCCTTACTTTACCATGGAGTGTCTACACACCCCAAGACGTCGCATTTTTTGTGTATTTCTTTAGCTGGATAAAGTCCGATGATGCCCTCCCAGTTTATGCTTGAGGTGAATATCACTAAAAAGTTACAGTAATAAACTTTTTGAAGTATGAAGTCATTTCGCGGTGAAAATGTTTTTGAAAAAATGTAGCGTTGTTTACCATGGGGTGTATCACACCCCAAATATATTTTTGGTAACGAACAATAATGGAGGTTTATGATTGTTTTCTGAATGATCCTAAAAAACAATTCTACAGTCAACAACGTGGACATTTTATGATAGCGTGTTCAGCACACACGGTCGTTTGACAAAAAACGGTCGTTTGATCCCATCGCCTTTGTTTCGGTACCGGTTGGATGATAGGCCTCATTGGCAACCTTGCCGACTCAAGTGCGTTGCCTTCTCTGCAACCACTAAGAGACTTTGACAATTGAAGTAGAAAGCGTTTTCGAACTTGTCCACTTCTTTGTTCATATTCTGGATGCATGTAGAGGAATAAAACCAGTGCGTTGTACGAGCAGATGTTCAGCAAATTCATGAACAAAGTCAGAGACCAACGATTGCTTTTCGAATGCAATCATATTTTCGCACCAGTTGGTCTAGTGTGTCCACACCGCACTTTCCTTTACTGTAATCAAGAATGAAAAAGAAGATTTGAGGTTTTCTTGACTCATCACTTGAAATGTCGATGTCCTGATGGTTGGTTGACAGAAGAATGACTGCTTTATTTTTCTTCGGGACGTAGGAAACAATTGTTGCTTTGTCTTGAAATCCGAATACACTGGTAAATTGTTGCCTAGTTGAATCAGGCATAATTTCCGAAGGTAATCCGGTTTTATTACGACGAATGGTGCCCGTCATAGTCATTTGACGTCCAAGAAGATTTCTTGCAAGCTGCAAGCTTGTAAAAATAAATGTCCATATAGATGTGACGACCAGATGCTGTGTAGAAATCGGTCAATTGAAGTACAACACGCTGACCTTGACCTCTTTCCGGAACATCACCAACTCTTCTTACGTAAGGCTGTAAATTGAGACAATAATAGGTTTTTGAATCACATAAAGCTCATAACTTTATTCCATAGCGGCCTGGCTTTGAAGAGATGAACATTTTCAAAGGACTGCGCCCTCGGAAACTGACAAGCTGTTCGTCTACAGTCAATTCAGATCCAGGTGAATAGTAAGCTCGAAATTTAGTCACAATTTCTTCGAAAATACGGCGCAAAGGTGCAAATTTGTCTTGAGAATTTCTTTCACTCCGGCAATCAAATCGAATATAACGTAGAAGTTTAGTGAATCGATTTCTGGTCATGGAGTCATTGAATATTAGCCTTCTCTCGGCCGCACTCCAGAGGTCAGCCAGTCGTGTTTTGTTCTCATGCAAAGCGCCAGCAAGAAGCAACAGACCGAAGAAAGTATACAGTTCTTCTACATTTGTTTCTTTCCAAGTATGTGTATGCTCGCTAGCTTCCTTATTGGTGCATTCATCTATCTTTTGAACAAGACTGGGAGAAATGAATAATTTGAAGGCTTCCTCAGGTGATGAACCAGTGTCTTTGAGCATGCTTAGTAGGACCACTATGATTTCGAATGATATTATGAATTCTTGCCTTTCCTCCTTGTTGTAGTGATTTGCGGTACAACTTCTCAGAGCCACTGCGAGATTTCATCGTATTGTAATCTTCATGGATTTCAGCCACCATGGATTCAATTATCCTATCAGTGTCGTCTACACTGTCTTCGTCAGAATGATCAGATACTGTTGTTGTTGGGTTATCGATGACTATGTCATCAACATCACTATCCAGAGTTTCGTCGCCTTCGTAGCCGTCATCTGATGAGATTTGCTGTAACAGTCTTTCTAATGCTTCTTCAACTACGTAACTTTTCTCTCCTGTACTTGACGTGTAGTAATTTTAATCAAATGTACAGGAGAAATGAAAAATGCAGACAAGTTAGGTATAGACAATAAATTACTACGACTCTATGATAAGATTCCATGGCATAGTGGTTAGAGCTACAGACCATGAAGTAGTATGACACAGGGTCGAGTTCTGATTCGACCTACCTTTTCCCTTATATTATTTCTAATCTAAAATCATATTTTCTCAATTACTAATGTAAGAGTCAGGTATGTATTTAGTTAGGATGCGTCTGTTTACCCTTCGAAAGATTAAAATTTTAGGATTAGAAAGATCTGCCGTTACATCAGTCGATTATCCTACATATAGTCACTTAGTTTTCCAAGATAAATTAGAGTTTCCTGATACTTCGTACAGTAAATACCATTATAGTCAGAATCCAATAAATTCATATTCACTTTTTCTTGACATATCCACCGCTATATACAGACAAATTTTTCACAAATCGTTTTAGAAAGAGAACGTATGCAGGTGATATAATGCTAGTCAGCAGGCGAAGGATTTTCCGAAACGGTGATTAAATTAAATTAATAATTCAATTAAAATTCAATTAAAACAAAAACTTGCGAAAACTGACTGCTTTATTCGTGCTTCTAGCACTATTTAACAGTGTTCGAAAATCTTTTAGTATGAAAATATTGCTAAGATTGATTGAAATCATTTACAACAATCGATTGTGAATTGGGGTGGATTGCACCCCATGGTAAACCATGTTACTTTTTTTCTTGGTAAAGTAAGGGTTAAATAACTAATAAGCTCAAAACGTACGTAATCTTGATTTCCATATCTAAGTCAGCATATAAAATTCACCACTTGTGGTACTCACTCTCACTTTCACTTTGCACGCATCCGTTGAAAATAAGGATTCGGCTGTACTTTGCTTACGTGATTTTCTCATATATGCGAACTTGAGGCCACGAATCATCTTGCTTTGCGTTGTTATTGACAACGGATTCGATAAAGTGACTCACATTGACCTTAAAATAATCTATGGTGAAGATCCCGGTATCTGTTCTCATCACATGCTTGATTAAGAATTCCAATATTTGCAGTTTTCTTAAGAAGTGTCCAAATTAACCGAGTGTCCACGTTAGCCGAATTTACCCTATGGTTCATCATTTACAACTTCACGAAGGCATTTTTGAGGAAAAACTGCAAAAATGACATTTAGCTCAAATTTTTATCAGCACTTTTTCATTTCAAAGCCGAAGTAAAGTGAATTGAGACCTGAAATTTTGCATCGGCACTAGCAGACACTATGCCTATTGCAGCACCAACAGTAATTTAAAAAGTAATGTCTGGTACTTGATGACAAAACGGATAATTTCTGGAAACGTTACGACTGTAATGCTGGAATACCCGTGAGGGTGGGCGCGAGTAGAGAGAAGCTTCTTCACGGGCACAGGCGGGTAAGGATATCTTCAAATATATATGAGACGGAGAACTATTGTGTTGCATCAAATTATGCACTGTAATTAGACCATTCTACTGATCGAAATCAGTCCTCGATGACTCTGCGGCATAGATTTTCAAACATTTTCACGCGGCATTGATCATAACAGTCATTTATCAGCAGGCCCCATAGTAGTAATCAAAATTGCATGTACCTTTCTACAGTTTTATTTTTAGATGCATAATTGCAATTTTTGTTGTGTTTTACTGCAGGTACTGGCATTTTTAGTAGTCCTCACATTAATACAATTGATCATTTTCAACTTAGGCGTGACTGTTCGAGGCAAGACGAGCTATGGCTTCGCATCATTGCGACTTATAACATATATCATAAATACAAGACATATAAACTGGGAAGAGAAGACAACAACAGCTTTGACTGTCGAGGTTTAACCCTGAGAGAGCTGAGGGGGTCCAGTGGACCCCGGAGCCACATTTTTCTATTTCATTTTTTACGCTGACGATATATCAACCACTCAATCCCATATAAAGTCATCATTTCTGACAGTGAATCTGCATGTGTTATTTCATTTCAATTGAATCAGTAGAAGTATGCCAGATAGGCCAAGGGGGTCCACTGGACCCCCCCTCAGGTCTCAGAGGGTGTAGAAATTTCATCACAAAATTTTTGTAATTAGATGAAAAATGAGTTCAAACATGTCCACGATGGTGTATAAAGAGTGAAAGTCATTTATTCATTGTTTGCATCATGCTCGTAGATGTGCAATGCGTTGGAAGATCGCAAAATGTGAATATTTTGCTTTCGCACATGATCTCGCGTGACTGGTTGGCCTATGTGAACAACTCGACATAAATCGATGTCCGAAATGAAAGCCATCATTACATTCATAGTTGAGCACCAAAAACTGATTGATGAGAAAACTTTTCACAGCAGTAATGACAAGTTTGAGATCTCCACAGCTGTTTTTGGTTCTAGAAGTACAGCAATTTTGACTCATTTTAGGTCTATTTCTGATAGCTTTGGATAAATTTGAAGGAATGTACAAATGGAAAGGATTAGCTGGATGAATTAAATCAATTTCATCAAAATCAACTATCTGAGGCTTTATGGTGACACAAAATATCGCAAAGCCGCCTCCTAGTACAAATGATGCTGTACGACTTACAAATACATCATATTTTCGCACGTGTTTACTGAGAAGGCTGAAAGTCACTCAAGGGATTCGTTATACAGACCTGCTACACGCAAACATCATTGTTTTACTTAAAATCAACTTTCCCAATGTTTTGATATCGATTTAAGCAGGTAAACTAAGAATATGTTAAAGGGGTCCACTTGACCCCTCCTCAGGTCTCAGAGGGTGTGAAAAAGCTCAGATCTCTGAGGGTTAATCTATGTTTTAATCTAATGCATAGATTTGATAGGCTATCGTTGATGTATTTTAGCATGAAAAGTTATGACAGAAGTTGTTTTTCTGGGAACTGGGAACAGAAGAACAGTTCTGCCATCAAGGGGGAACAGAAGACAGCAATAGCTTTGACTGTCGAGGTTTAAAAAAAGTTCCAAGAGAAATATGCACAATCTTTTAATTGATGAAATGCCATTCATAAACCAGCATCTCATCAGTTTAAACAGCATGACCACACTGCAAACCACAGAATTAGATTGTTTAAGCGTGTCACTTTTCTAAAGGCGCAAAAGGATTCAAAATGATGCCACATGCAAGAACTAACTATAAAGCAGGCAAAAAGAAATGTTTAACCCATTAAACGCGACTGCGATTTCTTTTCATATTTCGAATTACATTAATAAGCATAGCTTGAAGCATCACGAAATATGAATACTTTCACATGTAGAATGGATGCGAGTCATTTCGGATCGATTTCGAAGATGGCATATATATACATATATATATATATATATATATATATATATATATATATATGTGTATGCCATCGCGTCCTACCACTCCTAAAACAGCAGTAAATTTTAGTTGTGACTATAAAAGACAAAATTGAAGCACTGAACTTTACAAAACTGCAATAAGAACAATTTGTCTGGTGCGAACACCTTGCTTGTGCATTTCAGATTTCATTTTACACATCCGCTATTCATATCAACTGCCTTGATGTATTATTCAGTTACATGTAGGCTACATGCAGATCGAATTTAGAAAAGAAAAATATATGATTTACGATTTGTGCACGTAGTTTTGCTCAAAAAATAATTTGCGTTACTGTTGCATGATATAAAACAGATCTTACAGCAAATACAGCTTCTAAAAGTCTTACACAATGCACACATGCACTTATATCAGTGATTTTCTCTTTAGTAGGCCTATTTTGCTCTGTAAAACGACTATCATGTTTATGTGTGTATGCTCAACAGCTCATGTCGTTTTAGAGTTTATGATCGTCTTCTTCATCTAGGCTATGATCGTCAACTTCAGTGGGCGCCATATTTTGCTATTCTGAAATAAAAGGAATTATTGAAAATAGCTTTCGTGTGCACCGTGTAATTTTCAAAAAATAATGCTTACTCTGCATCACAGGAGACGAAAATAATCAAATGTTGTGTCTTCAAAAAATTAACATGCTGGTTTACACTAGAAGTAGAAAGCTAGCAACTACGAAGTTTCGAGTAAGCAAATAGTGGTGCAAATTTGGTCAGAGTGTGGTCCATCGTTTTCAGACCATGGGTGGGCCTACTGAAGACGATCCTGATATCATCTTCCTAAAATACTTTGCAAACGATTTGAATAATGCAAGATGATGGAAGAGCCAAACAAACTGATAGCAGGCAATATTGCCGTTGAACAAGTGTCAAGATAGGACATTCGATAGACATGCACATACTCGTATATGTAGGTACATGAGCAAATTAGGCCTACTTGATATATCATCGTAAAGGTCACTTTTGTCCTCTTTACCACTGTCTCTGCACTGTCTTCACCATCTCATAACGGGGTATATCATAATATCATCATCTCCATTGTTAATTAGATCATTCAGCGCATGAATCGCTGAGATATTATTATCAGAAAGGGATACTTATTCTGACATACTCAGTAGCGGATCACGCGATGGCATATATATATATATATATATATATATATATATATATATATATATATATATATATATATATTTTTTGAAAATTTGCATCCCGAGTGTGATTGATTTAACAAAAAGATGTCTTCAGGAATAAGATATTATTTACCAGAAATTTTCAGGCTGTTACTTCAGCTCGTCGTCAGGTGGAAAAGGGAAATTACATCGGGAGACATGAGTATAAAATTTTAAAAATTTCGTGATGACATAGCTTGGCGTAAGTCTACATAGATGTTATCAAGTTCTATATGTCTATTGATGGAGTGGTCTGAGGAGTACCAAGCTTCCATGAATTCACGACCATATCTATGTTCACATGAGTTGATGGTTTTTGCACTACCCCAAACAAATACATGGTCTTCTTCAACGCAATGAGTTGATATTTGTGAACGCTGATCAATCCTCCTTACTGCTAGTCGATGTTCATGAACTCTTGTTGATAGCTGTTTTCTAGTTTGTCCAATGTATTTTTGTTGACAGTTGGAGCAATCGATTTGGTAAATGACGTTTCTTCGTTCTAAATCAGATTTTAATTTCTTTGGTTTAAAGAGCTGATTTTTCAATGTAGTTGTTGGTTTGTGGGCGATCTTTATATCGTGCTTTTGAAACATACGGCTCAATGTTTCAGAAATACCATTAATGTATGGTAGTGTGTAATAAGTTTGTTTTCTTTGTTCTTGTTCTTCTATTGTTGTGGTTTGTTGGACTTCGTTGTTTTGTTTTAATTGTTCTTTCATTTGTGACCAAGTTCTTTCAATGAATTGCTTTGGATAGTTGTTATTTTGGAAAAGTTGGAAAAGAAATTTAATTTTATTGTTTTTATTCTCCTCAGTACTGCAGTGAGTTATTGTTCTCTGAAATAAAGTACGAATACAATTCCTCTTGTGGATGACTGGGTGATTGCTGTTGATGTTAAGGATTGTTCCTGCATAGGCTTTCTTCCTATGAACACTTGTTTCAGTAAAGCCATCACTATTTCTTTTGACCAAGATGTCGAGGAATGCCAGTTCTCCATGTCTTTCAACTTCATGAGTAAATTTGATTCCGGGAAAGATTGAATTAAGTGTTAAGAGCATGTCATTCAAGTCATTTCGTTTCATGATAACAAAAGTGTCGTCGACGTAGCGCAACCAAAATTTGGGTTGTAACTTGGAAATGGCATTGTTTTCTAACTTTTGCATAACTAATTCAGCAAGTAAACCTGAAATAGGTGATCCCATAGGCGTACCTTTCTTTTGTTCGAAGAATCGGTTCTTAAATGAAAAATAAATGTTGAGGCACAGACATATCAGTTCTAACAAAACAGTGTTAGATAAGGAGTGAGGATGAATAGAAAGGAATTCTGTTACACATGATTTTGCCAAATCTAATTGGATTGAGGGGTATAAGGATATGACATCAAAGCTAACCATCAATTCATCTTCTGCAACAGAAGTGCACTTCAATTTGCTCAAAAATTCTTGCGAATTGTTAATTGAAAAAGATGAGTGAGAAGCTAAATCTTTCAATTTCTTGAAAAGCCATTTGGCCAAATAATATGTAGGCGAATCAACAAGGGAAACAACTGGGCGAAGTGGATAGTTTTCCTTGTGGAGCTTGGGAAGTCCATAAATTTCAGCTATCGTGGTTTCCTTTGGAGATATAAATTTGTAATCTTCAGCAGAAATAACTTTTTTCTTCTTCAATGTCAGTAGATACTTTTCCATTTTCCTGATTTGAGTTGTAGTTGGATCATTCATAACTTCAAAGTAACTAGTTGAGTCTGAAAGGATTTCAATCATTTTATCATCATATTGACTTCGGTCTAGAATGGCTGTGGATCCTCCTTTATCTGCCAGAAGAATTATAATTGAAGAATCAGACTTCAAAGATTTGAGTGCCTTTTGTTCCTCACGTGGGAATGTGGAATGTCTGTTGTGTTTCTCCATCTGACTAGTGAGATAACTTCTAATGGTGCTTTTATCTTCTGGTTTCAAATCATTGACAGCCATGATAAACTCAGTTTCAGCCATAAATTTGAGAGGATCAGAATCTTTTGTATTAAATTTCAAACTTTTGTTCAAAACAGCGACTTCGCTCTCGGATAAGTTTCTACTGGAGAGATTGACTACCTTCTTTTCGTTGAAAACGTCTTTGTCAGAATCAGGCTTCAATTTCTTTAGCTTTATTACCATCTGTTGTCTCTTCTTTTCTTCTGCATATTTGCTTGTTGTGGAAATTGCTGATTTCAATTGAGAAAAAAGAATTCGAGTTAAAGAGGATTCACACAAACTTCGGAATTCTTCTGCATGACTGGTAAAGCGATCTAAACGACGATGGGCATCTTGAAATAAAGCTTTCATCATTTGTTTCCCATTACTCTTTGCTATTTCGAAACCAAGACGTGAAGGTACTGGAGGTTTATACTGAATTGAACGTGGAAGAATATCAGATCTTTTACAATGATGAAGGAAATGAAGCTGTTGTTTTGTTGTTATTATTCGATGTTCAAATTTCTCCCATTTTCTAGCAAATGAAAGGACAGTCGGTTCATATTGATTACGAATTAATTTGAAAATTTGCATCCCGAGTGTGATTGATTTAACAAAAAGATGTCTTCAGGAATAAGATATTATTTACCAGAAATTTTCAGGCTGTTACTTCAGCTCGTCGTCAGGTGGAAAAGGGAAATTACATCGGGAGACATGAGTATAAAATTTTAAAAATTTCGTGATGACATAGCTTGGCGTAAGTCTACATAGATGTTATCAAGTTCTATATGTCTATTGATGGAGTGGTCTGAGGAGTACCAAGCTTCCATGAATTCACGACCATATCTATGTTCACATGAGTTGATGGTTTTTGCACTACCCCAAACAAATACATGGTCTTCTTCAACGCAATGAGTTGATATTTGTGAACGCTGATCAATCCTCCTTACTGCTAGTCGATGTTCATGAACTCTTGTTGATAGCTGTTTTCTAGTTTGTCCAATGTATTTTTGTTGACAGTTGGAGCAATCGATTTGGTAAATGACGTTTCTTCGTTCTAAATCAGATTTTAATTTCTTTGGTTTAAAGAGCTGATTTTTCAATGTAGTTGTTGGTTTGTGGGCGATCTTTATATCGTGCTTTTGAAACATACGGCTCAATGTTTCAGAAATACCATTAATGTTTGGTAATGTGTAAACTACCTCACTGCAGTACTGAGGAGAATAAAAACAATGAAATTAAATTTCTTCTCCAACTTTTCCAAAATAACAATTATCCAAAGCAATTCATTGAAAGAACTTGGTCACAAATGAAAGAACAATTAAAACAAAACAACGAAGTCCAACAGACCACAACAATAGAAGAACAAGAACAAAGAAAACAAACTTATTACACACTACCAAACATTAATGGTATTTCTGAAACATTGAGCCGTATGTTTCAAAAGCACGATATAATGATCGCCCACACAAACCAACAACTACATTGAAAAATCAGCTCTTTAAACCAAAGAAATTAAAATCTGATTTAGAACGAAGAAACGTCATTTACCAAATTGATTGCTCCAACTGTCAACAAAAATACATTGGACAAACTGGAAAACAGCTATCAACAAGAGTTCATGAACATCGACTAGCAGTAAGGAGGATTGATCAGCGTTCACAAATATCAACTCATTGCGTTGAAGAAGACCATGCATTTGATTGGAGTAGTGAAAAAACCATCAACTCATGTGAACATAGATATGGTCGTGAATTCATGGAAGCTTGGTACTCCTCAGACCACTCCATCAATAGACATATAGAACTTGATAACATCTATGTAGACTTACGCCAAGCTATGTCATCACGAAATTTTTAAAATTTTATACTCATGTCTCCCGATGTAATTTTCCTTTTCCACCTGACGACGAGCTGAAGGAACAGCCTGAAAATTTGTGGTAAATAATAACTTATTCCTTAAGACATCTTTTTGTTAAAAAATATATATATATATTCCAGTACGTATTGCTGCATTGCCACTGAACCAAGTCGAATTTGAATATCAGACTAGTGCACAGGGCCAGAAAATACGCCAAATAAAACATACATGGACACAAAATGATTATGAAAGTTTAAAATTGAATATTTTGCTCAACTTACCAAAATGAAGAATTTTTCGCTCCATTTTGAAGACAATTTGAATTTCCCGTCAAAAGGACGAAATTGAAAAAGTGATTTCACATCACACATCTTGAACAACGTTATAAGCTATGTTTTGTCAAGAAGAAATGATCCGAAAAACAAGTTTTCACGGTTAAAATGAAGCATAAATGGAGGTAGGTTACCTGGCACATATGTATATATATATATATATATATTTCATGTAAAAGAAAAAGCACAGCTTTCCGGACTAGTTTCGATGTTTTTTATCACATCATCTTCAGCGGTAAAAAGAGTTACAAACATCTGTACACATCATTTACATACTTGCTATCTACAATTCATTTTCAACATTAACACAACTAAAACACGATAAAATACGTCATTAATTGCATGTCACATGCCACTGACGTCATGCATGTCACTTCGTCACCTTTCATGTAATTTCATAAATCTAGAGACAATTGATATGAACCATTTCGTTCATTCGAGAGGCAATCTTTGTTTTGATTCATGATTATAGTTTCAAGAATGAATGGAATTTTGTAACGACCTAGAATTCTAAAGTTTTCATATTTCGGTGCATGTTCATGCATCGAAACTTCAGTGGGAGTTGGGTAGCCTCTAAGATGCTCGCTAATACGGGTATTTAAATGTCTTTTGGATGCGCCAATATACCGCATCGAACAGCGGTCACAACTGTATTGGTAAACAATGTTGGCTTTCAATCCATCAGAAATACTATCTTTATTTTGAAAAAAGTTTTGAAGTTTGAAAGTTTTGTACGCGGGTCTGATGGATTGAAGCCAATTGAAGTTTTTCAAGTTGATCAAGCCATTGAAGTATTTCTGATGGATTGAAAGCCAACATTGTTTACCAATACAGTTGTGACCGCTGTTCGATGCGGTATATTGGCGCATCCAAAAGACATTTAAATACCCGTATTAGCGAGCATCTTAGAGGCTACCCAACTCCCACTGAAGTTTCGATGCATGAACATGCACCGAAATATGAAAACTTTAGAATTCTAGGTCGTTACAAAATTCCATTCATTCTTGAAACTATAATCATGAATCAAAACAAAGATTGCCTCTCGAATGAACGAAATGGTTCATATCAATTGTCTCTAGATTTATGAAATTACATGAAAGGTGACGAAGTGACATGCATGACGTCAGTGGCATGTGACATGCAATTAATGACGTATTTTATCGTGTTTTAGTTGTGTTAATGTTGAAAATGAATTGTAGATAGCAAGTATGTAAATGATGTGTACAGATGTTTGTAACTCTTTTTACCGCTGAAGATGATGTGATAAAAAACATCGAAACTAGTCCGGAAAGCTGTGCTTTTTCTTTTACATGAAATATGAAAAGACTGGGAACACTTTGCTGTAATATAATCCAACCGGCCTTGAACCCAGATACCCAACAAGTGGTCAAACAAGGAGTGAAAGTCGCTGATAAACAAATCCGCGCTGAGCTTCGACTACATTTCCTTCAATCATGCAAAGATCGTCACCTGATCCCGAAGTTTCTCAGTATGAGAATTCCGAATCTTCTCAAGTCCTCAAAACAAGGAATTCGGAAATCACAGGAATCAGCTTTGCGGAAGCAAATCGGTGAGACAAAGAAAGACTTAAAATCAAAATCATCTGAAGTGACAAAACTTTATGATTCTCTTAGTGAGACTCAGCTAAAAATTGTGAAGTCAATCACCGAGCACAAAAATGCCAAAACTAAATTAATTGTTCAATCAGTGCATTTGAAAAAACTTAGAAATCTTGAATCTACTCAAAAACCAGTTGTCTCATCTCAAGACAAAAAAATCAATTACTCTGTTCTCAATATTTCGTCAGTTCCTTTGACTGATAATGAAAAAGAAGTTCTTGCTCTAGGTTTTTCGATGTGTTTTCCTCAACCCAAAATTAAGATTAATGAACAAAAAGCTGAGGCCGAAAATTTGGTCTCTAAACTCAAGCATTTCGATGGTGCAGCCACCAACAATGATCTGATAATCAAAATAAGAAACGCTTTCAAAAGTTACTTCAACAAACACAGAATATCCAATAATTGGAAATCTAAAATGAAGTCTCTATCCAAACTTGCCAAAAATAAGGATATTGTGGTATCCAAATTTGACAAAGGCAACGGCATAGTGATCCATGACAGAATCTCGTATGTGGAGAAGCTCCAAAGCATATTGAGTGATCAAAGTCGTTTCAAAAAATATAAACCTGACAAACGTTCAAAAAAAGAACCATTCATTTTGGAAGAAGACCGATTCAATAGGAAACTTCAAGATTTGAAGTCCAAAAAATTGATAAATGATGATATTTTTCAAAACATTCGGGCGTGTGGATCTCAGCCTGCTCGTCTCTATGGTCTTCCCAAAGTCCACAAAAATGCTGAAGATCCGCCATACCGGCCTATTATGAGTATGTGTAATTCCTACACATCTAATCTCGCTCTTTGGCTTGATAATATTTTAAAAAAATTCATTCCTATGAAATACAATCTCAAGGATACTTTTCAATTTGTTGACAGCCTGAAATGTCTTTACTTGCCTGATGAGAACTTTCAGCTGTTCAGTTTAGATGTTAAGAACCTTTTCACAAGCATTCCTGTGAAAAGAACGATTAAACACATTGCCTCGCTGATTGACTTCGACAATTTTCCTATTTCAAAACATGCTTTAACAGCTTTGTTAGATCTGGCTTGCACGAATGTCTTATTTAGTTTTAATAATGATCTTTTTCATCAGGTGGACGGTATGGCCATGGGTTCAAACCTTGGCCCTACCATGGCTGCCTTCGCTCTAGATATGATCGAAAGCAATTTTTGTAAGTACGACGGCACATTGCCATTCTTCTATCGTCGATTTGTTGACGATTGTTTTGTCATTTTTCGCAACAGTAATGAAGCCAAAAGCTTTTTGAACTTTGTCAATAGTTTGGATGATAACATCCAATTTACCATGGAAGAGAGTATTAATAATTGTATCACATTTTTGGATACCGAAGTGACTCTCCAATCAAAAAATTTCAAGATAGATTTTCACATAAAATCGACCAATACAGGAGTTTATACTCCATACTTTGCCTATGCTCCAGACAAATACAAATTGTCTGCCATTCGGTCTTTATTGTTTCGCGCTTCTAAAATCTGTTCTGATGAGACTCTTTTTCAGTCTGCATCTAAAAAGATTTCTGATATTTTCATAAGTAATGGTTTCCCTGATGAAAAAATAAATCAGATAAAGAAAGAAATTGATAAAAAGAGGACAGTCGTGCAACAAGAGATCCCTGACAAAGACAGAAGCAAAAATATTATTTATTGGCCAGTTCCGTTCATTCGAGAGGGCGTCAAAGAATTAAATAACAGAATTCACAACATCAACCAAAGTCTCTCAAATACAGAGATCAGACCCGCGTACAAAACTTTCAAACTTCAAAACTTTTTTCAAAATAAAGATAGTATTTCTGATGGATTGAAAGCCAACATTGTTTACCAATACAGTTGTGACCGCTGTTCGATGCGGTATATTGGCGCATCCAAAAGACATTTAAATACCCGTATTAGCGAGCATCTTAGAGGCTACCCAACTCCCACTGAAGTTTCGATGCATGAACATGCACCGAAATATGAAAACTTTAGAATTCTAGGTCGTTACAAAATTCCATTCATTCTTGAAACTATAATCATGAATCAAAACAAAGATTGCCTCTCGAATGAACGAAATGGTTCATATCAATTGTCTCTAGATTTATGAAATTACATGAAAGGTGACGAAGTGACATGCATGACGTCAGTGGCATGTGACATGCAATTAATGACGTATTTTATCGTGTTTTAGTTGTGTTAATGTTGAAAATGAATTGTAGATAGCAAGTATGTAAATGATGTGTACAGATGTTTGTAACTCTTTTTACCGCTGAAGATGATGTGATAAAAAACATCGAAACTAGTCCGGAAAGCTGTGCTTTTTCTTTTACATGAAATATGAAAAGACTGGGAACACTTTGCTGTAATATATATATATATATATATATATATATATATATATATATATATATATATATATATATCAAATCTCAACAGATGTAACCACCACGAGACATGTTTCGGCCTGTTGGGCCTCATCAGTCGTGGGTAGGTTGGAACCAGGGACGTTGGAGCTAGAGGACGTGCACGTCCTATATAAGAAATAAAAAGACCAGAGGTTTCCAACAAAAATAATTGTATTCCCCGACTAGTTTCTGCAGGGTGCTACCTGCTTCTGAGGGGGACTTGGAATGAAATGATAGAGGATACAAAATTATAACTGAATGCATATAAGTATACATAAAAAACATAGAAATTATGCTTAACATGCATTGAGACGAGGCTCATATCTTTGAATGAAAGCAAATTTCATTCTTTCCCTGTCCGCTTTCTTGGATTTTGGTGACATTTTATAAAATGGTGTTACAGTGAATTTGATTTCTTTATTTTTAGCACAATTAGTTATATGTTTGCTCACGGGAAGAATGGAGTATTTCGGGTCAAAAATATGCTGTCGGTGAAGTGTCATGCGGTGGCGTAGGGTGTCTCCGGTCTGTCCAATATAGTATTCATTACACCCCTTACAGACTAATTTGTATATCAGATTGCTTGATAAGCAAGACATATATGATTTTATTTCGAAATTGATTATTGTATCTTTTACTTTAAAAACAGTATTTTTTCCTGTTGACAGAAGATCACAGCACTTGCACAAAGGTTCATTGCATTTGGTGACTCCGGTGACTGTGCATCGGTTATTTCTATTCAAAATGGTTAGCAGAGGTTTGGGTTGTCTGAAAGTCCGTCTTACTTTTTGATCTTTGAAACACTTTGAAGCAGAGAGAGAGAGAGAGTTGACTGCTGAGTATATCACATTGTTGTAAATACTTGGGTTGTTCGGGTTGTATGTTTGTACAAAGTTCAAAATTTTATCACTTTTAGTTTTTCCATTTGTTTTGTTACCTTGGGTTCCTTGTTTTGTTTTGTAAATTGCATTGTCAATTAAAGTACAAGGATAGCCTAATTTCATCAGTCTATGTTTCAGTTCAAGAAACCGTGTTTCTCTAACATCATTGTCGGAAACTATACGATGAATTCTTTTGGCCAGACAGAAAGATATATTTCGCAAAATATGTCGAGGATGGTTTGACATGAATGGGACATAATTAAAACTGTCTGTACTTTTATGGTGTATGTCAGTTTCAACGACACCAGAATTTCCCTTTTTATACACATAAATATCCAAGAAGTTTATACAATGATAATCTTTCTCAAAGGTGAATTTAATAGATTCGTGTAAATTGTTCAGCATGTCAAAAAATGAATTTACATCACTATAGTGGTCGTCCCAAAACGACATATATATATATATATATATATATATATATATATATATATATATATATATATATATATATATGCCACCGCGTTTAATGGGATAATGCCTCACAGAGATAGGGAAAATGGCCGTGCGTCGCCTGCGATTGCTGTGAATTCCTTCAGAAATGCTCTGATCGCCACGATTCCTTCAGCTTCCAAAAATTCAGATCATTGTGCAAAAGTTTTCTCGATGATGTTGGTCCTTCCGATCATCATTGAAAAGAGAGTCGGCCAACGAAAAAACGTTCGCAAATTTCTCTGTAGAACTTGACATTGCCTGTGTCTCTTTGCTGCGTGATCCGGTTGATGGCAGTCACTGAAACTTCTCACAATTTGGCGTGTTTAATGCTGAACTGATGCTCGCTGTCCAATTGCTATGGCATTATGTCAGCAGATTGTGGCATTTCATTAGCGTTACATGTTCCGTACATCTTCCTTTCTAGGCAAACAGAAGAAGAGATGACCTGTCTAATTCTGTGCTATAGACCTTTTTGTCAATCTACTATGCGACGTAGTCGAATGACATGCTGATATGTTGTCTCGATACAATATGAATGCTGGTAACATTCTGTCTATAATAATAGGACAAAAAGCTGTCCATGTCACTTGGAGACATAGAAATTGATAACTATTTCTATAAATAGATACATTGATAAATTGACTATTTCAATGCTTGGAGATGAACTCTGCCTTTTGTACCGTCAGAGTGGCCTAGTGAAGAAGACGCAAGCTCGTGTACACCATGGACTTCGGTTCGATTCCTGGTGTCTTTTATTGACTTGATCGTTGTCATTCATTCTCTTTAGATATTCAATGCACTACTACGCATCTTTGTTGTAGACATAAATTAGTCGTTCACCTTTTCTCAATTGTAAGCTATCGCTTTTACTTATATTTTATGTGGAATATACATGTACTGAAATGTCGGTGATTTGGATCTCTTGCCATGAGATACTCTCCAAAAGGCATTCAAAAAGTACTAATCACACAGCACTGCATTTTTTCGTTGTTTTTATTGGTCAGTAAATGACCAATATGCATTAATGCGGAAATTGTACTAAGTCAATAAAGGAATATCAAAGGAAGGTCAATCTGATGATGACCACTTCAGATGACCGAAGTATATAGATTGAGTATCATTATCCATCTAAAAACAACGGAATGTCTTAAAGAAAATAATGATCTTTCTTTGTATAGATCCATGTACGCGTACAGACGGGTGCGGCTGACGAAAAGAGCTCCATCCCGCTGCTCACTATCCATCATGATGCATAATATGTTTCTCCTTCAATAAGCCAACCGATTTGCATTCATGAGTTCGATGTAATTTAACATCTTCAGAATGGTCTCATGTCGCCGGCACTAACTGATTGTTGTATGCAAGTTATTATTAATATATCTTTCAATCTGAGCCTCTTTCTGTGCACACTTATCAAAGAAATAAGATAAACACGGAAGGAATGACACAAGGAAGGACATTATTCTACCCAATATGAGTTTCTCCAATCGTAGCGCCTTATCACGATTGATGACATTTCATTCGTGCACTGAAACTATTAATGATATTATTCTAACTGAAACATGTTTCTCAAATCGTCATATCCAAACTTTACCGAAGCATGAATAGTAGTATTAATTGCAAAACAGAAAACTACTCAAACATTTGGAACAACGGAACACTTAAAACCCGCTTTGCACTCAACTTTCCCAGATGGAATCAAAATCCCTATATCAAAATAAGATTAACAGCAGCTGCTATTGCATTGACAATAATGGTGTTCGGAACTTTAACAAATATCTGCACGGTTATCGTTATAAAACGGTTTAAAGGATTGCGGATGAGTACAAGGATCTATTTCTTTGTCATTGCAATTTGTGACCTGATTGGAATGCCAATGGGAATGTTTGGTACTTGGTACCAATTGCAATATGCGACGTCATTTGTTAGCAATAACTTTTACACGTGCAACATTCATTATACAGTTGGAGAAGGACTTGAAGATTGTAGTTGGTATTCAATTATTGCGATGGTTTTTGAAAGATTTGCCCTTGTTATCATGCCTCATAAAATGCGGTTTGTTAATCAGAAGGTACTTATCATTATTACCTATATCATCATTGGTGGTTTGGAAGTCCCTGGAAGGCTTTATTTCATGTTATTCCGATATGATGGATGCGTCTGCAACCCAATCGACGATAGTAATTATGTCTCGGGAATCCACGGTTTATATATAACTTACACAAACGTGTTAGGTCTACTCTTTGCAGTTCAAATGATTTTGTCAAATACTACTTTAATTTATACTTTGACAAGACATGATGACCAGCAGACAAGAGAGGCGGTGGATTCGGTGAAAATGATGTTTTTCGTTGGTATATTTCAATTTATATGTCTTTGCCCCGTATTGGTTATTTACTTTTTGCAAGAAACGATAATGGCGTCTGGATATCATGAAGGCACATTTATGCTCTTGATGCATGGTGGGTTTATCTCATACAATGCAATTTTCTCAATGAATTTCATACTATACTATGGAAGCAGCAAAGGATTTCGCGACACTTTCCATCAATTTATCTACTCTCTAAAGCGAAACAAGATGCAGGTGAAGGATGCAACGAGCACAACAGGTAATACTTCTATTTCGTAATAGAAAATTGAAAATGAATTCATCGATGAATTATAAATTGAATTACATTCAAAACAACATTTCACTTCATATCTGCATATTCTGACATCTTATCGCACTAAACTTGTTGTCATTTCATGTGAAGACTATTTTATTCAGACATCTTGTCATCACTACACAATCCCAATGCATTCCATAATCTCTTTGAGTAAATGTTGAATAAGCTCACAAAGATCTCTTTTTTACTGGGCTCTAAAGTTGTTTCCTCGGACCTGATGTAGATCTAAATCGCATCCGGCGATTATTTTGTATAAACCTTTTTACAAGTCGTATCGGCCAACAAGTTCATCAACGGCAATGTCAACAATTAGTGAGCAACATTATCATTATCCAGCCTATATGTCAGTCGTCGACTTAAATCTGCGCTTTAAATTTATTTGCAACAGTTCTTGAACCGACTTTCCGTTCTTTTTCGGGCAAACTTCAGGCCAGTCCATCGGCTGGTTTAAGTTACTGACAGGTTGGCTTCAGTTCGGCACATGTCCATCCAATTTTAGGCCGACTGCAAGCTCATTTATACGAGTATACATATCTCAGTTAATATACAAATCTGTTGCCATTTCAGCAATCTGTCGTTTGGATTCGATGATTTAGAGGAACATGTGCTGCAGGACTGGACGCGAATAGTATCGCGATCCTGCATTCGGGCGGCGCTGTTGCTACTATTCGAAAGAATTGATATACGACCGATATACAATGTAGTTAAATACTAAAGCCATTGCATTTCTTTATTAACGGAATCTACTCACAGTTGCTGTCTCACAAATCTTACAAAGCATAGTCTTACAAAGCACAGCGTTGACAATACTATATTTAGTTCTCGATGATGCAGACATGTCGTTGTCCACTTCAGACAAATAAGTGCGTGCGTAGTGTTTTGACAGCAAAAATGATTCTGAACTAAATCTATCAATTACTTTTCCTCAGTTGCATGCATATTTTCAATAATTTCATGCTATCGGAGTATTCTTGTCGCAAGGTGCTCAGCAAGCATATTTTAATAAGTTAGTAATTGCATTTAGTCATTAAATGAAGTGAATTAGAAAATATCGATCTAAGGATGATCTCTACAGATGCCCCGAAGTATGCAAATTCGGCATATGTTTTTGTCTGACAACAAAGGTCCTTCGCAGAACAGGTCTTCTAAAGAGAATGACAACTATTAAGTCAATAAAATCAAAAACCAACCTTGAAATAAAATCAGTCACCAACACCCTTGATTTCCGACATAGCTCGCCCGACCCAGTAATCGAACCGAAGTTCATGGTGGAGACGGACTCCCACCTTCTTCAATAGGCCACGCTGTCGGTACCAGATAAATGCGTGTGAAGACGGTAGTCATCTCCAAGTTATCTCGACAGCCCATTGTACTTTTTTTATTGACAGAATGCTACCAGTATTCATGTTGTAGCGAGACAGCATATCACCATATCATTCGACTGCGTCACACAATAGATTGACATTCGCATAGATCGATTCACATCGATTGACATTTGACATTCGATAGTCGACCGCATTCGCCCGACCCAGGAATCGAAACGAAGTCCGCGCGCGTTGGAGACGAGCTCGCACCTTCTTCACTAGGCAACGCTGCCAGCAAGAGGCATGCGACCTTGGTAGAAGGTGCGAGCTCGTCTACAACGCCGCGTGCAGTTCGGTTTGATTCATGGGTTGGGCGTATGCGGTCGAGGAATCAGGGGTGTTTGTTGGTGTATTTTATTGACTTTGTAGTTGTCATTCTCTTTAGGTATTCAGTTTTTTGTCTTGAATGTAATGGTGATCGTATCATGACGTGTGATAGATGCATGTACGGTATATATGTGTGCGGATGCTGGTAGGCTGCTCAAGCGTATGGGTACGTACGGGTAAGCTTCTAGCGGAGAGTTATTTACGGTTAGAACAGAGAATGGGTAACGAAAAACGCTCTACCTGCAAGTCATCAAATTACATTCATTTTTCGAAAAGTGCCCAAGGCATCAATGAAGCTCTGCAAAACCTAGGACTACTATCAATAATGTAACGGTGGTTACAAACGCAGGGGATTTATGCCACCCCTCAGAGTTTCTAAACAACTATATTATGTAATAAAACGAAATAAGGTATACCGGTCCCTATTTCGTGTTCATGCTCTCGCTGATGGTGACATCGGTTTTGCACTTCAGGTTTTGCACTTCAAGTTGTTCTTTTAACTATAGATAGAATTTTAAATTTCAAGCCATCATTTTTCAGATTTCGTAACAAAGGCTGAAATACCGGTAGTTGACATGATTTTATGAAAATAACAGTAGTTGAATATTTTAAAATTATATTCAATCAGGCTTATAAGTGTGTTATATAAACCGTGTTTTGAAAATTGTTTCAAAACATTATTTTCAAAGATAGTTTTAGAACCATGATTTTGAAACTGAGATTCTTCTCTGAAATGATATTACGAGTAATAATACCTATGTTTCGTTCAAATGAAAATCAATGATACAGTAGCACATACGGAGTTATGCATGATTTTACATGGAGAAAATATCAATTTGATCATTGAGAAAAATCATCACAAAAACCAAGAAAAGAAATGTCAGACTAAAGAGTTATTATACATAAGAGTTGTACGGGAGAAAAAGATGATGAGTGTCACTTTGTAAGACAGCAAGGTACACACAAATGCTGCGAAAATTTCAAAACATTTGGAGCTAGATGATTGATGATGTTGTCACTTTCTATGATGTTGTCGCTTCCTACACTTGAACCAAGTCAGCTGCTGATAGTTGAGGCAACCGCTTAAGGAATCTGAGAGCATAAATCCTTCTTGAAGCCGCTTTCGACATGAGACTACATGGCTGTCCCATTTCAAACTTATATACAAGCAATTACTCCATTGTTTCTTGGGCATGTTTTTTAGAGGCCTTCTTCAAAGGCGTTTTTCTAATGGTCGTTGTTGTAGGCATGCTTCAACTACATTTGCGATCCCAGTAATCACTAATTTTGAATAAGAATAGCGTTGAGAACATCAGGCGAAATTTATTGAAGAAAATTAAAGCAAGATAAATTAATTAAAACCTCGACATGTTTCGACCGGTCTTTACGAGAGGAACCCAGCAAGTGATTTGGACACGGCATGTACATCTAAGTGAATCGCAGTCATGAAGGGAAAGACAAACACAGGTTGCGTGAGGCGTGCGACCTTTCAACCTACCATGGCACAGCCAGGTCAGCCACGTGCGTCTTCTGCTTACGTTCATTCCGACGAATCATGCGTATTTTAGAAGCTCTGTTCATCAGGCGGGATTGTCCATCTCTATGTAAGCAGAAGACGCACGTGACTGACCTGGCTGTGCCATGGTAGTTTGAAAGGTCGCACGCCTCACGTAACCTGTGTTTGTCTTTCCTTTCATGACTGTTATTCACTTAGATGTACATGCCTTGTCCAAATCGCTTGCTGGGTTCCTCTCGTAGAGACCAGCCTAAACATGTTGAGGTTTTAATTAATTTATCTTACTTTAATTTTCTTCAATAAATTTCGCCTGATATTCTCAACGCTATTCTTATTCAAAATTATCAATCAGCACAACTGCTTCAATCACTAATTTGGCGAGAATGAAATAGACATATTAACGGGCACGGTTGATGCTTTTTTTTATTTACAGCAAGAGAAGATGTAAGTGAGATGCAAGCAAGTATGAACAAATAATCCTAGTGTCATTCTAACTTCGGACTTTTGCTTGCTAGAGAGGCGAATGCGCAAGTCTAAAACACTTCTGCAAAATTTAGACGCGTTTTACTTAATCAAAATAAGCAATGTCAATAAAAAGATAAAAAATAAACTTAAAGTACGATGCTGCAAATGTTTCAGAACTGAAAATTGGAAAGACTATTTCTGACGAACTCGGCCTACTCATGCCCCGAGTAAAAAAAAATATGCTATGCTTAATAGGTAGTTTAGTAAGCACCAAAGATAAACTGCCAAGTTTTATAATAACTGCCTAGTATGGCTCTGCGTAGGCTATCCATGTTTTGCTTTGTAAGCACCATAGATAAACTGCCAAGTTTTATAATAATTGCCTAGTGTGGTGCTGCGTAGGCAACCAATGTTCTGCCTAGTACGCACCATAGATAAACTGCCAAGTTTTATGATAATTGCCTAGTATGGTGCTACGTAGGCTGTCAATGTTCAGCCTAGCATAAGCACTATAAATAAACTGCGAAGTTTAATATTAATTGCTTAGAATGGGACTGCTTGACCCAGCAAGCTGTGTGCTAAATATGACAACATCATTGAGATCACTGCGCTTCCCGCAGTTGCTGCCGATGAAATTTACAAAACAAGTAGTAGTGAAACTTTTCATGTATTAACATAGCAACAGCTAGGACTCATACACAATATACAACTGGATAGTGGAAAAAATTCATTCACATCAGATTAGAGCATGCATGCAGTTGTTCCACTTCTACGATGCGCTGAAATAAATGACTAGATAAAAGTATACATTCATAGAAAAGGTAAGAGAAACATACTTCCTTAATTTGAGGAAAGCCCGAAAGCGGGAGATGTTGTCGACTTCCAATTTATATTGTTTTTGCGAGGCCTTTCGATTAGTCACTACAAGAAGCTGTCTTCGGCTATCTTAACCTCCTAGTGACTGAAAGGCCTCGTAAAGAATAAAAATTAGAAGTCGAATGCATGGACTTTCCTCAAATTTGGATAAAAAAATGTTTGGCTCTCTAAGTCTCTTCAGTGAAATACTTCCTTAAGTTTAAGAAAGCAGTTCCGAAGTCTTTTAAAGGACCCCAAGCTGCATTATTTATGAAAACAGCAGTTTCGCCGTCGTCGTGGACAGTCTAGCAAGGTTTTTGTCTGGTCTTACAAATGACTCAACGCATGTAGAGAACATATTTTCACAACTTCATCAAAATTCTGATCAAAAGTTTTTGAAAAATATATAACAATATTCAATATTAATAATTACAATAATGTCTATCATCTCACGTGAAAGCAAAATATCGACGCCACGAAGCATAAATATAGGAAGATGGTGTCTGCCTCGTTACATTTGTTTGAATAAAATTTGGATATGTAAAGACAAAGGAGAGAAGGTAGGGTACAGCAAAAGATTATGCTCTTACGTTTTCCATAAATATATTGGAATACATTTCTGGGCCGCCTTCAAAAAATAGTGGTGAACTTTGACAGATGATACAGTGAAGAGATCATGTCAACGGTTAAAAGCTTCTTATCGAACAATGATTGCAACAATATTTTAGCAGTCCGCAAGTGCATATCGAGAGGCTCTGATAGTGGAAGTCTCCTTATAGAAGGCAGAGGCTACATACCTTTAACACTGAACATTGTTTTGTCAGCAATTGGTTGTCGATGAGAATCTCCTCCCAAACGTAGCGGCTTTTCGATAAGAAATATAGTCTTGTGAAGATCAGTCGCATGAGCCTCGAGCCGAACATGGGGATATCCGCATCTAAAATTGAGATAAGCAACATCAACATAGGGTTACTACACGATAAAGCTTCATTTTTTGCACAGGCACACGAAATTTAGGAACCTCCACTAACGCATTATAAAGCAGACAATTGAAGAATTAGTAATTATTAAAAAGTAGGCTACACTTAAACTCTGCAAACTAAACCCTCCCCCTGCAGTTTAGAGACGAAAATCTCATCTCTCGAACTTTGAGATGACAACGCTTGCTGCAAGGTTGGGCAAAATCTTGGGGTCAAAACCCAAAATCCAAGTTTAAATAAATGAATGAAATCAAGTAGACGAAGTGCATTCTTTGTATTTTGTGCTGACATAAAGATTCTTCTATAGGCCAAAATTCCTATTGGGCCCATGAGAAGTGTCGTATTAGTGGGAAACGATTTATTATTGCAATAATTAATGTAATTAGTTGCCTAAGTACATGTATCACGTCATAAAGTTTTCTTTTAATTTAACCTACACTGATATACTGACTAATTGAAGATCTTTGATTTAGTTATGATTGAGTTACACATTGCTCATAGCAAAGCAATTGTTTTTCATTTTATCATTCAGAAATATAAACAAACTTGATAAATATTATAGGTGCGCAGTAAGTGAATGGTTAAACATATTTAGAATGCGAAATCGGAATGATTTTAATTTTTGGATTAATGTCGGCTATCACAGAAAGTTAAGGGTGAGAAGATAACTGCGAAGATGTAAAATATGCGGAATATATAAAAATTCAATATGCACAAATGCAGCAAAAGACGTGTAAACTTACAGTAGGCCTAGATACAATATGCATGAACTTTCAATGCGCGGTATTGTCAAGTCCAGAATGAAATAGCTAATAATCACAAGCATTTCACTCTTGAAATATTCTGTGAACCCAGTGGAAATTTGATAAAATATCAGAACTTTATGCTCTTATCCTGTAGCTCTCCTAAGATTCAAATCAAAATAATAATTTTTGTAACTTGATCTGTATATATTCAGCAATAATAGAAAACCCAAGTTTTGTATCACTTACCCAAGGTCGATCCAAAACCCTAGGTCCAACCTTGCTTGTTGTCACTTCAGCACGTGTGTCAAATACAATGATTAGAACCCAGGAAGCGGTCGGGGAATCAAGGGCGTTAATGTTCTTTATTGACAAATCAGTTGTCACTCACTCAGTATAATACCATGATACGATGATTAGAGCTGTAAATTTCCAATTATAGCTCTAGTTTATTAAAATCATCCTTAGTCAAAGATAGAAAGCAAAATGACTATATTAGGCATTTTTCTCTACTGATGCAACTTGGGATTGTATTTTTAGTTATCGCTGTTCGCATGATATTTTTTGTATTTTTTATCTAACTTAAATGAAGTTAAAAAATGTGATTTCAGCATAATGAATTTATGTTTTGAGTTGATCAGACCTTTTGTCTCTTATTATCTCCTAAATTGATAGATGCAAAGGTTTCAAAGCATCTTCCACCTAAACAATCATTAGGGCTCTATACTTTGATGAAATAGGAACCATGAGATTTGTACAAATACTGAAAGATAGACCGAAATACCCTTTTGAGACTAGTACCTAATAAGGATGGCCAACATGCAAGCACATGTAATTCACTTAATGCGTTCTCCAAGTGAAATACAACAACCCGAATCCTCAGTTTCAGGAAATAGATACTGTTGTACAGTATATTCGAATGCACCACACCAATCATCGCGGCAGATCGTTCTCTAAGTAACGTCCATGGTAGATCATGGTCACTCTCATGCACTGTTGTTTAGCTATAGGGTTCTTTAACGTGCAACTGGACACAATTTCTGCAGTTCTAAATTCAAATGTGCAGTTGCTTTTCTTGGTTTGTGCAGTTGAAAACTTGTAGTCAGGAAAACATGTGAATATTTCCTAATGAAAACGTAGCAGAAAGTGGAGTGGATGTCAAGATATGAATGACAATTGAATCATTACGTTACAGGAAACAACTATTAAGACACGACAAAGTGTATTTGTTGAAAATTGAAGTTTGCAAAACGATTGAACTTTCTGATTGCTCGTAAACTGTGAGTCTTAAATATTAGTTGCATTGCGCTATAGGTGCACATTTGGAGAGATCTGCTCGCCCTATACTTCAGTTCGCACTTTTTTTGTCTGGAGGCCAAGGTGATGCGAGCGTTGCTACTGCCACTGCTTGTATGAATTGGAAATTGCAAAACTAATATATGCACATGCAGTTCTGACAGAAAACATACATGTACATGTGCTTTAAGTAGAGAAACTTCTAGATAATCATGAAACGAATTTCGTAGGAGACCCAGTCATGGACAAAGAAGAGAAATTTTTCAAATGTACATTTTATGCCATGTCTTGCAAGTTTTGCATGTTGCATGCAAATCATCCAGCTCATAGGTGTTAAAAACAGTGCTAGTAGCGGGCCACATCATGGACATGATTAGCTTTGTGATCAGCTAATTCTGTAATAGGCTACTACAGAAATCAGAATCATTGAAATGATAATAGGCCTGCTGTGAGGAGCAGGCATCTGCAACTTCTTTTTTTAACAAAAGATGAAACCAAAAGCAAAAGCAAAAACGATGCTTAACCAAAATTTTAACCTGTGGTTGTTTTTACGATTTCCAAAATATTCTGTTTTTATTGAAACATACTATATGCTTAGGGCTTTTCCGCAAGTTTGGAACAGTGATAAATATAGTTTTAAGAAATATCAACCATGCAGAGAAATTGTACCCACAACTATGCACCGGAGAAAGATTTCGGAATGCTCAAATACTTGCATAAAAACCGTGGAAAACATTGCCAAAGTGGCCATAGTCTTAGCAAAGGAAATCTGCGATCTATAACGAAACCTACTTTTAAGGCATTTTACAAAAGTTAGTTAAATACACATTAAATTGGGAATGCATTGCTAGAAAATTCTATCAATATAAATAATATAAATGAGTCAGGGCTGAAACCGGCCGGAGTAATCAAAGCCAGCAGGGGTTGACAACGTACGATGTCAATCAAAATTGATCGCATGCCGCTAACTTCAGACACTGCTCTACCATCGACTGTCAAGAGCACAGTCAGTAGGCGCTACTATCATTACTCGTACATGTGTTTGCATTGAAATCCAATCATTCATTTTGATTCCTCGACATTTTTTCCAGTTAATCGAGATATGAAATAATCATTAGATAGATAGGCTAAGGAATACATAATTCTTACAAAATTCACACAGTTGACCAACGGCAGGAGATCATAGTAATTATAGCAGCACAGAAAAAAATCAAGATCCCCTTTCTTTTGAGGTCGATTTATACTGGCGCTAAAATTATGCAGAAGTTGACGCCCTTCGGCGTCCCGCGCGCTTTTAAAAGTCGATAGAAACAATGTGGACCTTAGCAGAATGGTGGAGCTTGATTTTTGATTTGCTGCTATAAAAATTCTTGTAGGCTAGAATATAGGATTCTGACAATTTTATTTGAGATAAGCTATGTGTAATTACATGCAAAAGTTAGTATTTTCTTACTATTTAAGAATGAGTTCGCAACATTTATGTCAGATAGAGCATGTTTAGGTAAGTATCTTTAAATATGCTACACTAACTATACATGCTCCTATAATGGTGTCTTCCTTTTGATTGACTAAATGATTTCCTCTAGAGGGAATGCATAGTTAATGGTCAACATAGGCCCATTCAAATTAATCGGAAGGCCGTGCCCGCGGCCTGTTCCATCCCAGTGATGCTTAATCACAGGAGAAAGAGAACATACGTGGTTCGACGCTTTGAAACTGATTTTTTCATCGTATCAAACTCAATTTTGTCATGCTAAAAAGTTATTTCTGATCTGATTTGGTCGATGGTTTATAAAGATGATAAGCTCCTGAAGCTCTCAGTCCATCCCGAAGATGAGGCCAATCAGTTGCATTGCTTCAAATGTTGGAGTTTATTTAAGATGAAATTATGCTGATAATGTTATTCTAGTGAAAGGATTTCTATTTTCCCTCGAAATTAATGTTCATGTTGGCTCATGGTTGAGAAGAAGAACAGAGAAGAAGTGTCAATTTTCCTGACGTAGCGGCGTGAAGCAAAGATTGACCAAGCGCACTCAAATGAATACCTCCCTAAAGCTTACTCCGCGGCAAGCTACCGGAAGCGAAAATCCTGAAGCTTGTTATTTGGGGGGACTTACTGTAAAATCCGGTGCCATAAGAATTAATTAAGGGCTATTGAACGTTGTTTGTACAAAAAGTCAAGAATGATTGAAAGTTTATCATGTCGGCACCTCTCTTATTAAGAGTTATAAGAGTTTTATCTGCAGTTTTTCAAGATCTGATCAAATTTTGTCGAATAAATATCACTAACAAATTATAATCTCCAAATATTCATTAGTGAGAGAGGATCGAGGAGTTCATTGAGTTCCGTTGGTAGCTTATCTCTCATGGCGCATCAGCAACATACTGCGCCAATTGCGGGAGCAAAACTCAGGTACCGAGCGTTTAATGCTATAATCGCATTTACACATTTATCTAGATGGCTTCACTGCGCACGGCCTAAGTTAAGCTCACATGCACTATTTCAAGAGAATGCATAATGTCCTACTGTCTTAAGGAAAATACAGAGAAAGAAATTTGGTAAAATTGAAATTAAACATGCGACATACAGATATGCATGTACAGATGTTATTACATAACAAATAATTTTCTGAAGGAAATGAAAAAATGATCTCAAGTTTGACTATGACTGAAAGAATTCGCGAATACTATGCTCAGAAGATTCCCTGCCAAGGGGAAGCATAATGCAATTGCAGGATATGATTGTTGGCATTTGAAACGGGCACACTTCAGCTCATTTCGGTAACTATGCTGTTGGAGTGTCAGCGATGAACTCGAATGGTCGTGTCATTCTGCAGTCGACATGTCTATACTTAATATGATTAGCTTCTTGATCGGTCAAACCTAAATCACCATTCTATTCAGCGCTTACTTCATAATTCTTGATATAAATCATCAATTACAAGAATGATCAGGTAAGGAATAAAAGGTGGATTATTAAGCATCAGCATATTGAGCTCTCGAGTATTCTTAAAAATAATTCAAAAGACTTTGAAACTTGATATTTTACCACGATATAATTTGAGAAAATGATATTTAAAAAACTCTTGATTTTGCGAAATTTTTAATGCTTTTTTCATTTTGTCATTTTTCAATTTGATCATGTCAGAAAATGTTATAAGACATTTTACCACATTTTCATATTTGTTCGATAATTTCTGTTTGAAATATGTTAATCCATAAAATTGTCATTCACTATCTGATGAATGCGGAAACTCGATTATCCCCAGGTTTTCAAATTCGTCTAAAATCTGCAAAAATATATCAATCGTCACCAAGCTTCGGGTAGACGTAGGCCTACTTAAGCATATTTTCTACCTACATCAAAACTTTATGCCGATCGGACAAGTACTTTTTGCATTATAGATGATAACGTGAAGCGCAGCGATGTCAACCGCTTCATTTAACTTCGTCTATTCGACGCATTATTGTTGATCGTGTGTACATTGTTCTCTCTCCATCTCCCTCTTCATCTCATCCACTACTGCCATTTAAAATCTTCACATGACCACTGCCTCGCCAAAACCTTGTTTAGTTGAAAAAATGTTAGTGTAAGGGATCTGGCTTTGTCATCATCGCTTAGAGTTGTCGGGAAATGACTTTGTTGACCTCATCGTGCGCTTAATATCTGGCCTGCAGAGACAGCATACAGTTCAAACATAATGCTGCTATATATTAACAGGGATAAGACTTATCAAATCTGAATGAATGTCAGTAAACAGATGAATAAGTCACACAATCACTTAACTAATAGCACTACAAGTTTTCGTGCTTTTGATTAAATTTAACAGGTTATCAGCAACTTTCAAAACATGTAATTTTCCTAAATTTTTTGAATCCTACATTTTCACTCATCGTAATATTTTTATTGCATAAAATGATTGAGATTGATTATATTTTCTCACCTTGGTCTGGAATCTTGTCATGTAAAAGAGAATTCGATCTTGATAGCCGTCCCTTTTCCGCGCACGTGATAAAGAAGGCTCGATTCCTCATCTTGTTTGACAGGATTTATAGGATATGATCTCTTCCTCACTTGTTTGACGGAAATGCAATCCTTCACGACGCTACAAAGTCAGGTGAAACTTGAAGACAGCAATTGTAAATTAAGTTCGCATTGGCTCTCCGTTGAAAAGTCATTGAGTAACTGCAAAGCGAATATTAACCGAAACAGTCCATCAGAAAATGACTTTGTTTCACGCTGCTAATGCCGAATTCCGAGTTTCGACTCGACACCCAAGTGCTGTCAGCTTAAAGCGTGGCGCATTAATACGTTTGGCCAAGACTGCAGTAAGAACAGACGTCGTTGATCGATCCATGGTAGCATAGCAACTTTGCATGAATAGACTTCTGCGTCACGACTGCTGACTCACTCACCTCCTATCCTCCTATATTGTACGCATATGCCAGACTTCAGAAAACTCAGATGGTTTAACAATAACATTGTTGGTGAAATTATGAAATACAATTAAACCCGGACTGAAGAGGGATGGATCTTGACTTCTTGTCTTGATACCTAAATTGACAACTGCCATGATAGTCGATTGTCAATCAAGAAAGTACATAACTAATTTCTACAGTACGAGGAAAATCATCGGTACTACATGGACTATAAGCTTTCGATAAGCTGCTTTCACAAGTGTAATATCATTCCGAATACTAAGCTCTACGCATGATCATTTTAATGTTTATACCAGAGCTTTAAATAGGATAAGTAATGGGATAAGTAATGAAGCATTTAACATTTTTATGACAATGGCCCAGATTGGCTTTGTATATTTACTAATCTGCCTCATTCCAAACGAATCAAGCAGTTAAAGCAGCAAGAGCTTATTAGCTGTTCAAAATTATTATGCCGTTAGGAAACCTTGTCTGATCATTTAACGCCATGAGAAGTCCTTCAAGCTGATGACGCTTGATAAGAACAGAAAAAAATATTCCTTGCTTAGCCAATTTAGTAGGTGCTTGATGTGCCCAGTAGGCATATGGTAATCATGCCATAGCAAACTTTGCCTAATCAATTTAGTAGGCGCTTGATATGGACCTACTAGGCATATGGTAATCATGCTTTGCTTAATCAATTTAGTAGGTGCTTGATATGTGCCTAGTAGGCATATCGTGGTTTTGCGTGTTATTATGTCGCCGCCTACTAAGTTTACCGCGCGCGTACCATGACGCTTAGCAAGCAAAACATAATTTTTTTACTCGGGGCGTATTGGACCAGAGCAAAGTTCGGGCAGGGGATTAAGTGGGACGACTAAGCTTAGCCACAGCTTTGGCATCGCTCAGTCGGTTGACCTCGACATAGTTTCCTCGATCGAGTGATGTACACCCAGTGGCGTGCGTCAATCGATGCGGTGCATGCGGCGAATGCCTCAATAATATTCTGCTCAATATCTTGCTTTCGCACATGATCCTGCATGACTGGTCGCCCCGCATGAACAACTCAGTATCAATGTTACACAATGTTACACACAATGTTAAAAATGAAAACTATCTATCATTATATTCATAGTTCAATACGAAGAACAGACGGGTGGCAAAAATTTTTTCACTTGATGAGTTTGAGATGTCCACATCCGTTTTGAGAGTCAAAAAGTCTAGTATTATGGTTCATTTCGAAAAAATGGACAAATGCAAGGGTGCTGTTGCATGGAAAAAATCAATTTCATTCAAATCAAGTATACCAGAAAACATCGTGAAACCGCCAGCTAACACAACTGATACTGTACTCAATTTCGTTCACTTATAAAAACACCATATTTTCGCATGTGTTTACTGAAAAAAATGTCCATTATAATAGGACAGTGAGCTGTTGATATCGCTTGGAGATGACTACTGCCGCTCAGCTCGCATTCCTTTTGTACCGTCAGCGTGGCCTAGTGAAGAAGATGCGAGCTCATATACACCATGGACTTCGGTTCGATTCCTGGTGTCTTTTATTGACTTGATCGTTGTCATTCATTCTCTTTAGATATTCAATGCACTACTACGCATCTTTGTTGTAGACATAAATTAGTCGTTCACCTTTTCTCAATTGTAAGCTATCGCTTTTACTTATTTTTATGTGGAATATACATGTACTGAAATGTCGGTGATTTGGATCTCTTGCCATGAGATACTCTCCAAAAGGCATTCAAAAAGTACTAATCACATAGCACTGCATTTTTTCGTTGTTTGTATTGGTCAGTAAATGACCAATATGCATTAATACGGAAATTGTACTAAGTCAATAAAGGAATATCAAAGGAAGGTCAATCTGATGATGACCACTTCAGATGCCCGAAGTATAGATTGAGTATCATTATCCATCTAAAAACAACGGAATGTCTTAAAGAAAATAATGACCTTTCTTTGTATAGATCCATGTACGCGTACAGACGGGTGCGGCTGACGAAAAGAGCTCTATCCCGCTGCTCACTATCCATCATGATGCATAATATGTTTCTCCTTCAATAAGCCAAACAATTTCTGTTCATGAGTTCGATGTAATTTAACATCTTCAGAATGGTCTCATGTCGCCGGCACTAACTGATTGTTGTATGCAAGTTATTATTAATATATCTTTCAATCTGAGCCTCTTTCTGTGCACACTTATCAAAGAAATAAGATAAACACGGAAGGAATGACACAAGGAAAGACATTATTCTACCCAATATGAGTTTCTCCAATCGTAGCGCCTTATCACGATTGATGACATTTCATTCGTACACAGAAACTATTTATGACATTACTCTGACTGAAATATGTTTTGCAAATCATCATATCCAAACTTTACCGAAGCATGAATACTACCATTAATTGCAACCCAGAAAACTACTCAAATTTTTGGCTTAAAGGAACACTTAAAAGCCGCTTTGCACTCAACTTTCCTAGATGGAATGAAAATTCATTTATCAGAATAAGATTAACAGCAGCTGGTATTGCAATGGCTATAATGGTGTTCGGAACTTTGGCAAATATCTGCACGGTTATCGTTTTAAAGAGATTTAAAGGTCTGCGGAGTACTACAAGGCTATTTTTCTTTGTCGCTGCTATTTGTGACCTATTTGGAATGCCAATGGGAATGTTTGGTACTTGGTACCAATTGCAATATGCGAAGTCATTTGGTAGCAATAACGCTTACGCGTGCACCATTCATTATCTAATTGGAGAAGGTCTTGAAGATTGTAGTTGGTATTCAGTTACAGCGTTGGTTTTTGAAAGATTTGCCCTTGTTACCATGCCTCAAAAAATGCGGTATGTCAATCAGAAGGCATTTATCATTGTTTCCTATATCGTCATAGCTGCTTTGGAAGTCCCTGGGAAGCTTTATTTCATGTTATTCCGATTTGATGGATGTGTCTGCCACGAAATCACCGATTTGAAATATGTCGCGGCAGTTCAACATTTCTATATAAATTTTGCATTGTTCGTATGTCTACTCTTTGCAGTTCAAATGATTTTGTCAAGTACTACTTTAATTTATATTTTGACAAAACATGATGACCAGCAGACAAGAGAGGCGATTGATTCGGTGAAAATGATGTTTTTCGTTGGTATATTTCAATTTCTATGTTACTTGCCCCCACTTATTATTACCCTTATGCAATTTACAATAATGGCGTCTGGATATGATGAAGGCACATATTTGCTTATGAAACATATTGGCCTTATCTCATTTAATTCAATTTTCGCAATCAATTTTCTACTATACTATGGAAGCTGCAAAGGATTTCGAGAAGCTTTCCATCAATTTATATATTCTCTAAAGCGAAACAAGATACAGGTGAAGGATGCAACGAGCACAACAGGTAATACTTCTATTTCGTAATGAAATGAATTCATCGATTAATTATAAATTGAATTACATTCAAAACAACATTTCACTTCATATCTGCATATTCTGACATCTTATCGCACTAAACTTGTTGTCATTTCATGTGAAGACTATTTTATTCAGATATCTTGTCATCACTACACAATCCCAATGCATTCCATAATCTTTTTGAGTAAATGTTCAATAAGCTCACAAAGATCTCTTTTTTACTGGGCTCTAAAGTTGTTTCCTCGGACCTAATGTAGATCTAAATCGCATCCGGCGATTATTTTGTATAAACCTTTTTACAAGTCGTATCGGCCAACAAGTTCATCAACGGCAATGTCAACAATTAGTGAGCAACATTATCATTATCCAGCCTATATGTCAGTCGTCGACTTAAATCTGCGCTTTAAATTTATTTGCAACAGTTCTTGAACCGACTTTCCGTTCTTTTTCGGGCAAACTTCAGGCCAGTCCATCGGCTGGTTTAAGTTACTGACAGGTTGGCTTCAGTTCGGCACATGTCCATCCAATTTTAGGCCGACTGCAAGCTCATTTATACGAGTATACATATCTCAGTTAATATACAAATCTGTTGCCATTTCAGCAATCTGTCGTTTGGATTCGATGATTTAGAGGAACATGTGCTGCAGGACTGGACGCGAATAGTATCGCGATCCTGCATTCGGGCGGCGCTGTTGCTGCTATTCGAAAGCATTGATATACGACCGATATACAATGTAGTTAAAGACTAAAGCCATTGCATTTCTTTATTAACGGAATCTATTCACAGCTAATTTTTATACTTTCAATGCCAGAGTTGGAAGTGGGTCAACGAAACTTGACCCACGGCATAAGTGACCCACGACCCACCTGACCCACCGACTTTTCACGAAAACATGACGCACGACCCACCCGACCCACCACATATTTGACCCACCTGACCCACCTGACCCACCTGACCCACCTAACTCACATGCTGCAAGGGTGAATGATGTGAGTGCAATTTCCGTTTCTGGTACCATCTTTAGTTTCATTTTCATTCAAGATTCTAGGTCTATCTAGATAGAGGCCTTGTAGTATCAAAATTATTGTTAGGATTTGTTATGAAGTTTCAAGTGTATCAGATCTCTTGTCACATGACAAATAGACATGCAGCCTCATCAAAATTATCTTATAATCAAAGTTCATGTACCACAAATGCCTGAAGTTCTAATAAATATTGAACGACTCGGTTTCTTGTTATAATTCTTGACTACCCTTTTTAGTGCTACCTATTTAACTCGTAGAGAGATGATTAGTTAAGTTGAGGGCCTTACAGACTAAATTTCAAATGTTACATTTCTTAATCAAATGAAGTTAAAAAATAAGATTTCAGTAAGAGTAAATCATTTATTCGTGCATTTACTGTGTTAGATACTACATGTGTGAAAATTATCCCACAAAATTCGTCAAACTAATATTTTGTTGCTTCTGATGACAATCGATTCAAATTTCATTAACTTCCGCTAACTATTAAGTATAAAGATGTATATTTGATGTAAGAATGACATTCATTGGAAAGCAAATGGAGTAGGCATGCGTAACGCGTGAATATTATTATAATATTATTATAATTCAAGCTTGCAGTACGTATAGGATATCACACTGATTTCAGTAGATAGCTTATGATACGAGTAGATTTTCAAGCAGCGTTTATCTTCGGAAATCAGTGTGATATCCTAATTTATATGACCGATATCTTAAAGGGAATAAAAATTCATAAAACTCAGGCGTTTAACACTGCAAATGTTGACAACATGAAGTCCATGTTTAGTGGAACTTTCTCAAACTTTGTATTCAATGTCAAGTTTGAGAAGTAAGAGACAATGTGACATGACTCATCATAGTATGATACTTATTGTTGATAAATTATTAAAATTTGTTCAATTTACTAATTTATCATAGTTTTCAATATTTTACTTTGGATCTATGAACCCAGTAGAATAAACGATAATCTACTAGTAGAATAAACGATTATATTCTATCGTTAAATCTCTACAATTCTACTGATATCGGTCATATAAATATAGATGAACTGATTGAGTGGCGCTACATGTACGAGTACGTTGTGATAACAATCACTTGTGACATAATGTAAATATTCATATTTTATTGATACCAAATCAAATATCAAAACGAGACTTTTCATTGATGCGAAGTGTCAAAAAATATCTCCTCACAGAGCTCTGCCGTAATAAGTCTGTGTGAAAGGGATAAGTCTATATCAATGACCGTCGTATGAATTATCGCATTTCAGATTATCATGTATCGACTGAGCAATGAGATGCATGGAACATGTATGATGCGAAAGTAGATTGAACTGATAAATACTTAAGATGTGAAGCATGTATATTATGAAAGATATTTTGATCAATTACATATTTCGAAAATATTTAGGCTATTTAGGCTCTGATCAATCTTTACCGGAGATTTACCATTTTAATCTCTACCAGAGGATATTTTCTACGAAAGACCAACAAAATCAAACGAAGCAAACAAAACGAAGGTCAGTTGGCATTGAAAGAAAATTTTCAAGATGAATAAAACCTCTGAATACCTGACTTCTTCAGTAGTTGTAGGGCCTATCTCTGAAATCGAGGTCACACATCATAGGGTATCGTCAGACCTTGCGTCAGACATAGCGATAGAGAATCGAGAAGACACAATTGTACTTAAACAACTTCTCTCCACCAACCAACATCTCTCAGTAGACAGCAGCAATTGTTTTCGAGCCTTCCATTTGTGTGAATTCCGCCACCTTTCGAAACTGTATGAGGCACGTTGCATATTTTGACTGTGAGCATCCATCACCCTTTTCAGTGACACTGACTCAATCACTTTTCATGAATGATTAGAATACGAAAAAATGAAGTTTACTGTATTTGAGATTGTCAAATCTATCATGGGTCAAACTGTTTGGAAGTGGGTCAACGAAGTCTGACCCACGACCCACCTGACCCACCAACGTTTTGGAAAAACATGACCCACGACCCACTTCCAACTCTGTTCAATGCTACAACCCGCTTAAAAGTGAAAAGCACAGCGTTGACAATACTGACTTTCATATTCGACTGAATCCAACTTTTCTAGGACGGGAGAAAAAATTAGTTTTCGATCTTTGTCGATGGTCTTTTGGGAAAACCACTTTTTGGCAAACAAACCGTTCGGACTGTTCTTCTGACAAAAGATTAATTCTGAGCAGAATAGAAGCTTTGCTCACAACTTATCTGGGTCATCCAACAATTTCATTTGAATGTGGAGACCAGAAGTCTAGACACCATAGATATTGAAAGCGTGAAAATGACCTCGTTAGCGCCAAAAGATGTAAACAAATTTTCAACAACATTCAGAAACAGTACACTGTAAATCGCTCAATACCAATCACATACGAAGGATGCATACCAAAATATTTTTTTGGTATATTTCTGTATGATCTTGGTATATATTTGTATGCTTTTCGCATGTTATTTCAAGTGTGGTATGCTTTACATACTAAAGCCATACCAGCACAATGTTAAAAGAAAGCATCAATCATGTCCAAAATATGTTGATTTAAGGCTTTTTGTCAATAAAGATCACACTAATGCTACTACTGCTTTGTAAGTAGTGAGATAATGACATTTTATAGTCAAACTAACAATACTGAATTCGATTTTAATACATGTAAGTCCGAGGCATTTCATAAATAATCAATAAGTATTTGACCATCAACAATTGTGCATTATGTAATTTTGGAACTGAGCATATTATCAATCCAAGATAAAGACACATTATAATTCATGAACGCAAAAATAGTTATGTTTGAGACATACAAGTCAACATGGTTGCTGAAAAGTTATCGTTTTATTGAAATGATGTTTATCAATTTAGTTCAAGGAAATGAGCTAATTATGAGTCTTGTGAATGCTATAAGACAAGTTGCAAAGATGACATGCGGCTTTAATTCCACAACAAATCTAATCTAGTTAAATACCACACTTTCACAAAGAAATATTCACGGCTGGTATTACTGGAAAAAAGTTATTTGTAAGTAGTATGTAGTATAACATATTTTTTGCCATATGACTTAAAGCTATTCATACGAAAGACATACGAAACACATACCAATTTGCATTGGGTCTCGTATATAAAACATACCAAGAATTCGTATTTCAACTTAAAACAGCCAATCACATACGAAAGTAAATGGCCATTCGTATGAAAAACATACCAGATTTCTTTATATATACCAGAATCTCGTATCAAATGTTGGTTTCAAATTGTATGTAAACTTGGTATGTGTTTGTATGTAATTTTCGTATCCAGCGATTTACAGTGTATAGATTATGCAATAAAGTTGGAACATCATAACTTCTCTAAAAGTACACCGATTTCGACGTGTAATACATCAAAAGAATGCTTAGAGAAAGCCCTTTCATCTCGTGTTTGATTCATTATCATGCCCACATGCTTCCATATTGAAAATATGAGAATTTTGAAAGTGGTGATTTTCACATTCTGACCTCTGTCCACCTTAAACAATGACGGATACAAATATATTATAGCTCATTGAAAAGCTGTCAGCATGAGCTCTCGAATGGTGTGTGGTCTGTCAATGTAAAACAAAATTGACAGGCAGGAGAATCGATTGACGTTTGACATGATTTATGTGGTCCATTTTTTATGATCAACTCTGTATATTTAGTTCCTCGATGATGCAGACATGTCATTCTCCACTTCAGACAAATAAGTACATGCACAGTGTCTTGACAGCAAAAATGATTTAGAACTAAGTTAGTCAATTACTTTTCCTCAGTTGCATACATTTTTCTAATAATTTCTTCAAGTGATTGGAGTATTCTTGTCGTAAGGTGCTCAGCAAAAGTACTTTAATATGATAGTAATTGCATTAAGTCAATGAATGAAGTGAATCAGAAAAAATCGATCTAAAGATTATCTCTACAGAGATGTCCGAAGTATGCAAATTGGGTATATGGTCTCAGAGGCTGTAGAAATTCCCATTACAAAATTTCTACTATTAGATGAATAATAATTTTGTGCATGTCCACGATGGTGCATAATGAGTGAAATTCATTTATTCAATGTTTGCATCATGCTCGTGCATATGCGTTATGCTAGAAGATCGCAAAATGTAAATATTTCATTTTCGCAACTGATCGTGCATGACTAGTTGGCCTACCTGAACAAATCAGCATAAATCAATGTTCAAAATGAAAGCTATTATTATGTTTTTAGTTCAACACTAAAAATAATGTGCTGGCAAAGTTTTAACAGCAGTGATTGATGAGTTTGAGATCTCCACAGCTGTTTTGAGGGTCTTGAAATGAAGCGATTATGACTCAGTTCAGGCCTATTTCCGATTGGTATGGAAAATTTTTTAAAAAATGGCCAAATGTGAGGGCTATGCTGCATTGAATAAATCAATTTCATTAAAATCAACTATCTGAGGATTTATGGCGACAGCAAGCATCGTAAAAGCGACTCTTAGTACAGCGGATGCTGTGCTAAATGTCGCTGAATTACAAAAACACCACGTTTTCGCATGTGTTTACTGACAAGGCTGAAAGACACTCAAAGGATTAGTTATATTGACTTGCTACACGCAAACATCATTTTTTACTTAAAATCAACTTTCCTAGTGATTTGATATCGATTTAAGCATGTAAACTAAAAATTTGTAGAAGTGTGGAAAAGCTCAGGTCTCTGAGGGTGTGGAAAAGCTCATGTCTCTGAGGGTTAAACAAAATGGCTATCAAAAGAAATGAATGCTGATAAGCATCTTAATTAAGCAGAAATTAAGCTGATGATCTATGAAATTTCATAAACCCAGAAGTCATAGTCCCTGCAAGTCTTCAAGGAAAAGTTGAGATCTTATTGAGAGCATCTTGTCATGTTTTAGTTCAATTTTCAGCGGCATGATTTTATAATTCACAAGGAGTCATTTCTTGAATCTGAATAATTAATGTGGATCCATTTCCATCTTTTAAAGTTCATTGTGATCAGTTTCTTTGATCATGATGGTCTGATCTTTCAGTGACAGTTTGTGACATCATCACGCTTAAGAAAATAATCTCATTATAATAAAGCTGAGCTTTAATGGCAACCTATCGAATTGCTAATTTAACAAACTATATTGCCTCTCCCAATTTTCATGACATGGAAGATTAGTGGAATACTGTTCCTCATGCTATTCCTTTTTCTGTATTGCTATCATTATCAGTCAAATTCGCTTACATTTCTCCATGAGTGGAAAATCTGCATCTACAAGGTGGTACTGGGTGTCGTCGACCTGTTCATTTAATGAAATCGAAATGCACATTTAATAAATGCTGAGTTACCACTCTACCTAATAGCAAATAGACTGTGCATTTTTTTAGCAGCTTATCTTTTATCGGGGAGACGACACAAACGGAAGTGAGATTCACTATGAAACTTGTTAGAATGTCTTATGCATACATGTACATGCATAATAATCATTGTATATAATGCAATAAACCCTCTGGGCAGAGCTGGAAAAATTCCACTGAAATTTTTAAATTCCAATTCCAATCCAGAGCAGAAATTTCAATTCCAATTCCAGTCGAAACAGTTCAATTCAGTTCCAATTCCAATTCCATAATGAGATTCAATTCCGAATTCCGATAATTGCATGACGCGTATATGTTAATGTATCTAAAGTTTCCTCGCTTCAATCTAACCCATGTGCCCGTATCCTATCCTCGTTATTCCTGTGTGCCGTTCCCTGCGTCGTTCCTATGTGCGTTCTCATGTTCATAGTTCATATTTCTTGTGTACATGCACATGTATATATGTAGCCGGTCAGCCTACGCCATTTTCGTTTCGTAAACGAGATATTCAATGTCTTGTGAAAAAGAGAAAAGAAAATTAACGGTCAGCAAAGAATCAAACACTGAGAGAGAGAGAGAGCATAGAAATTAACAGTACCATAGAAAGTCCTAGAATGGAAATTGCATGAAAATTATGGCACACGCCGGGGGATCTAAGTTGGGGCAAAACGCAAATTGTGCGAGCTGGTTTCCATGTTTTCTTATTTGTATTTATATTTATCAAGCCAAATTGTGATCTGGATTGCTGCCCCTTGTCCAAAGATCATACACAAAAGCAATAGTGAATTTACAAAATACTGCGGCGACAGGATGACAAAGAAAGAAATCCTTTAAAACGTTCTGTACATTCATCATTTTGAAATATCGCTCCTATAATCTATCAAGAGTATTATCAGTCACATATGCAACTTGCAATGTCGATTTACAGAACATACATTGCTCCAGCTTGAAATCAGAGGTCAAGAAATTTCATTCATTTTCTCACTCATTCAAGAGTATTCATTTTACTTGAAAGGGATCCCCTGTTCACTATATTTGAACAATTTTCAAAATCTTTACATGCTTTCGAATGTCAGCTTCCAAAATATCATCACACTATATCACATGTGTCATTTAATAATTAATTGAAAAGTTCCAGCGACTATTCACTTATCTGAGAAATTATTGTCGGTGAAGAATCTTTCAATGTGTTTATTCGACAAAAGCGCTAGGTTTCTTAACCGTATGAAGATCATCCTATAATTAGAATTTTTTCTATTGAATTCTTGAGATATTCTTACAACCAGTGCACCGCCCACATTCAATTATGACTTTGTGGACCAATTTTTAATTCGAATTTTGAAAAATAGTTGCTAATGACTGCTGCAAATCGACACAATATACCAACCCAGGGAATAAATAGTAGGCTATACCACATGAAACAATGTCACCATCTCACTTAATATTATCTTCATAAACATCCGGCATAAATTTGCTGCCAACAACTTCCACAACCAACTTGGCAAATAGTTTGACTATGATACAATGTTTTAGATCGAATCTGATCTACAAACCATAAATTTTTCCATGTGCCATCATTGTACATAGGCAAGATATCAAACTTCCATTGTGTACTATTATCTACTTCTATGAGAGAGAGAGAGAGATAGAGAGATGCGAATAAATCTATTAATAAACTGACAGAAGAAAGAAATTCAATGTGCGAGTAACGTGATTGTTGATGAAAGAAAAAACGACGATAAAAATGATATCATGAAAACTGATTAATGGTCCATGTTAAAAAAGGAGATTAAAAATTCCGTGATAAGAACGAAATGCGATCGGGTCGAAAGCTAACGAGCAGAGATTAAAGGAAACTCTTTCAATTTTCAAAAGAAAGTGGATTTATCGTCAAGTCTCAAAAATTTGCATAAATTAGAGACGATGAGAAATTGAAACAACAACAACACCAGTAGCTGTTAGAAGAACTCCGGGCTCTCGCGGTGTAACTTGACTACAGAAATAGCAACTACAACTGCCTATCAACGAACAGCAACACAGTAGAGTATGCGGCAACACATCAACGAGCGCGATTGACGGTATAAGTGACACTGATATTCATGATATTTATGATATTATTTTGGTATAAGTGAGTCCGATCGAATTGAAGTGAATTCAACATCAAGAAGTGAACTGCAAGTTCAAAGTTTTTCTTTTATCGTTGAGTATCGTATTTGTATAACTATAGTCTTGAAAATTAACTATAGTCAATTGTTGTGATTGGAAGTTGAATAATATTAATTATTAATCATTAATTATTAGAATAATTTGTTGACACTGTCTATATTGTGATTTGAACTGACAGGCTGCCCTTTAATGCAGGGTTAATTTTTCTCTTTCCAAACCGATTGTTTTTCGTGCGTACAACAATTAAGTTAATCTCCAATTTTTGTGCTTATCCAATCAATAACTAAATTCAACAATTGTTTTATTTTGATTAATTGTCTTACATGATAAATAACTAAATAACAGATTGAACAAAGATGATTATCTTTTCATTGTTTGCTTAATTGCTGAATTAACATTGTCCGGTGGCTGTAAGCCCATCAAAGTCACAATTAGCACCCTTTATTCAACAATAGAATAAAACTAGCTCTGTCGATCTATCTCTCTCTCTCTCTCTTATCTCTGCGTGCAGTTAACACAACGGCCGAATACTGTGATTTCAATTTTTGTACAAATAGATTTATCACAGGTCTATCGAAAAAGTGGAATTGAGGTTTATCAAGGTCAATTCCAATTCCAGTAGATTTAAATATCGTCAATTCCAATTCCGATGAAAAATGGAATTAATTCCGGGTCAATTCCGATTTTTCCAACTCTGCCTCTGGGTGATACGTACTGTAAATGTAAACTTTGTACACCCATCAAACAGAATTACTCAGTCGTTTTTCTCGGAAGTACAACTTTCTGAATTATCTTCTTACGTTGCTTGCAATTGAGGCCTCACCTTCTACGAGAGCCAAAAATGAAGGCTTCTTGTTTTCGAAATGGATGGAAGGAAATCAAAAACAGATTAACGAACGATTGGAATGTAAGTCCATACTACAGATTTGTATACGGCGCTACTCGAATGACCACTATTAGATTATAACTCGAGTAGCCCACTAGAATGAAATATCAATGTATACAATATTCAATACACAATTTTATAGGCTGAGATGCAGTACTACAAAAAACATTCAAAATTACATATTCTTGAAATACATCATCTACGTAGACTTACTAATTCATGTTCTCCAGTTAGATCGATTATATAAGAAGGCCAATCAATCTTTTACCAAACTTTTTGAAAAAATCGGCCTTAGGATTTTCCTGTTCACTGCCTCGCTGTCATTATAAAATTCTTGCCAATTGGTGAGCTACAGATTTTGTTTTGGCAATTTACTCCTCAAAAGAAACTCATTGAGATAACTAGAGTTTTTATCTGATATACATGCTGTACACATGCTCATTTTCTTCATAAAATCAACGAAGAGTCATAGCTTCATGGGCCTATATATACTGTACTTGAGAATATATCACCTTTGTTTAACTCAAAAACCTAAACATAAAATCACTTTCCACATTTTCTGATTTCGATGTACATGGATGAATGTTTATGGAACATACCACTCCATAATTGTATAATTGTTTACAAACAATATCTATGGACACCGAACAATGAATGATTTGTGTGAAAGCGTGGTAAGTGCAAATCACACGCGGAATTTTTTCACGACTAAAGTCGAGCTTCAATTCTACATGCTTTCAAGTTTAGTAGGCGAGCGCATAACAACAAAGTCTGCCCACCGAAGTGGGGATTGTTCTCTTGCTACTTAACATGTTTTGCCTTTCTGTTGACCGCGTACCTTATTGAGTGACAGCATATTTAGCGATTAATTTTATTTATATCCTGTTACTTTCAATCGTTTTGTTTCATACTGAATGCTTGAGTGACCGATCAGCACAATGAAGCATTAGGTCGAGTTTGTAGGCGTTTTGGAGATTTTGACTTGTCTCCCAAAATGGTCAACATTTGTGACTGTTGCAGGGAAGCTTATGTGTCGATTTGACAAACGATGATCTAGAATTTGCTCCGCATGTTCTCTGCAAAACCATAGTTGGTCAAACCCATGTAGGTCAATTATTGCAAATTATGGAGGAGATCTGACCTTTCCCAAACCCCGGACTTGGTTGGACTGGAGAGAAGGGCGATCGAGTCAACCCACCACCATTTCGCCAGCTTATTGTCTCGTTTTAAAAAAATCTCCGATTGGTGAAAAGAAAACACTGTTGAATGCCATGACTGATTTCAATAAAACACGTATCCTCATTGTGTTCTCATCTTAAAGTTACTCGAAATTGAGGTTTGCTTGGATGACATTTAGCTAGCTGAAAAAATTGTTATACAACTTGAATTTTAGTTTTGATTCTTTTAAATATGTGCTCGTGGTTATCCCAGCTGTGGGATGTCACTTAATAGTGCGTGCATTGTGTATTTTACTCGTGCAAAATAAATCTTTTTGGGTTTTGTCGATATTTAGTCAGTGAATCAATTGATCGCTTATTTCTGAAAGTAGGGCCTACATGTAATTAGAATTTTAATCAAGGCATGGCACCAAGCATGCATTAGAGCATAGATTTTCAACAATATAGAAACTTCACTTGTATTTTCATAAATCAGGCTTCACCTTCTTTTTTTATATTGTCAATCGCAAAACCTCAGCATTTATTGAATTTTTACATTATTCATTTTTATTGAATATTAACGTGTGTTCGTTATTACAAATGATAACCAAACTGATCATCGATAGTGACTGAAAAATCTCGTCGGAAATCGAATTTCACTGAATGCCTATTTATTTTCTGTGTAAAGTTGTGAATTGATTCCATCGATTTTTATGATGTAGTAAACTGTTTTATGGCTTAGTAATTCGGCTTGATTCCACAGTAGCTATTGTAGTAAGCAACGATATCAATCATCGTTAGTTTTGATTCCACTTCTTGTTTCTTGGACGTCTCCTCTAACATTTAGCAACAATAACACTTATATTAGGCGCGTTATCGCAAGACTCCTTAATTATCGGAACCGTGTCGACGCTTGTACTATCAGCTTCACTGCTACAAGCATGAGGCTACTATTCAACCTGGGGGCTGAACAACATTGTCGGGATAGAGAATGCGGGGTAATTGGGCAGCAGATGTTTTTACCATCATTCGTGTAATCATGGAATCACACGCAGTTATACAGAGACAAATGCAGAACCGCTGAGGATGCTTCATCATATCCACTATTCAACGAAGGAATTTGAATATTGAATTTGAATAGTGTTGTTGAAATAGGGCAACTTTCTGTTGATTCAGATACACCTTGACAACTTTTGGTGTGAAATCTCAGATCGTTAGGATCGGTACTTGAAAACAAACAAGAAATTGATATGAAATGTATTCGGAAGCAAAAGAAAAAATCTGTTTATTGAACTTTCATCAAAACAAAATTCCTATGATTTTGATAATTTTTTTAAAATAAAGTAGCGTTGTCGTGATCTACGTTTGTATGTGTTCAATATTTGGATTATAATTATGGAATTCTTCACAAGCAAGCTATCATTTAATTTTTCAATTTGTTGATGTTTAGTGTTTTTGATATGTGCAGCTGTGCATGTATATAGCGAGCCTACATCAATACAAAATGTATGCGGAGCATAATTTGATTAAAGGCGAAGTTTTGCACATGTCCGTGTACAGTAGGCTAAATTATATATAATTACTTGTCTTATTACCAAAACATGGAGTAATGCAAAGTCCCGGTTTTCTAGGACAGGTATCACAAAATACATGTACGGTCGTTTTTTTAATCCTACCAAGTGAGTAACACACACGGCATCTTTTAGTCGGATGAATGTTATTTCCTCTCCAAGTTATTTCTCAATAGATCTATGTGTATATCATCTTGAATTTTCCGAGTGGGCAGTCAGCTATAGTTGACTAATAATTTTGATGTGGATGAATATATCTGAACTACGAAAGTTAGGTATGACTATAATTGAATTATAATGTTTCATTCATTAAATTATTGCATGTAATCAACTGCGATATACAAGTAGTCAACATACGTACTTAATTTTAAAACTATACATAGAAAACAAGGCGGACAGAGCTACAAGAATTTTCTGAATTTTTCATTTTTGTCATTGGGCTTAATTCACTCTGAACAACTGGATTGAGCTTCAAGAGTTTATTATTTGGTTATTATATTTGTCTGAATAAAGAAATTTCATTATGTCTCAGTACTCTTAGTACATGTTCATTGTATTTCCGATACCACCAAAATCGCACAATGAATTGAACGTTATATCACATTGATTGATTACAAATTGTACAAGTACGTTTAGACTACTCTAAATTTAATCAAATAGGGCTACATTCAAGTCTTGATGGAGCACGCGTTATTCTTGAGCTTAGGACTGTGTATCGTCTGAATGGTTAACATGTCGTCATTCACATGATTAAATATTCCAAAAAACCCCATGAAAGTAAAAATGCGAAGTGAAAGGAAATTTATTTTGAGTGGTAATTGCCAAAACAGGGAGTAATGCAAAGACCCGGTTTTCCTGGACAGGAATCACAAAATGCGGTAGCTTTTTAATCCTACCAAGTGAGTAGCACACACACACGTCATCTTTTAGTCGGATGAATTTTATTTCCTCTTGGTTGAAACTTAGATGGAAAATGCGAGTTTGAAGCACACGATGCATTTCGAGGTATAAGAGCTTGCCTCCCTACCCCCTGTTTCACACAGAAAGAGGCGAACACATGACATTAAAAATTTTGAAAATTTCCCTTGCCCCCGTAAATGGAATAATCAATGTGGGCATTGAGGCGCATTCGTTGAATAAAGGTCTATTTATACTTCTGGCGTAACGCGCCGGTCAACGCTAACCGACATGTGTCGACGTTAGGCGGTTGACTTGGACAGAATAGAATTTGCAGTTAACTGCAACCGGCGTGATCGATTGATCAGTCACACTGTCAGTCGACTGATGTTTCTGGGAGCGCATTAAAGTCAGTTGCGATTCAACTTCATTTTCAACCAGCCTACTGATTGTAATGAAGCTGCCTGCGGAAGCTGTAACAAACACGAATGTTGATTTGTTTGAAGAATTGTTAAGTGAAGAGGTTCGGAAGTGCGAGCATTTTTGGGTGGTAAAAAGTGATAAATTCAAGGATACGGAGGGAGCGAACAATTCATGGAAGGAGATAAGCCGGAACCTCTCAGCTTTCGGAATTGAGAAAAACGAAACAGTATGCAAGTAAAAATGGAAACATCTTCGGGATCAGCACATGTGACTACTAGCAAAAGACCGAGAAACAAAAAGTGGTGAAGGAAGCCGACCGTTTGGAAGTATTACCAACCAACCTATCTCTTTTTTCGAGAAAGCGTCAGACTCCTCTGAAACACTCTCATCACCACTGTGTTCAAATTTCGTTGAAAATGCTGCTGATAATGATCAGGATCAGGAAAGAAAAAATTAACATTTACTGAAAATCATTTCACACGCACAAAGACTGCACCTCTAGTTTGAAAACTTGTGCGGTAGCTTTCAATGATTAAAGGGAAGAGCAGGTCGAATGACATTATCAGTATACTGAAGCCTTTTCCAGTCGGCGTGCTGCAGTCCATAGCAGCGTAATTATACATCAGAAGTATATACCAGCCTTAAGATGTATACACACTTTATGGAACCAGCGGTATGATTTTCGAGTTGCGTCATAAGTATGTAAAATTTGATCAGCACGATCAACTCCTCCCATAAATTTGTTATCCTCAGACATGGTAGTAGGCTATTTCTAAAAATTATTCTCTTTCCACCTTTTATAACACGCTGACAATCGGAAAGAGCAACTTTGTTTTTTTGTGTCAATCATAAAAACAATTTTCTGTCCAGACGACTTTCTATCACAAAATTTAGATAGAAGCAAGTCGTCCGAGCGCAAAAACTTTGTCCCTCTTACATTTACCACGGCCTCCTGAAGCATGGGCGGGACACCACGGTTCGGACGAATAGTGCCGACTACAAGCGTTCTTCTTGATAATAAAATAATTGGCCAACCTGACACTGTTGAACCAATTATCACACCAAACAGTGTATCCTAAATCCAATAGTTCATCACAAAGATAAACAACGATTCGCTTCTATACACTGAGACTAGAACAAGCGGAGGCAACTAATCATGATCTGCTTTTACAGTGTGAAATGAAAAGTTCAATGTAAAACCAAAGTCACTTTCGTATAAAAAATAACTTTTGATTCCGAAGCGCCTTCTCTTCGCCGGTATGTATTGTTTGAAATATAGCCGACCCTCATATAAAAGTATAACTCGTCCACAGTTACAATCTGAGGTGGCCTATACACATCCTTACAAATCGAACGAATCATGTTAACAAATGGCTGAATCTTACGAAGACAATTCTGTTCCCCACCGAAATTTTCATAATTTGCGAATCGAATAAAATGTAAAATCAAGAGAAAACGATCTCGTGTAAGAGAAAATTCGGAGTGAAAGGAAAGGAGTACAAAATAAAACATCAGTACTCCAGTAGTCAGTGAGTTGAGGCTTCCTCACGACGCCCATCAGCAGCACGATACCGATAAATTTCTTCATTTCGGCGAAAGAGCAATTAGTCCAATTCAGTAGCGGATCCAAGGGGGGGTTCATGGGGTTCAAACCCCCCCCTCGGAGTTGAAGGACTTTTAATATAATTGCTACTTTTCCTGCATTCATACAAATTTATATCAGATGATCTACAGTGAACTGGAAGTTTAAGTGTAAAACAAAACTCAAATCCATTGGACTTGGCATTCTTCTCTTCTGACCAAGCACATTTCTTAACACATGGGAAAACGATTCCGCAAGGCATAGGGCGAAGCTGATTATGTCATTCCACTAACAAGCAAAGTAATTGAAACTCGCCATCAACACAATTTTCTTTGGTCTGAATTTTAACGATTCTTTGCTGATGGTATTAATTTAATGGGTTATCAGCGTCGTATGCATCTTCAGTTCTGCTTTTATTGCCTGTGCATAAAATGTTCAACGCATTTGCTGATAATATTTCGCACATAGCCTGAAGCAATTCAAGTGTTGCGGCGGTCATCGTTGTGGACTTCCTGCTGAGGGATAACGCGCTGGGAGATTTTATGAAACAAAGCCCGTGGGCTGTTTCCATTAACCGAAGCAGTGTCGCCCCCCAGGTGAGTTTGATCCGTGCGTACATGTTTATAACTGCACTTTTTCCAATCAACACATTTTAAATGTGGTTTCTTGCAGAGAGATCCAGATATATTAATGATTTTAACAATTGACAGGATCTCCATTCAGGACAAATGTAAGACAGCAATTTTTAACACTCTGACCTTCAAAAGGATCTTATACAATTATTTATGCTGATAAACGTAATTAATGTGTTCACGCTACTTTGTACACCTATTTCTGTATCTTACTTTGCCGTGGTGCTTTAAGCACTTATGGGTGTATTAAAAGAAATAAATTGATAGTAGGCCTAATATTGACTTGTACGTCTATCAATCATACCTAATTTCAGAACCTGCTGGTGATAATTATTCGTATCCATGGAACCACCTAGAAAGAAATTGAAATCTGCGAATCAAGTACAAATAACGTCTTTCTTCAGGTAATTGAATGATCCCATAAATGAGGTTTATTAAAAAGAATAATTCTCCTTTCAGAGATCAGAGGAAAACTAATAATAACAAACAGACGGCTGAGGTGTGATCGAGTCTCTAGTCAAATCTTATTAGTTGTTAGACGAAACTTATTAGTTGTTATTTATCATGTACATAGATTTAGGTAAATATGTCAAATGTTGCACTGGAATGACCTGCGTTGACAATCTAAAGAAGATACAGCTGAAATAATTTGAGAAAAACACATTTTGTGTACGTCCGACAGATTTTGGTGGAAAACTTTAGCACAGGATTTCTTGAAGAATATCTTCCAAACAAGAGTCAAATTGATATAATATTATTGCAAATATAAATGATTGATACTTTGGAAGCTTTCACGATTGCAGACTTAATTTTCACATAGTGGCATGAATAAATAGAGCCGAAAATCTGTCGGACGTACAGCGACGCGTTCGAAAGGCTGGTATATTATCTGAGGTGATCACTTCATCAAACTTTTTGCATAGAAGGATTGCGTGGGTACCACATTCTCATATTAAGATGGCTTTTCCATAATCATTCTAATTTTCAATGAACTAGGAACGAAAATGTGTTGTACGTCCGACAGATGACTTTTTGAAAAAATTGAACTTCAAAGCAAATTTCCAAAGCCAATGAGAATCAAGAGGTCGAATAAATAACTGCTCCCGATGATTTTGGGTATTACCTTGTAATTTCTGACAATAAAATTTTTAGAAAACTAAAATATTTTTTGATATGGATGATGACCAATTTCGTAACAGACCCACATTTAGACCTTAGATTTTTAGCCGTTAGCATTTTGCACATTAGATGTATTTCCCGTTCTGCTAATCTTAATTATTCAAATATTGCTTATTTTTTCAGACCTAAGACAACCGCTGACGAAACGTACAATGATGGAACATCTGAAAAAGTGACAAGTCAAGAGTTGAGCATGAGTGATTCCGCATCTGTCAGTGGATGTGCTGAGAATTCGCGTTCCCCTCAAGCCTCGACCAGCATGAACATACTTAGTCCATCTGCTGAAGTTCATATTCCACTATGGGACATCGGAATTGTTGCCTCAAGACAGACCTCAGTCAGTGCCGTTACAGATACCGAAAAATATCACTATTTGATGTATGCCTACGAGGGAAGTAATTATGCGACATACTATGTTAGCAAAAAAGGAAAGCAGGTGCCCCTCACGTTTCAATCATCATGGCTCAAGGAATACAGTTGGTTGACATACTCGCCGTCTCAAGGTGGCGGATATTGCAAGTATTGCGTTTTCTTTGCGAAACCATCGGCCAGGGTCACTCTGGGTGTTCTAGTAAAAACCCCCTTCAAAACATTTAGCAAGGCTAAAGGAAAAGATGGCTACCTGACAAATCATGACAGCGCTCATTTCCATCATGATGCAATTGTCTTAGGCAAGTCGTTTTTGGAAGCCTACAATAAACCAGAGTCCAGGATAGACAACCGCATCGACCAACAACGTAAGGAGCTGTCAGACAAAAACAAGCACATACTGTCTTGTATAGTAGATGACATCAGACTTTGTGGCATGCAGGGCCTGCCTTTGAGAGGACACAGAGACGATTCCACGGCGGATCCCAACACCAATAGAGGTACTTTCCTTGCTGTTTTGGATTACTCTGCCAGGAGAGACGAGATCTTGCAAAACCATCTCGAATATGGACAGAAAAACCAGCGATACACATCCAAAACAATTCAAAATGAAATTATTTCAATTATTTCCAACAACATCAGAGAAAACGTCATGCAGCCTCTGAAGAAAGTACCATACTACAGCATCATTGCAGACGAAGTCACCGACCCTCATGGCAATCAACAGATATTGTCATTTTGTTTGAGATTCATCGAAACATCTGATGACAACCGACATCCGGCCCATATCAGAGAAGCATTTATCGACTTCTGCTACCTAGAAAGAGCGACTGGTCAAGCTGTATCGTCAGCCATTTTTGAACTGCTTAAAAAGCATGAGCTTGATATAGGTAATATGCGTGGCCAAGCTTATGATGGAGCTTCTTCTATGTCCGGTGAGAAAAATGGCGTTCAAGCTATCATTAAAGAAAGAAATCCTCTCGCGCTCTACACCCACTGCCGCTCACATGTACTAAGTCTTGCCATTGGAAATTCATGCTCTGTTCAACCAATCAATCATATGGTTGAGGTCATCAATGAAGTATTCTTATTTTTTGACCATTCTCCAAAGAGACAGCGCTTCTTCGAATTTGTCCTTGATGTCTACTCTCCTAACAGCAGAGTAAATAAGCTCAAAGGTCTTTGTAAAACCAGGTGGACAGAAAGACACGACTGCCTAGAAACTTTTCATGCTCTCTATGTATATATCTACACCACCTTACATGCAATTCATGATGCTGATCAGTATCCAGACCTCGAGGAGGCAAGAGAGAGTGGTGAAAGATGGAAGTGGGACGGAGCAACTCGAATCACAGCAGAGGGACTGAAATGCTCAATGATGTCTGGTTGCAACATAGTTGCACTAATAGTTCTCCTCAACGGTCTAGATCCACTTAAAGGGCTCAGTGCAAAACTACAAAAACGTGATGCAGATGTAGTGACTGCGTATGGCAGCATTGATAAAGCCATCAACGAAGTCTCTGGTCAAAGAGCGAACATTGATACGCTATGGATAGATTGGTTCGAAGATGCTGCGAAGATTGGTGCAGACATTGGAGCAAAATTTGATCTTCCTAGAACTGCAAAATTCCAGAAACATCGACCAAACACGCCTGCTGATAATCCCAGGTAATCTACTCAGTGCTAACTAATTCAAATTAGTGTTTCAACTATTAATAGCTATTAAGTGATAAAATGTAATTAATTTAATCAATGTTTAAGAAAATTGATTGATAATAGCTATTTTCTTCACTCTTAATACAAAACATTTTGCATGAAAATAAGTCGCATCGGTACTCAACATACAGACACTATGCCTCTCACATAGGGCTACATGTATAATATTGTGCAAACTTCACATATCTATGATTATTATTCAATGTTTCAGCACATACTACAGACGAACAATCGGGATACCGTTCATGGATAATCTGGTTCAACAGATGAAAAGTCGATTTTCGACTGAGAATAGAAGGGTGACCGCAATAATGTCACTGGTTCCCCGTGTGATCTGCGAATTGAGTGATGCTGATATGGAACTATTGGAAACTCAATTACAATTCTGGGACGAAGATATGCCCTCTCCTGACAATCTTAAAGTAAGCATATGCATAATCTGTACGTACACAACTGCACATTATTCATATTTTAGCTACATGTAATTATTCTTGAGTAACATAATTTGGCTCCGATATCAATGCCATCAATTTGAGGTTCAGGGAAGCTATACAGGGTGACTCAAAAGTCTTAATCGGGTTTCAAATTGAGATTTCTCTGTAAGTATTTGCACTACAAACTCAATTTTTCGTTTATACTGTAGAGGAAGAACCAGAATTTCCAAAGAGACTTGCATTTTTACAATATATGCTGGAAGTGAGCTCCGTTTACTTCATTACAAAGAATGACTCTTTTTTGAAAGTTTTCAAAAGTCTTGTTGATCGTGACTTTCGTCACGGACTGGACTGCTTCTGCAATCTTCACTCGCAGCTCTTCGTTGTCTGTTGGCCTATTCTTGTACACCATCTCCTTGATATGACCCCACAAAAAATAATCAAGAGGCGTCAAATCTGGGCTCCTAGCTGGCCAGTGGATGGGACCGTTCCTGCCAATCCATCGATTAGGGAATTGGATGTTGAGAAATTCTCTCACATTCAGACCCCAATGAGGAGGAGCGCCATCTTATTGGAAGACTGTCGTGGAAAATCTTCGTAGTCTCTTCAGTTCAGGAATGAAATAATCCCTCAGCATCTCGAGATAGGAGTCTTTCGTCACCGTTGTTTCAAAGAAGTAAGGTCCGATGATCCGGTCGCAAAACATGGCCGCCCAGACCACCAAGCCTTTCGACTTTCGAGGAATCTCGTCACATAAATGTGGATTCTCATAGTCCCAAATCACACAGTTGCGACTGTTAATTATGCCATTCAGATGAAAGATGGCCTCGTCAGAAAAACATAGCTTGTGGATGAAGCTGGGATCATCACATAGCCGGTTAATTTCTTCACAAAACTGAAGCCTTGGTTCATAGTCGTCTGGCAACAGTTCATGAACACGGGAAATGTGAAATGATTTCATGCCAATTGTTCGCTTCAGAGTACGTCGAACAGTCTCGCGTGGCATGTCAAGCTGATTAGCTGCATCCGCACCGACGATTTTGGATTGTTCTCAAACTCCTCTTTCACACGTAAAACATCATCCTCATCAAGGGATGGGCGACCACTTCGCTCAGCATCTTGGACAGAACCCGTCTCATTAAATTTCTTAAACACAAGTCGGAATGTGCTTTCAGAAGGTGGCTTTGATGTGAAATTTCTTGGCCACTCCCGTCGGGCGGTAGTTACGGACTTATGCTTAGCCATAAGCAACACAACGTTGATCCGATCTTGCACAGATAACATCACTGGTTTCTATGATAGAAAAGTGAATATCAGCAGCTATCAAGTACTAAACGGTTTCCGAAATCAGTCTTTTCACAGATATCTATGCTTATGCTTCAATTCAACGACATTTGGACGTCATGCATAATTATTGAGCTAATGTACGAGGGTTGTCCGAAAAGTCCTGTTACAAATCAAGCTGTGGTAATGAAGACGAAAGCAAGATCAAATCTACTTGAAAGTCTTGACTAACATAACATTGTGAACCCACTGGGTTGTTTTCAATCAATTCGATTTGATCTGTATTCACTAAATGTCATTTGCTTAGCACATGGTTTCAGGAACTATGTGAAATTCGGTGAAATCCGTTCACTTTGCGGTCGTTATCAATCTATTGCCACATGAAGAATTTCTTGCGTTCATTCAGTTTGCAGAACACAATGCAGAAAAGTGATTCAACGAATACAGCGGTGATCTGGTTTCTCTGGAAGCAAGGGAAGCGGAATGCTGAGATTCACAGTGAGATGCAAACCGTTTTCGGAGAAGAAACTCCTTCCAAAATGACCATCAGCCGCTGGATGGAGAAGTTTGATGGTGGATGTGAGGAAGTCAGTGATGCTCCAAGATGCGGCAGACCCGTGACCACGACAACATCGCAGAACATTCAGCGTGTACAAGCCGCCATTGATAAAGACAGGAGACTGACCGTCCGAGAGCTCGAGGACTTAATGAGAATTCCCCATACCACCATTCATGACATTTTGAAGGCACATCTTGGAATGGCACGAGTCTCAGCTCGATGGGTGCCGAAACTGCTTACCGAAGACCAGAAAAGGATTAGAGTTCAAGTTTGCAAGCAACTGCTTCGACGTTTCCGAGACGATCCAAGTTTCTTGGACCGGTTGATAACAGTTGACGAACCCTGGTTCCATCACTATGAGCCAGAGTCAAAAGCAGCAAGCACGCAATGGAAGCGACCTGACGAGCCAACGCCCACCAAAGCACGTTCCATACCTTCTGCGGGGAAGAGAATGGCCACTGTCTTCTGGGACAAGAAGGGAATCCTGATGATTAGATGGCTTCCAGAGAAACACACAATCAACAGTGATTACTACGTTGATCTGTTGACAGAACTCCGTAGGGTTATCAAAACTGAGCGCAGGGGACTGCTTTCACATGGAGCAATCCTTCAGCAGGATAATGCCAGGCCCCACACAAGTCATCAGACCTTATCTGTTATCGAAAAACTTGGCTTCGAACTGCTTCCTCACCCGCCCTATAGCCCAGATCTTGCTCCATGCGACTACTGGCTCTTCGGACCTATGAAAAAATACCTGGGCGGCAAACATTTTCAAACCATTCAAGGCCTATCTGGTGCAATTAGTCAGTGGGTGAGACAAACTGATGTTCAGTACTTCGCTGACGGGATTCAGAAGCTTCCAGAACGTTGGGAGAAGTGCATCAGTGTACAGGGAGAGTGGTTTGAGAAGATGGACTTTGAATAGTTCCATAAAATTTTGTTGAATAAAAGTCTATATACTTCGTAACAGGACTTTTCGGACAACCCTCGTAGAAGTTCGATAATTATCATAAGTACCAATCACACATTAATGGAAATGGATAGCTTAGCATTCTTCTTTGTTGTCCTTCTTCATTATGCCTTCGTATTAACTTTCCGCTATTATTTCAATGGACGCATGTGCATTAAGTCTTGTTCACACTTAGCAGGTCACTTGATCAATCAAATTTAATGATGAAGTTTTAGCATGTGGTTGTAGTCAATGAGAAACAAATCGTAAGCGGACAATGTTTCATACCATTTGATAAATTGGTTGACCTCCATAAAATGAATGAGCAAGTAGTTCGACCTCTAACTTGATTTCTTTCACAAATTGCGATATGTTACTAAAATTCTGGTTCTTCCTCTACAGTATAAACGAAAAATTAAGGTTGTAGTGCAAATACTTACTGAGAAATCTTGACTTGAAACCCGATTAAGACTTTTGAGTCACCCTGTATGTTAATGAAATCCATGAAACCTGCCGAGCAACAAGGATAAATGTAAAGCTTATCAATCGTTGATATTCCGATATCTTGATATGTGCATGTTTGATATTTTAGTGCCATTGAATTTTGATTTCCTTGATATCTTCATGTTTTGATGATATTTTAAATTTGTGTCCTAGATTCTCTGATGTGTGAACAGGCCGTTATACTGGCGAAACTTTATAAATTATAACAAAATACATTCAGCAGCTTAGATTGATTTATTTTTGCTTTATCAAATTTTGGTTGATTAAACCGACAATGATTGCAAGGATCAATCATTTCGTACAATCGTAGAAAAAGTTTGTCTTCCTTGCTTTGTAGAGAGAACTACGTCGCTGGAAATCATCATGGATCGAGAACTCGACTTCAGCGACTCCAATTCCTGCAAACTTGGTTGACTGTCTGAACCATGCTGATGCTGACGTCTACCCCAACATCCGACAGCTTATCCTAGTAGGATGCGTCTCTCCAATTGGTTCTTCAGAGGCAGAGAGATCGTTTTCTGTTCTCAGACGTCTGAAAAATCATCTCAGAAGCACCATGTCAGAGGAAAGATTGGCGGGACTGACAATGATGGCAGTGCACTATCCTGAAGCGTCCGGTCTCTCGTCTGAACAATTAATTGAACGCTTTATTAAACAGCACCCACGAAAACTTTTTTGCCAATCGATCTTGTTTGATTGAAAAAAATCATTGATTAAAAACCAACAGATTATGTTCTCATTTAATACTTCCGTATCAAGGGAAATTCATATTATTGATTTTTGGTATACATGTATTAAGTACATGAAGTAATACAGGTCAATATTATTGCATACTTCACATCATTTTTGCATTGTATCAAGAATTTAATAAAGACCGATTTGTAAGTACATTATATTTATTATAGGAAAATAAGCTGTTCCAAAAAATTTTCAGTATACGCCGTTTTATAGTGCCAAACCCCCCCCCCCTCAACAAAAAGCTGGATCCGCGCCTGCAATTTCTAAAGCGAGAATGGGGCTTTAGAGTTTCGGTTTGAAGACAGATCGGAGCACGAATATTTGTAAATTGCACAAGTGTTTCGATTAATTCATCCGTGACAAAAAAACTGAGAGCACTTCTGCAAATGTCAACATCACTTGTATTTGACAGCATTGTTTCTTCGTATGTTGTTCGAAGACCTGGGACACCGAGAAAGGTTGGGAGCTCCGAGCGACTATCGTTTGCCTCTTCTACAAATTTCCACGGACTGGTAATTTGAGCAGAAGTCGGGCGAGAAACGGGAGCTGAGCCGGATGCGGAGGACACGAAGGAATCCCTGAGAGTAGGTGGAGAATCAGCTTTGGCGAATGACGTAAAATTAACAGGTGATGGATCGGGCGGCAACATAGGCAACTGCGGTAGGACGGAGTCATCAATTTCAGAAAACTGATCTGAATTATCAGAGTCGTTTTCACTAACATTATCCATTTCGTCGTCACTGTTTAGGCAGATCAATTCTACAGTACGATCCAGTGAATATCGTTTGCGGTACATAATAGTCAGTGTTCACAATCTCAATTGGAAAAAAATCAGTTCTGAAGAAATCAGGTTTATTAGCCAAATATTAGCAAATGCACTGTTTGAGATAAAAGGGCTTCCGCGTCAACGTTTGGATGACAATGACATGTTTTGCGATAAGAGATACCGATACGCCCCCAAGTAAAAAAATGTTCTCCAAAGTTATCAACATTTCGTCCTTCATTATCTTATCACTTTAACACGCGTTTTCCGCTGAATTTTACGGCTCGTAGAGCAGGCCATGCCGCACTGAGAGGAAAACTTCTTATGACTCGCACAGCGAGCCATCCGCATGTGAAGGAATAATTTTTCACTACATTAGCCGCTGTGAAAGGGTTCAACGAGCATGTTTCAAACATGCATTTGCTATACAATATTGTGCTGCGTGCATTACCATTACTGGACCATTTCTATTCAATCTGCTTATTTCTGTGCACACTAATCAGAGAGATAAGATACACATGGAAGGAATGACACATGGAAAGACATTATTCTACCCAATAAGAGTTTCTCCAATCGTAGCGCCTTATCACAATTGATGACATTTCTTTCGTACACAGAAACTATTTATGACATTATTCTGACTGAAATATGTTTTGCAAATCATCATATCCAAACTTTACCGAAGCATGAATACTACCATTAATTGCAACCCAGAAAACTACTCAAATTATTGGCTTAACGGAACACTTAAAACCCGCTTTGCACTCAACTTTCCCAGATGGAATGAAAATTCATTTATCAGAATAAGATTAACAGCGGCTGGTATTGCAATGGCTATAATGGTGTTCGGAACTTTGGCAAATATCTTCACGGTTATCGTTTTAAAGAGATTTAAAGGATTGCGCAGTACTACAAGGCTATTTTTCTTTGTCGCTGCTATTTGTGACCTATTTGGAATGCCAATGGGAATGTTTGCTACTTGGTACCAATTGCAATATGCGAAGTCATTTGGTAGCAATAACGCTTACGCGTGCACCATTCATTATCTAATTGGAGAAGGTCTTGAAGATTGTAGTTGGTATTCAGTTACAGCGTTGGTTTTTGAAAGATTTGCCCTTGTTATCATGCCTCAAAAAATGCGGTATGTCAATCAGAAGGCATTTATCATTGTTTCCTATATCGTCATAGCTGCTTTGGAAGTCCCTGGGAAGCTCTATTTCATGTTATTCCGATTTGATGGATGTGTCTGCCACGAAATCACCGATTTGAAATATGTCGCGGCAGTTGAACATTTCTATATGAATTTTGCAATTTTCGTATGTCTACTCTTTGCAGTTCAATTGGTTTTGTCAACTATTACTTTAATTTATATTTTGACAAAACATGATGACCAGCAGACAAGAGAGGCGATTGATTCGGTGAAAATGATGTTTTTCGTTGGTATATTTCAATTTCTATGTTACTTGCCCCCCACTTGTTATTACCCTTATGCAATTTACGATAATGGAGTCTGGATATCATGAAGGCACATATATGCTTATGAAACATATTTGCTTTATCTCATTTAATTCAATTTTCGCAATCAATTTTCTACTATACTATGGAAGCTGCAAAGGATTTCGAGAAGCTTTCCATCAATTTATCTACTCTCTAAAGCGAAACAAGATACAGGTGAAGGATTCAACGAGCACAACAGGTAATACTTCTATTTCGTAATAGAAAATTGAAAATGAATTCATCGATGAATTATAAATTGAATTACATTCAAAACAACATTTCACTTCACATCTGCATATTCTGACACCTTATCGCACTAAACTTGTTGTCATTTCATGTGAAGACTATTTTATTCAGATATCTTGTCATCACTACACAATCCCAATGCATTCCATAATCTTTTTGAGTAAATGTTCAATAAGCTCACAAAGATCTCTTTTTTACTGGGCTCTAAAGTTGTTTCCTCGGACCTAATGTAGATCTAAATCGCATCCGGCGATTATTTTGTATAAACCTTGTACATGTACAAGTTCTATCGGCCAACAAATTCAGCAACGGCAATGTCAACAATTAGTGAGCAACATTATCATTATCCAGCCTATATGTCAGCCGTTGACTTGAATCTGCGCTTTAAATTTATTTGCAGCATTTCTTGAACCAACTTTCCGTTCTTTTTCGGGCAAACTTCAGGCCAGTCCATCGGCTGGTTTAAGTTACTGACAGGTTGGCTTTAGGTCGGCACATGTCCAATTTCAGTCCACATTTTTCAGTCCAGTCCAATTTTTTCGGCACTTGTCCACACGCACTCTGAATGATTTCGAAAATCCAAATAAGAGGACAATAAAAGAAATACCCATCGCTGACCATTCACAACTATACCAGGTCTCAACTCGTGCTGCAGCGTCGTCTTCTCATTGGCTATGCCACATTTGCAAGATTGCCCAGTCAGTTCCTGCACGACTTAGTGGCGCTCGTGGTGCATCAGCTATGACTAATAATCCTCGAAGCAAAACTATCGACAATCAGAGAATCAATGATGAGTCCATACTTCGCCTTTGTGGAATTTGTTTCTCAGAGATTGGTCGAAGTCTCTCACATCATTGCAACAAGAGTTCACGAGTACTAAATTTGCAGAAAATGGCTGAAAATGGTTCACCAAGATCTAAAGAAAAAATAGCTGCCAACATAACTAAACAGAAGCAACAGGATGAACAATTGAATGATGAGCATGTTACATTACGAAGAAGTGCAGGGAGACCAATGAGTCTCCTAAGATACGCGCCTACAAATCAAGCATCATTTCTTCTCTCGTCTGACGATATGAGTTCAATTCAAGTTGATTTGAATTTGAGTACAAATGAAACTCTCAAGTTGGCAACCCATATCAGGACTGCGACTAAAAGTAGAAAAGCAATTACACCTTATCTGAGAGAATGTCTTTATGAGAAAAATCACAAGATAAAGGAATTCTTTGTGCAGGAAGACTTGCGATTCATGATGAAAGAAAATATGAACAGTGAATGTGTGTGATTGGGAAATCAAACCACTAATATATTGCAATGATGTTTCAGGCCTTATTTTGAAGGTAGAAAATCTTCCAGGCAAGTCATTTGACCATGTAAAAATAGGAATTGATGGTGGAGCCAACTTTCTGAAATTTTGTCTCACCTTACATGATGACCAAACCACAATTGACAGAGAGGCTACAAGATCAACATATTCTGATGGAGTGGCAGCAAAATCGCGAAAAGATACAAGCGTCAAAAACTTTTTATAATAGCTATAGTGCACAATGTTCCCGAAAACTACGTGAACTGCAAATTGATTTGGCACAAACTCGACATGAATTCCTGTTTCATTTGTCCGAAGTGGACTGTCGCCGGTGATTTGAAGATAATCAATACTTGGACTCATGAGTCATGGATCAAAACACCCACGTGCGTGGTGCGATGTATCAAAAGAAAATTTGAGAAAGAACTTGTGAGGTACTTCAAGAACATTTGGCAGCCTAAAGGAACTCTTTTGGAGCTGGTACAGATCAGGTAGTAACAAAACCTCAGCAAAGAATCATGGTAATGTCATACAACCGCCTGCTATTTCGTTGGATCCAGAAATCCGTGTCCTTGATGTATTTCCGCCACCTGAACTCCACCTCCTCATCGGCCCTGTTACTCTGATGTACAAGGGACTTCAGGGATTGTGGAAACATGGAACAGATGAATGGGCGCGTCGCAGTAATGTTCAACTACAAGAACGCCAAGGTGGAATTTTTCAGTGGAAATGCATGTATGACATTGTTAGAGAATACTGATGTGCTCAAAGATTTGAACTGTCCTCACGCAAATTACATATAGTTGCATTTGAAACTTTCAGAGCTGTCGTGAAAGCATGTTATGGAAATCGCATGGATAGTGACACAAGTCAACGAATTGAAGTATTCAGTGAAGCATTTCTCAGATTGGAAAATCTGAACACAACGCCAAAAATACATGTCATTATACATCATGTTTATGATTTCTGCCGCAACCAAAATTCAGGACTTGGTAAGTGGTCCGAGCAAGCTTCGGAAGCTGTTCACGCAGACTTCGAGTTATCGTCATGGAGCAATTACGAAGCCAGTTCGTTGAATCCTCGTTTTGGCGAGCAACTGTTGCATGCTGTTACAGAGCATGCAAGCAAACACGTTTAAAACATATAACTCAAGGTTTCAAAAAATGATTTTTTTATGGAAAATCATATATTTCAATATTTTAAAACTATACTTCTTATTTGAATAATACTTTTAGTTTTTTTTAAATACCATAGTTTGTTTCCATAATGTAACAACGAGAATGATTTAACATATAATACAAAATATCTAACAACTTAATGACACATGCATGCCCACATAAATTTAAATTCCTGCGGACGATACTGAATTTCATTGCTAAATTAAATATTGGGTAAACTCGGCTAATATAGACATTAGGGCAATATGGACAGTTCTTAATTTAGCTGCAATTTGCGATCAGATGATAAGGTCTATACTCAATTTATCTTCGTTGGATATTAGAGCTGACGTCGGTTCACACATTGGCCATCTCAATCTCACTTTTGAATGGCTATTGGGCGTTCCCACGAGGACTTTGATTGCTAACCTGTTGTTTCAGCAAAATCGCGCTAACAATGTGACTGAAAGCGTTTATTTTCATCTGACGGTTCAGAAGTGAAGGTGAGTCAGATTTAGCGTGCAAATCATATCAAAAGAATGCAAATTGTTTCTATATTGTATATCATGATAGATATGTAGGAAATTTGATCTTATTCTCATGTAAACACAAAATACGTTCACTGGGTAATATGAACAGTTCATCAGGGTAATAAGAACACGGTACTTGGGAAATATGGACACTACATCAGGATAATATGGACAGTAATAAATTACGCTTGCAAACAAGCAAGTAGACATTGCAGTCATGAAAGAATACCTTTTTGCTTTTTAAAATACAGAATAGTGCATTACTTGCCTTGATTGCAGTTGAGCATAGTTCGATATAACTACGTAGTTCAATATGAGCAACCTGAACAAGTGAAAGTATTCTCTTCTTGAAAGAATAACTATGATAACTTTCAGTATTCTTGGCTAAATAGTATCATACCACATAATCACATAGGGCCGATTTCACGAAGCGGCATTATCTGCTACCGGTTGTAGCACTAATACCTGGAGTATAGCTACTACCGGGAAGTAAAGTCGATTTCATGAAGCGGCATTAACAAGCCATTGGAGTTACTAATACAGTGGCGTAAGTCGTGTGCCAACTCATTGGCTGAAATAATAGACCAATGAACCGTCGGCATGCATTGAATGAATCGTTGGAGATTGTGATGTTTTCAAGAAAATTGGCGAGAGTACAGGTACTGAGATGTCAGCTAGAAAACGAAGTGAAAACTTCACTGCTGCCCACCATCAGTTTTTGATCGATTTCATTAGATCAAATCGAATTATAGAAAGCAAAGACTTGTCTTTGAAGACATTGACGAAGAAGCAGAAGGCATGGAGTGACCTGACAGATGCGTTCAACAGTGGATTCAACACGACGAAATCAACTTCTCAGTTGAAGATCCTGTGGAAAGAGACAGTTGTGGATCCTGTGGACTTGCAGAGTTATACCTACCCTCTTAAGGGAGTAAATCTGGGTAGTAAATCTATTGATTTTGTAGAGCTACTACCGGGCGTAAAGAAATTGTTCCTCCCGAGTAATCCCGGTAGTAACTAACACCGCATCGTGAAAGCCACATGAGAGTAAATTTATTGATTCTCAACAAGTTATTACCGAGAGTAAGCTAGTACCGCTTCGTGAAATCGGCTGATAATGTATGATAGACTCGTAATTTGGTCAATATTACAATTAGGCCTATTACGGAAAAGAATCAATATACAACTAGGAATATGTAGGATCATAACCTGCGCATGCCACATGTACATATTCCTACTGTATCATGTCAAAATTAAGAGTTATCAGTGTCATAGGCTACACAAACGACAGACCTGGTATGAATCTAATATGAAAAGTGCTATGATGGCGCTCATGCGGAATTCCGCAACTCTAAATGTGACACAAAAATCACTGCTCTGGGTAAGCACACATAACTACAACTTTTGACCATAGTCACTATCTAATCTTCTTTCTTTCGTTGTAGGTTTAAGAAAAATACATTTGTTGAAAATCGCTAAGCGGCATGCAGTACCCCGGCAGAAGCGAGGTTTTCCTCTTAGTGTTGAGAACGCGAGACAAATTGTTTACAGTTACTGCAGAATTAATCAAATTCCAAATAATTTCAATGATGATACACAGAGGGCTGGTTGGGATTGGTGGTGCTTCTTCCGACGCCGCCATCCCAAACTGTGCTTAAGAATACCAGAGAGCTTAAGTCGAGCCAGGGCTCTTGGAATGGAAAAATCGAAAATTCAGGAATTCTTCTCACGAGTAGATGAACTACTCTCTTCTAACAATTTGAAGGATGTTCCGAGTGGGCTTTTTAATGTAGATGAAACTGGCCTGCAAATTGTTCCTCAGGGAGGGAAAGTTATTGCAATGAAAGGCACTAGATCAGTACAGGCACTAACTACAGCAGAGAGATCATCAAATAATACGATTGTAGCATGCTGCAGTGCAGGTGGCAGTTTTGTACCACCAATGGTAATACTTAAAGGCAAGAGAAAGCCGAATCCAGAGGCACTAGGGTCTTTACCAACAGTTGGATTGACAAGGACATTTTTCTTCTTTGGTTCAGGCACTTTCTGCAGTTCTTAAAATCTGTAAGAAGCTGCGAGGAAAAAGTCATTTTGTTCATGGATGGCCATAGAAGCCATGAAAGCGTAGAATTGTTCAAAGAGGCAGTCTCTCATAACGTAGAACTCATTGCGTTTCCCTCCCATACATCACATTACCTTCAACCCTGGCGTCTTTGGCACATTTAAAAGATCGTGGCGTGAAAGATGCCGTCAATTTATGATTTCAAATCCAGGAGCAGTCATTTCCAGGCCAGAGTTCGGGAAACTTTTTTCGGATGCATGGAAAGTAGCTGTTACTCCAAAAAAAGCATTGACTGGATTCAAGAAATCGGGACTGTGTCCACTTGACATGGCCGTGATTTCAGAAAATGCATTTTTGATGTCCACATCACTGTTGGAAGACACGAACAGAAACAATGCCTCTATTCAAGAAACTTCGGATACCATATCTAATAGTGAGAGGTTTGATCAATCTGATGAAGAACTGGAAAATGTCCCGGTTCCTTTGATTGAAACCTCAGTTATTAGTGAGGTGATTGAAAATAATGAGGAGGCTAGCGTAAAAGAGAGATCATCGATAGACCCCAATGATAGCATCGTGTTTGAAAATGGGAGTTCTTACTTATGTATTGGTGAGTCATCTAGTGGCGTAGGTGACTGTGCAAATATTCCGTGTAGTGGTAGTAATCCTAATGATAGATTTCCAAAATCATCAAGTGTCTCATTCAGTGAACTAGTGCCTAGCATAAACTCCAATAGGAAGGCAGCATTAGCAGCCTTTGAGCGGATGACTAAACCAAAAGTTGGCCTATTAGGTTCGAACAAGCATCACCAAAATAGCAAATCGTTGAATTCAAAATCAGTAGCGGTGAAAAGACAATGGTTGTGCAGGGAGTGTGATGTCACTTATTCTGAAAGCAAAAACCGTGAATGGCTTCAATGCATGGAGTGCAAAGCGTGGACCCATGAAGATTGTGGAAAATGCACAGTCGGCGTATTTTTCTGCATGACCTGTGTGAATCGCGTGATTGGACTCTTGAACTCATGATAATATTTGACTCTGTTGTTACATGACACAAATGCTTATTGCTTATTCATCGATTTCATAAATGTGTCATCGAAGTTATAGATTGTTTTTCATTTGTGTATTCACGTGGAACAAGTGATTGCTTAGATATTTGTAGTTCATTATTCTTAATATCAAGTTATTGGAAACATATATTTTTAATCATTTGTTTCATCAGACTGTGTATGTAAAAACACATAAGATGTCTAAATGCATAGAATTGCATCCATTATTGAGGTTTAAACTGATGTCCATATTACCCCAAGTAGTGTTCATATTAGCCGGACTAAGTGTTCATATTAGCCGGACTAAGTGTTCATATTAGCCGGACTAAGTGTTCATATTAGCCGAGTTAGAATATATGGGAAAGATAGGAGGAAGTAAAACTGTCCATATTAGCCGAGTTTGCCCCTTCATCTATAAAAATCTATCAAAATATCTTAAATTAACATAAAACCTACTCGATATAACATTTAAATCAAGTTTATAGACTAAAATCAATACTTGGACTGTATGAATTATTCTTTGATTAATCATATATCTAATTCCATAGAAACTGCTTGTAAATCTTAATATAATCAAGACTACAGTTGAGTACAAATCGAAACCAAATAAAAGATAATGAATGGATTAATCAAATGAATGACGTAAAATCATTGTTATGAGTAGGGCAACCCAAAATTGCATTAAAAATCTTCAAAAGTTGCACTTGAAATTCAAAAAGTTGCAAAAAGTTGCAATAAAAGCCCCCGAATAGCTTGAAATAAATGCTATGTCAAATAGCAACAGATAATGGCAATCATGGCTAAAAAGTTAATATGTACGTGTATGTCCGTTTGAATGCGTTCTATTCAAATGAAAAATAGGTAACTGGCGTTCATTTAACAATATATTTTCACGTCATACAAAACAAAATTCATACCAACTAAAAAAATAAGTTCACAATGCAAACGTCGATTAAATACTGCTGTTGTAGTACACGACAAGGTAGCCTAAGCCTCAATATTTTCAGGAAGAAAATGTCGATCGTCTGCAAGAAGTTTTTTCAATAATGAGAAACTTCTTTCCACTGATTTGGAAGTGGGCTGACAACGCTGAAGCAACACATACAAAGAAGGAGAAATATCGGGACGTTCCTGAGTCATGATAGCATTCAGATCTGAGTTTCGATCAATTCGCACTTTCAAATAGGAGAGAATACTTGCTGAATCATCCCCGAACTCTAAATTGTTCAGTTCATTGAAGCATTCTTATATAGTAACGTTACTTTTCTCGTACTTGTTAATATGAACTAGCAAAGTTTCATAATCGCGTTTCACTTCAAGTAACGGATTCCGGATCGTAAGCGAATTTAAGGCGCTCTTTGCGCGTTCAACTAAAATATCACTACCAGATAATGAGTTAACAATGTCCATTACTTTTGGAAAGTTTTTGCTATAATAGAATGCTGCCTCCAACCAGCTTCCCCATCGTGTTACTACTGGTTCTGGAGGACTTCCAATATCAGTATCACTGAACATCTGTTTTCGTTGCTTGTTTTTTACAGTTAATGCCTTCATTCTTGCTATCATGCAAGTTATCTATTTCATCATAGCGACGGATTCACAATCTGATGTCTTTGTTCTTCCAATCGTAACACGACAAGCTGAGCAAAAATTTGATAAGTAGTTGATGTAAATACTATTTATAGAAAAGCGTCACCACACAATTCTTAGAATTGAAAACATGACGAAATGCATCGAGATTGGGTTTTACCGGTAGCTGAGTTGATCCAAGAGTGAGGAAATTAAAAAACTTATCTTTATTACAAATGACAGTGAAAGTTGCAAAATGTTGCATTTTACCTTAAAATATGCAAAAAAGTTGCAAAAAGTTGCACTGCAACTTTGGGTTCTCCTAGTTATGAGGAAATATGACCAAAACAATCTGTTACAGTAAAACCTGGTAAAACGTATACCTACAGTCCGTAATGATAAAGATCGACCAAACAATCATAACCGATTTATTGATTTAATCGATTTCCTCGATTTTTCAGGCGAAAACTTTCATTATAAGTTATAATAACCGAATTAAGAATCATGAATTATAGTCAAAAACATGTCATTAGAGTTTGGGCACTTAAAAGTGAAAATTTGTAAAATTCAATCAATTGATCGATTATCGATGAATGTCGATTACGCTTATCTATCGATCTCCGGCAACGACTTTCTTTATTTTTCGATTTCTATGTTCTGTGATTATATGGATCAATATTCTATCAATATTATTGATGGGCACTTAAAAATAGAAATTTATATAAATCGATCAATTGATCGATTATCGATTAACGTTGATAGTAGTAAGCCCGTGCCAAAAACAAGTCCAGTGCGATGTAGTGATGAGTCATTGATGAGTCATCATGCTGACTCAGCCCCCCCCACTCTGGAAAGGAAGGAAGAGAGGTGAGGGAAGTGGCCAAGGATGTGCTGGGAGGAATGGGTCCGTGAGGACGAAACTGTTCCCTACCCCCCTCTGGAAGGAAGGAAGGAGGGAGGAGTTTTACAGTGAGGGAAGGGTTGGAATCTGGGAAGGATAGAGTGAGAAAAGGGTGGGTTTTGGTGGTTTTGGGATGAGAAAGGTTGGAATTCGGCATGAAGGAGGTCTCGGATTGGCAATTGGAGTTCAGATTCGGAATCTACGTGCAATTTTGGGTTGGGAAGAAAGGCAGGAGTGATGAGGCAAGGGGTGGAATCTCTGAAAACGGCAGAGTTGGAAAAGGCGGATTTTCGTGGCTTTGGGATGGGAAAGTACATTTTTCGGCATGAAGGAGGTCTAGGATGGGAAAACGGAGGGCAGATTCGGAGTCAACGTGAAATTTTGGGTTAGGAAGGATGTTTCCAGCGAAATCGGAGAGAAAAAGTTTTGAGGACGTCCTCCCCTCCTATCAGACTTCCAACTTTGGTTCCAGAGATCGTAGAAAGACGTGTGACAGCTCATTTGAAAGCTAAGAGTGAGAAAAATGCAGTGGAAAGCTCAGTTTGGTCCAATTTTCCTGGGTTTAGACAGGAAAATGGCAGGAAAACGTCAGAGTTGGAAAAGTCAGGTTTTGGATGCTTTGGGATGAGAAAGTCCATTTTTCGACACGAAGGAGGCCTCGGATGGGAAAACGGAGCGCAAATCCGGAAGTTTTGCTCAATTTTGGGTCTAGAGACGTGTTTCAAGCTCAATCTGAGAGAAAAAGTTCCGACCTCCCCCCCCCTCGGCAGCGATCTTCCAACTTTGGTGTGAGAAATCGTAGAAAGTCGTGTGATTGCTCAATGAAAGCTGAGAATGAGACAAATTCAGTGGAAGACACGACATGTTCCTATCTGCCTTCGTTTAGATGTGAGACGTCATTGAAAATTTGGGACATTGGCGAAAAAACGACAGAGTTAGAATTTTACGAAAACGACTCTAGCGGGTGAACCAAGCCTCGGACGAGAAAACAGAGACCAGATTTGGAATCAGCGTGCCATTCTGCATCTAGAGGGTGAGTTTCAAGTGAATCGGAGAGAAAAAGTTGAAAAGTTGGATCTCCACATGAGATTTTTTCCTGAAAATGTTAAATTGTGGCCAACTTTGGCGGTCAATAGCGGAGGATTGGAAGTGACTGAAGAGCTCGGATTTCTTTTAGGGGCAAGACCGCACTTTGTTCTCTACGATCCTATCTTTTCACATCTGTTGAAGGCTTCGATTCCAAATGAGAGCATGTCAAAAATCGAGTTTTTGTGCATTTTCTAAGATTTTGGAGCTTTTGGAACTTTTGGAGTTTTTTCAGCTCGGCTCCTGGACATCGTAGAGAGTCGAGGGATGTCTTAAATGAAAGCGGAGAGCGAATAAACGTGGCTATCCAAATTTGTAGTCAATCGGAGCACTAGAATTGCAGATAGACGGGTTTATAGTTTTTGGATGATGGATATTACGTCATCAGCTGATCGCCACAAACTATATAAGTTGAAACTTTACTTGTGGAAATCAGTTCTCCTCCCGACTGGGTTGCGGTAGGTGAACTCCGGAGCTCTGATGATAGCATTGGAAATTTGAAAAACCGGGTTTCTGTAAGAAACCGACTTAGAAAATTTCATTGCTGATATCAGCTAAGGCGTCAGATCTAAAGGTTAGCCAGGAGATGGCCTTCGTCTCCAGGCCATAAAAGACTCCAAAACTTTAAAGGCATGTAACTTTGCTTCGACAAGTCCTTTTGACTTGATTCAAAAAAGAGTCGATCGGCCTTGATCAGACCTATATGGACAGACTACTCATAAAATTTCATAAGTAGTGCTAAAAAGTTGAAAAATTCAAATTCAGTATTTTTGGAGGTTTTCTGGGGTTTTTGACCCTGCTGAAGTCAATGAAGGCATGGATAAGTGTGTACGAGCCAGTCTTCTCATGAACCAAGCAGCTTTTCACTGAAAGCGAGCAAGACACGGAGAGTTTTGCTGTAATATTCCACTGACAGGGTGTTCCTTCGGGACGGCGGATGATGCCGTAGTGATAAGTGTGGCAAGGGAGTGTGTCATATTTTAGACCGAAACCGCTGGGGCAACTCATGGTGGGCATTTGACACAGCTCTCAACGTAGCACTTTGAACGCCAATCGGTTGAGTCTTAGCTATCTTGTCATGGGTGGCATCTAAACATCTCCATTGCAAAACGCTTGCCAATCACGGCTTGCTATCCCTCTCCACGGCTTGCTATCAAGCTGATCAAAGCAACGACTTGGGATGTTTCCTCTTGTAAATAACTCCACCGGTTTTTATGTCTGGCTATCAAGTCATGGACAGTGCAAGTCACGGAGATTTTCGGTGTCATACTTCCTATTGGTGGGCGTTCTTTCGAGACAGCGGTGAAGTCCGTAGCAATGAGTACTGCACGGGACGTTGGCAATGGTAATCCTTGTGAAACCTCTCTGCGTCATGTTTCGAAGTGGTTGCCTTTCGTCTCAACGTTGTACTCTGACCGCCAGGGCGACATTTAGCTATCTGCCACAGGTTACCTCATAAAATTTCCATTGCACTTGTCTCCCGATAGTTGGCCAACCATGCGAGAATAAACCATAAGTTCTTTTAAGAACTGTCTCTGTCACGGAGACGAAATGATGAAGGGATGAAACGGGAGACCACCCTTGCACCACATGCAACACATCACAGACTTCTCTCTTCACTAGTGAACAAGATCTTGTGAGTGTCGTCAGAAAGTGTATCATGGTTTGCAAAGTTAAGTGTAGTCAAATAGTTTTACTGTGACGCACGCTTGTGAAAACAAAGTTTGATCATCGACGTTTTATTCGTGAGTGTAGTCAGAAAGTGTATCATGTTGTACAAAAGTTTTACTGCAACACAGGTTGATGCATAGTTAGAAAGTTTGATCATGGCGTTTTATGAAACACAAATGTCATAAAATGTAGGCGTTTGTGTAGTCAAATAGTTTTACTGTGACGCACGTTTGTGAAAGTAAAGTTGGGTCGGTGAAGTTTTATGACTGACCGAACTCACCACAGCACTAGAAAGTTTTATCGAAAAGGTTTTACTGCACAGTGTAGATTGTCTTGTAACTTACTTTCACAGTGTTAGAAAGTTTTATCGAAAAGGTTTTACTGCACAGTGTAGATTGTCTTGTAACTTACTTTCACAGTGTTAGAAAGTTTTATTGGAGACAGTTGCCAAATGTTCCCCTATTAGAAAATTCAAACGCCATGACTGTTAGATTGCTGAATACTTCATCAGGGTTACTAAAAGCAGTCTTCTACTGCAGTGAGACTGAGAGTTTGGAATGTTATATGAAAACAGTGTTTACCACAGCACTGGAAAGTTTTACTGCACTGTGTAGATTGTTTTACAGTCTTAAAAGGTCTTATAGTAAGCGTTGAATTTTTTTATAAAACCGGGTAACGTCTTGTCACAAACGTTGAGTGTGTGAGAGATAGCTCCATGACATTGAATCGCGTGGGTCCTAAAGTCCATAATCTAATGGTAGGGCCATCTACGGTTGGATTTAGGGATTTAGGGTTTTATATCACATGCATTAACCGTTCGTGTAGAATACGTGAAGCAAATGTTCGCTTAAAAGTCTAAACGCAAACGTTGAAATAAGTTTTGTAAGAAGTCTTTGACATGAAGTTGTGAAACTTAGCGAACGTTGAAAAAGTTTCATAAAATGTTTCTGCAGTCACACTCGTTACCAGCTTTACTAAATGTGTTGTTTGCCTTTATCAGATAGAATGCGTGTGTAGACTGTTTTGTAAATAAAGACAGATAGTTTTTGCAGTCTACATCGACAGCATACATGTATACACATAACAACAGGTAACGTTGTAAGTCGAATGCATATGAGTTAGGAAACACTCAAAACACGTGTGAGATGAAAATCAACCTGCTAGATTAAGTAAAACATAAAAGTGTCACAACTATTTTACGGGAAACTTGGAAAGGAGAACTGTGTATTGTGAACGTCTGCCATCAGCTTAGCTAGATGAACATTTCTCTCTCCTTTTTTCTTAGGCATACCATTCTTCACTCAGGTTTAAAACATGTGGAAATTATCAGCATGGCTCCATGTATCATGGAAAACTCAGTGTGTTACATTTCATGATACGAAACGTCAACTTCAGATAACTCTAGAACGCTTTCAACTACGAATGTTACATCGCGCTATCCTATCCAACTCTTGCCGCGTCATTAACGTAGGAGACGGCATTGTATTTATTCGCATTCAAGAGATGATTCTACATAATGATCACTGCTACATCGTGATTCCTAAACCCTCATGGGAAAAGTATGAAAGGGAAGTTCACTCAACCCTCATGTCATTTGTGAATCATGCTCCCCATCCGCAACATCAACGCCATGCGCGAAATGAATCTCAGAAGAGACATCGATTTAGAAAAGTTGCATACCCATCTTCCCAATCATCGCGGTCGTCCACAAATGTTGGTCATTCGCATGAGCAACGGTCGAAATCTTCAAATCTTTCGCTGCGGCAAAATCCAAGTTCTAGGAAACCTTTCACATTTCGTGATGCAGTCCATGTGCTACGAAGTCGTCAAGAAAATGCGAACACTCATGCCTCATCTACGCCTCAGTCCCCTGACATTGAAGAATATAGTGGTGTCTGTTCAAATGAAGATGTTAGTGAATCTAGCCAACATTAAAACCAGTAATCATTGTATATTTTATGAAACTGAACTCTTTCCTGCTCTTCTGATTCGGAAGTGGCATCCTGTACATATTGCAGTGTTTCACAACGGACATTGTATCATGACTGGTTTACGTGATATCAGTAAAGTAGCTGACATTGTTAAATCTCTAATGCGTTATCTGTATGAGTCACAGCTAATAGAATCGTGTTAATCACATGATGCGTTTTGAATGAGTCATCGCAATGAACTATCACCCACACACACTTGTCGGTGAAAAGGTCACGCTGTCTGACGTGAGGCGCCATCGCTTTGTCTGATGAATTACGCCCACACACGTGTCGGTGAAAAGGTCACACTGTCTGACGTGAGGCGCCATCGATGTTGAATGACACGCCCATACACGTGTCGGTGAAAAGGTCATCAACAAGGTTCATCGCTTTATGATGACTCAGCGCTATTTATAGACATGAAATGATGGCCACACACGTGTCGGTGAAGAGGTTGAACAAGACTGATTAGATTCTTATCTAACTGACTGACGCTTTACCACTTCATGAGTCAGAGCTATTTATAGACATGAGTCAGCAAAGTGGTTGATGTTTCCTAAGCAGAAGAAATTGTCTCGATGTTACATTCGTTGGTGAGGATGATAACTTACAAACTCTAACATGGTTTGGACTTTATTTTATACTTTACCTATCCTGCAAACAGTGAAATACTTATGACTTCATATTATACTTCACCTATCTTACAAACTTTACAAACAACAACTTTACAAACGTTAACTTTATTTCTAACTTTACAAACAGTGAAGTGATTCTGACTTCATTTATATTTCACCCATCGTACAAACTTTACAATCATCAACTTTATTTCTAACTTTACAATCATCAACTTTGTTTCTAACCTTACCCATCTTACAAAATGATCAAAACTTTTACTTTCGTCTATTGAGTGAGAATTCCATCTTTATGTCAAAAGAAAAACGAGACAGTCTGTACATGATATGTTATTGATTGAAAGACATTTCATCACAGCCACACATAGTTAATACTATACACGGAGAAAACAAAGTCACTCATGTGCAGGGAGAAAACAAAGTCACTGATGTACAGGGAAAAAACAAAGTCAGCAAAAGCACTGGATACCCCATCGATGATATGATGTGATCAGGAATTGGACGCATGTTACAAGGCACTCACTCACAACACCCCATAGAAAACGCCATGGAGTGAAAAAGCAAAACATCAACCACAACAGAGAGGAAGCATTCATCATCATACATCGCCGGACGGAGTAAGAGAAAGTTTCTGTCTCTTGGGTGGAGGTAGATGAGTGTTTGGATGGCCGTACGGTAATGAGTGGTTAGGACTCATCCAGCATCGCTTGTCTTCCCAAGCTGAGAGACCTCGTTTCCTAAACGTCGTGAGCAAGAACTTCCTAGTAGGTTTATATTTTAAGACATTTTCCACCTCATACAGCGTATTGTGTTCTTCCATAAAGAGAGAGAACATATCTGGACTGACTATGCCAGATTCGGGTGCGAGAGGAAAATGACTTAAAATATTATCCCACTAGGAAGTTGTTGCTCACCCAATTGAACAAGCAGCATTATATCGTGCACCATTCCATCCTCAAATTCTATCTAGGTATGGGGATGCAACTTGACAAAGTTCGTCGCGCTATCCAGTTTAGGCAGAAGCCCTTTCTAAAACCGTATATAGAATTTAATAGTAAGAAACGGGCTGAATACAAGAATCCTTTCGAAAAGAACTTATTTAAATTTAAGAATAATGCCCTCTTTGGTATAACCATGGAGGATGTAAGAAAGCGCATGGACTATCGTATCGTGACTGATCCGGGAACGAGAATCAAGTTATGTCGCTCACCGCTGTTTTGTCACCATGATGTCATTTCCGAGGACATTACTGGTTTCAAAATGTTAAAATCCAAAGTAGAACTTTGCAAGTCCATTTATGTCGGTCAAGCTGTCTTGGATGACTCCAAGTTAGAAATGTACAAGTTGTTTTACCACACCTTTAAAACTTGTCCATTGATCCAACATGTGGAATGAGTAGGAGGCGATACAGACAGCTTCTTTCTAGCTTTGACAACCACTAGCCAAGTCAAGCAGGAAGACATTTTAAAATATTTATCACCCAAGTTTGATAGTTCCAACTATCTCACTGACCATCCGCTTTACTCTACCTCAAATAAAGAGAAGCCTGGCTGCTTCAAGGATGAGTGTGCCGGCAAATTACTTCGCCCCAAGATGTACTCCATGAAGCTAAAATCCTCAGAGCTTTCTGTTATACGGGCGAAGGGCATCTCGAAGTCAATCGTTAGAAAAATGACACATAGGGACTATCAAGATTCACTTAAAATTAAAAAAGTAGAAATGACCATTATAAAATCACAGTCGCATCAAGTCAGAACAACGACGTTTAGGAAACGAGGTCTCTCAGCTTGGGAAGACAAGCGATGCTGGATGAGTCCTAACCACTCATTACCGTACGGCCATCCAAACACTCATCTACCTCCACCCAAGAGACAGAAACTTTCTCTTACTCCGTCCGGCGATGTATGATGATGAATGCTTCCTCTCTGTTGTGGTTGATGTTTTGCTTTTTCACTCCATGGCGTTTTCTATGGGGTGTTGTGAGTGAGTGCCTTGTAACATGCGTCCAATTCCTGATCACATCATATCATCGATGGGGTATCCAGTGCTTTTGCTGACTTTGTTTTTTCCCTGTACATCAGTGACTTTCTTTTTTCCCTGCACATCAGTGACTTTGTTTTCTCCCTGCACATGAGTGACTTTGTTTTCTCCGTGTATAGTATTAATTATGTGTGGCTGTGATGAAATGTCTTTCAATCAATAACATATCATGTACAGACTGTCTCGTTTTTCTGTTGACATAAAGATGGGATTCTCACTCAATAGACGAAAGTAAAAGTTTTGATCATTTTGTAAGATGGGTAAGGTTAGAAACAAAGTTGATGATTGTAAAGTTAGAAATAAAGTTGATGATTGTAAAGTTTGTACGATGGGTGAAATATAAATGAAGTCAGAATCACTTCACTGTTTGTAAAGTTAGAAATAAAGTTAACGTTTGTAAAGTTGTTGTTTGTAAAGTTTGTAAGATAGGTGAAGTATAATATGAAGTCATAAGTATTTCACTGTTTGCAGGATAGGTAAAGTATAAAATAAAGTCCAAACCATGTTAGAGTTTGTATGTTATCATCCTCACCAACGAATGTAACATCGAGACAATTTCTTCTGCTTAGGAAACATCAACCACTTTGCTGACTCATGTCTATAAATAGCTCTGACTCATGAAGTGGTAAAGCGTCAGTCAGTTAGATAAGAATCTAATCAGTCTTGTTCAACCTCTTCACCGACACGTGTGTGGCCATCATTTCATGTCTATAAATAGCGCTGAGTCATCATAAAGCGATGAACCTTGTTGATGACCTTTTCACCGACACGTGTATGGGCGTGTCATTCAACATCGATGGCGCCTCACGTCAGACAGTGTGACCTTTTCACCGACACGTGTGTGGGCGTTATTCATCAGACAAAGCGATGGCGCCTCACGTCAGACAGCGTGACCTTTTCACCGACAAGTGTGTGTGGGTGATAGTTCATTGCGATGACTCATTCAAAACGCATCATGTGATTAACACGATTCTATTAACTGTGACTCATACAGATAACGCATTAGAGATTTAACAATGTCAGCTACTTTACTGATATCACGTAAACCAGTCATGATACAATGTCCGTTGTGAAACACTGCAATATGTACAGGATGCCACTTCCGAATCAGAAGAGCAGGAAAGAGTTCAGTTTCATAAAATATACAATGATTACTGGTTTTAATGTTGGCTAGATTCACTAACATCTTCATTTGAACAGACACCACTATATTCTTCAATGTTAGGGGACTGAGGCGTAGATGAGGCATGAGTGTTCGCATTTTCTTGACGACTTCGTAGCACATGGACTGCATCACGAAATGTGAAAGGTTTCCTAGAACTTGGATTTTGCCGCAGCGAAAGATTTGAAGATTTCGACCGTTGCTCATGCGAATGACCAACATTTGTGGACGACCGCGATGATTGGGAAGATGGGTATGCAACTTTTCTAAATCGATGTCTCTTCTGAGATTCATTTCGCGCATGGCGTTGATGTTGCGGATGGGGAGCATGATTCACAAATGACATGAGGGTTGAGTGAACTTCCCTTTCATACTTTTCCCATGAGGGTTTAGGAATCACGATGTAGCAGTGATCATTATGTAGAATCATCTCTTGAATGCGAATAAATACAATGCCGTCTCCTACGTTAATGACGCGGCAAGAGTTGGATAGGATAGCGCGATGTAACATTCGTAGTTGAAAGCGTTCTAGAGTTATCTGAAGTTGACGTTTCGTATCATGAAATGTAACACACTGAGTTTTCCATGATACATGGAGCCATGCTGATAATTTCCACATGTTTTAAACCTGAGTGAAGAATGGTATGCCTAAGAAAAAAGGAGAGAGAAATGTTCATCTAGCTAAGCTGATGGCAGACGTTCACAATACACAGTTCTCCTTTCCAAGTTTCCCGTAAAATAGTTGTGACACTTTTATGTTTTACTTAATCTAGCAGGTTGATTTTCATCTCACACGTGTTTTGAGTGTTTCCTAACTCATATGCATTCGACTTACAACGTTACCTGTTGTTATGTGTATACATGTATGCTGTCGATGTAGACTGCAAAAACTATCTGTCTTTATTTACAAAACAGTCTACACACGCATTCTATCTGATAAAGGCAAACAACACATTTAGTAAAGCTGGTAACGAGTGTGACTGCAGAAACATTTTATGAAACTTTTTCAACGTTCGCTAAGTTTCACAACTTCATGTCAAAGACTTCTTACAAAACTTATTTCAACGTTTGCGTTTAGACTTTTAAGCGAACATTTGCTTCACGTATTCTACACGAACGGTTAATGCATGTGATATAAAACCCTAAATCCCTAAATCCAACCGTAGATGGCCCTACCCTTAGATTATGGACTTTAGGACCCACGCGATTCAATGTCATGGAGCTAGCTCTCACACACTCAACGTTTGTGACAAGACGTTACCCGGTTTTATAAAAAAATTCAACGCTTACTATAAGACCTTTTAAGACTGTAAAACAATCTACACAGTGCAGTAAAACTTTCCAGTGCTGTGGTAAACACTGTTTTCATATAACATTCCAAACTCTCAGTCTCACTGCAGTAGAAGACTGCTTTTAGTAACCCTGATGAAGTATTCAGCAATCTAACAGTCATGGCGTTTGAATTTTCTAATAGGGGAACATTTGGCAACTGTCTCCAATAAAACTTTCTAACACTGTGAAAGTAAGTTACAAGACAATCTACACTGTGCAGTAAAACCTTTTCGATAAAACTTTTTAACACTGTGAAAGTAAGTTACAAGACAATCTACACTGTGCAGTAAAACCTTTTCGATAAAACTTTCTAGTGCTGTGGTGAGTTCGGTCAGTCATAAAACTTCACCGACCCAACTTTACTTTCACAAACGTGCGTCACAGTAAAACTATTTGACTACACTAACGCTTACATTTTATGACATTTGTGTTTCATAAAACGCCATGATCAAACTTTCTAACTATGCATCAACCTGTGTTGCAGTAAAACTTTTTTACAACATGATACACTTTCCGACTACACTCACGAATAAAACGTCGATGATCAAACTTTGTTTTCACAAGCGTGCGTCACAGTAAAACTATTTGACTACACTTAACTTTGCAAACCATGATACACTTTCTGACGACACTCACAAGATCTTGTTCACTAGTGAAGAGAGAAGTCTGTGATGTGTTGCATGTGGTGCAAGGGTGGTCTCCCGTTTCATCCCTTCATCATTTCGTCTCCGTGACAGAGACAGTTCTTAAAAGAACTTATGGTTTATTCTCGCATGGTTGGCCAACTATCGGGAGACAAGTGCAATGGAAATTTTATGAGGTAACCTGTGGCAGATAGCTAAATGTCGCCCTGGCGGTCAGAGTACAACGTTGAGACGAAAGGCAACCACTTGGAAACATGACGCAGAGAGGTTTCACAAGGATTACCATTGCCAACGTCCCGTGCAGTACTCATTGCTACGGACTTCACCGCTGTCTCGAAAGAACGCCCACCAATAGGAAGTATGACACCGAAAATCTCCGTGACTTGCATCGTCCATGACTTGATAGCCAGACATAAAAACCGGTGGAGTTATTTACAAGAGGAAACATCCCAAGTCGTTGCTTTGATCAGCTTGATAGCAAGCCGTGGAGAGGGATAGCAAGCCGTGATTGGCAAGCGTTTTGCAATGGAGATGTTTAGATGCCACTCATGACAAGATAGCTAAGACTCAACCGATTGGCGTTCAAAGTGCTACGTTGAGAGCTGTGTCAAATGCCCACCATGAGTTGCCCCAGCGGTTTCGGTCTAAAATATGACACACTCCCTTGCCACACTTATCACTACGGCATCATCCGCCGTCCCGAAGGAACACCCTGTCAGTGGAATATTACAGCAAAACTCTCCGTGTCTTGCTCGCTTTCAGTGAAAAGCTGCTTGGTTCATGAGAAGACTGGCTCGTACACACTTATCCATGCCTTCATTGACTTCAGCAGGGTCGAAAACCCCAGAAAACCTCCAAAAATACTGAATTTAAATTTTTCAACTTTTTAGCACTACTTATGAAATTTTATGAGTAGTCTGTCCATATAGGTCTGATCAAGGCCGATCGACTCTTTTTTGAATCAAGTCAAAAGGACTTGTCGAAGCAAAGTTACATGCCTTTAAAGTTTTGGAGTCTTTTATGGCCTGGAGACGAAGGCCATCTCCTGGCTAACCTTTAGATCTGACGCCTTAGCTGATATCAGCAATGAAATTTTTTAAGTCGGTTTCTTACAGAAACCCGGTTTTTCAAATTTCCAATGCTATCATCAGAGCTCCGGAGTTCACCTACCGCAACCCAGTCGGGAGGAGAACTGATTTCCACAAGTAGAGTTTCAACTTATATAGTTTGTGGCGATCAGCTGATGACGTAATATCCATCATCCAAAAACTATAAACCCGTCTATCTGCAGTTCTAGTGCTCCGATTGACTACAAATTTGGATAGCCACGTTTATTCGCTCTCCGCTTTCATTTAAGACATCCCTCGACTCTCTACGATGTCCAGGAGCCGAGCTGAAAAAACTCCAAAAGTTCCAAAAGCTCCAAAATCTTAGAAAATGCACAAAAACTCGATTTTTGACATGCTCTCATTTGGAAACGAAGCCTTCCACAGATGTGAAAAGATAGGATCGTAGAGAACAAAGTGCGGTCTTGCCCCTAAAAGAAATCCGAGCTCTTCAGTCACTTCCAATCCTCATTCCATCCTCCAATCCCCAAAAAATCTCATGTGGAGATCCAACTTTTCAACTTTTTCTCTCCGATTCACTTGAAACTCACCCTCTAGATGCAGAATGGCACGCTGATTCCAAATCTGGTCTCTGTTTTCTCGTCCGAGGCTTGGTTCACCCGCTAGAGCCGTTTTCGTAAAATTCTAACTCTGTCGTTTTTTCGCCAATGTCCCAAATTTTCAATGACGTCTCACATCTAAACGAAGGCAGATAGGAACATGTCGTGTCTTCCACTGAATTTGTCTCATTCTCAGCTTTCATTGAGCAATCACACGACTTTCTACGATTTCTCACACCAAAGTTGGAAGATCGCTGCCGAGGGGGGGGAGGTCGGATCTTTTTCTCTCAGATTGAGCTTGAAACACGTCTCTAGACCCAAAATTGAGCAAAACTTCCGGATTTGCGCTCCGTTTTCCCATCCGAGGCCTCCTTCGTGTCGAAAAATGGACTTTCTCATCCCAAAACATCCAAAACCTGACTTTTCTAACTCTGACGTTTTCCTGCCATTTTCCTGTCTAAACCCAGGAAAATAGGGTCAAACTGAGCTTTCCACTGCATTTTTCTCACTCTTGGCTTTCAAATGAGCTATCACACGACTTTCTACGATTTCTGGAACCAAAGTTGGAAGTCTGACAGGAGAGGGGGGTTGGAACTTTTTCTCTCCGATTGAGCTAGGAAAAAGTTCCTGGACTCAAAATTGGGCAAAACTGCCGGATTTGCACTCTGTTTTCCTATCCGAGGCCTCCTTCATGTCGAAAAAGGGACTTTCTCATCCCAAAACATCCAAAACCTGACTTTTCTAACTCTGCCGTTTTCCTGCCATTTTCCTCTCTAAACCCAGGAAAATAGGGTCAAACTGAGCTTTCCACTGCATTTTTCTCACTCTTGGCTTTCAAATGAGCTATCACACGACTTTCTACGATCTCTGGAACCAAAGTTGGAAGTCTGACAGGAGGGGGGGGACGTCCTCAAAATTTTTTCTCTCCGATTTCGCTGGAAACATCCTTCCTAACCCAAAATTTCACGTTGACTCCAAATCTGCCCTCCGTTTTCCCATCCGAGACCTCCTTCATGCCGAAAAATGGACTTTCTCATCCCAAAGCCACGAAAATCCGCCTTTTCCAACTCTGCCGTTTTCAGAGATTCCACCCCTTGCCTCATCACTCCTGCCTTTCTTCCCAACCCAAAATTGCACGTAGATTCCGAATCTGAACTCCAATTGCCAATCTGAGACCTCCTTCATGCCGAATTCCAACCTTTCTCATCCCAAAACCACCAAAACCCACCCTTTTCTCACTCTATCCTTCCCAGATTCCACCCCTTCCCTCACTGTAAAACTCCTCCCTCCTTCCTTCCTTCCAGAGGGGGGTAGGGAACAGTTTCGTCCTCACGGACCCATTCCTCCCAGCACATCCTTGGCCACTTCCCTCACCTCTCTTCCTTCCTTTCCAGAGTGGGGGGGGGCTGAGTCAGCATGATGACTCATCAATGACTCATCACTACATCGCACTGGACTTGTTTTTGGCACGGGCTTACTACTATCAACGTTAATCGATAATCGATCTCCGGCAACGATTTTTTTTATTTTTCGATTTTTTATGTTCTATGATATACGGATCAATATTTTATCAATTTGATTGATGGGCACTAAAAGTTGATTTTTTAGTTGGTTCAGCCCCACCGTGGACTGCAAAGTACCCCACCAGTGTCATGATTTGGGGATGCTTCAGTTGGCAAGGCCCTGGACGTGGAGAGAACCATGAATTCCGAGGTCTACATCGATGAAATAATTGATCGAAGGATTGTGCCGCAAATGGACTGACTGTTTTCCAGAGCAAAATGGATGGCTGCAGCAAGACCATGCGCCGTGTCACACAAGCAAAAGAAGCATGGCCCACTTCAGCACAAAAGGATTTCGTGTCCTGCCATGGCCACCGAGCTCACCACATGCAAATCCGATAGAGAATTTGTGGTCAATCGTAAAGCGTCGCCTCAAGACGAGGGGTTGCAAGAACAAACGAGATCTGATCAATTCCTGAATGTGTGGGCCAGAGACACAGAAATTGCTTAAATCTGCAAGAACCTGGTGGAATCAATGCCCGATAGAGTAAAGGCTATCATTGATAACCGAGGTGGATCTACGAAGTACTAACTGGTGAGTTGCTTTATCTCCCTTTATCTTCATCAAATGTTCATTAATAAAAATTATGAGTGTCATGGAAACATTCTTTTCACTTGGTATGAGGATATGGGCATTTGGTTGTCTAAAAAACTGCTTACTAACTTTATCAGTAGTAACAGAGGGATAATGACGCTATATCTGACTAAAAGTACGCCATTTAATGTTCCTTTATGCATGAATGATAAATAGAAGACACTGCCTATCAGATTTAACCGAAATTCTTACGATCCTCCATCGTTCAATTCAGATTACATGAACAGCTTGAAGTCCTTCATACACGGTGCGTCAGAAAGGGCGGGTTGAGTTGAAAAATTTCCCATTGGTTTTCTCAACGGTTTCCGACGTTTTAGACATCGGAGATTCCAAATCTGCCCTTTAAAAAATCTTTCATCGACATCTTTTGGTTACAGAGCAAAAAATTCAAAATGGCGGCTTCTATAATCGAAACCATCATTGAATTATCAAACAAAAAATTTCCCATGCAAATTGTTTGTGGGGTCTTCTATTTTGAGGTGTAAAGAGATCATTTATGGCGATTAGAGGGATTTTCATCGACATCTTTTAGCTACAGAGCGGAAAATTCAAAATGGCAACTACTAAATTAACATCATCTTTGTGCTATGAAACCCAAAATTCAAAAATCTGATATCCATTGATCGACTTGTTCAAATAAAATAAGAACACCGATTTAGAAATATTCAATTTTATTTTAAAAAAATAAAATAAATTTTATTTTAAAAAAATACATCAAAGATGGCGACTATTGTAAGCTGTCACCGCAGAATAAAATGTTTCTGTATATCTTGCACACTGGATATCCTTTACTTTGTAACTACACCAAAATTCTTGGAAATTGTGGTGAACAGATTCAGAAACCTGCTCACTATATAATCCTAATCCTTGGTTCCTTTTTCTGCAAAATTCAGGGACGTGATAAAAAATCGCATGGATTTTTGGAGTCACGCGTATACATAAATCCATATAATCTGTGCGAAACTCTTCAATAAATCGTTCAAAGTCAGAATCAAGTTCATTGCCGAAACAACTGGAGACTACAATATGAAGACTTCGAAAAGTCTTGACGTACCGCAAACAGGCTAGAGGACATTTGGAACTAAGCATATCCACGAATTTAAGCAATTTTCGTGCATTGTACCCAGTGAAGGTACCACCATAGTAGTCATCTATACTCACACCACAATCTATAAGCCACTGCCGTGCAGTTTCACGGAAACGTGTTTCCATACTTTTAAAAATGTATGTGACTGACCCTATGAGAAGGTGCAACTCCGGGGGAGGGAGGATATCAACGACAAAATCATTGTCGATATTTTTGTTTTCATTGCTGATAATCAAAGAAGGGTGAACAACATTTCCGTACTGTTTCGCTTTAGATTTATTTTTTCCGAAATCATGGAACTGCCAAAAAAGAACTGATAAAGACCTCGGTGTCAGACTTTGTCCCATTTCAGCTAACTCGCTTTTCTCTATATCGCACCATGAGCAAGGGTGTAAACTTCCGTGGTTCATGAGACCCAGCAGTAGATTACATATTTTGAGGTCAGCATCGACAAAAAACTTAAGCGCTAACTTATGGAGTCCCAAGTCATTCCAAATATATTTGAAGTTAACATATGACTCTGTAACGTCTGGAGAAATTGCAATGACAAAAAGAGTTTATACCCGCAGATTTCTTTGCCTGTAGACCATTGCTATCTGAATTTGGATATTTATCAACAAGTGACAGACAAAATTTCAAAAATCCTCCACCAGAATCAATGCCTATTTTAATCATTAAGTCTTCAATGTGATGGTTTCTAATTTCGCAAACTGTCTGAATAAACGCTTCAATATCTGTGCATAAGACAACGGGACGAGAAACATGAGAAAGGTCCCCTGTGGTAAAGGCGACGTCGGACCAACGTCGGTCCATCGTCGGTCAGCAAATTTTGGTCGGCTGTTGGTTGGCTACTGGTCAGCCAAAAATATTGTGTTGGCTCATGGTTGGCAATGGTCAGTTTACTGTCGGACAAAATTTTATGTGGGTGGATTTTAATCGAATTTTAGTTGGCCAAGGTCGGCCGAAAATGCTGTGTTGGCACATAGTCGGCCAATGTCGGCATATGGTCGGCCAATTATCTATGGTTGGATTGTGTCCGTATTTCATTTGACCATGGTCGGACTAGAGTATTGTTGGCTTCCCAATGGCAAAATCTTAAGAGGGATATCGGACATTATCTGGAAATTCTTTCAGCATCAGAATTTTCTGCAGTGCTGAATCCTCGAATGCAGTTGTACCTGTTCTAGATTTCATAGCGAATCATGCATTGTAATGAAAAATACAACTGCGGTTTTATATGGGCTGAAGCTGGTTATCGAATGTAAAACCCATATTATGCTCATTGCGTATTTCCGATCTAAAAGCATGTTATTGATGATCTCTATTATTTTTAAATCATCGGTAGTGTGGCTACAATAAGAAATAGACTCACTTTGAGACAGTCAATAGACTACTATATATATGGACCTACGCGATTATACTTCAGTAAGCCTATGTTGTTGATTTTTGATTGATGCAGTTGTATTCGCTAAATTACTTCACTAAAAATTTCTGAACTTTAGATAATGAATCAGAAAGACGCTGAATCAAACAGATGCGTTAATATCAGCTCACTCAGTCTGTGAGATCTGATCTGACTGCGCTATCTTTCTATCACTGTAGAAAAATTCAGCGTCAATACAGTTGTGAAGATTCATTCATTTGTCAGAACAGTAGCGGTCGATAATTCCCCGCCGCGTCCTTTCAACAAACCGTCTATGCCTGTGACTCATAGTGTGCGTGGTCTACCGTCTGGTGTTCCCTGCTTGTTTCATTGTCCTCGCCGTCAAGTGGAAAGCTGCGCAGTAGCTTGACTGCTCGTTCAGTCTCTTGCATGGTCTATCACAGCAAAGCGCACAACGAGCTCGGTGTTTTCATTGACAATTATTACCACTAAGCGTCGCCGTAGCAAAGGATATTTAAATACATATATGCGCCTTCTTTCTTCATCTATCGTCAGTTTCGTGATCGCACCTGTGCTTTTGTCATTTACTTACTTCATCCATCACAATACATGGAATGTTACTTACGAGACTACCTCACCGAACTGCAGCATTATTGACGTATCGAAGTGATTGAATAACTCTTTCAACGATACTGAATTATCATAATGACTCAAAAATTATGAACGCTCGTGTGCAGTCAGTTATCACGTACACGTATATGAGAGATTTTCCACGCAAGGAAGCAATCAAATTCCCTCTCAATTTATTTATGCAACAGGATTTAAACCATGCATCTCATGTTATTGTGCATCAAACTACATAGAAAGGGTAAGTTTCAAAATGCGAGCTCAATTTTTACTTGCAAGTCAACATGTAGTCTGCATGCAGCAACTTATGGGTTATCATCACCCCCACTTTTCAAATTTCTCTAGAACTTTTAAAATGAACCAATTGTCACAAAACTCGTCATGCCAACGTAGTTGGATATACTTTCCACCCACAGAAAAAGATTTATGCAAATCGGACAAGTAGCCTATTTCTAAACTAGAGACGATAAAGTCAAATGTTCCAATATCAACATGCAGATTGATCTGACTTCGTCTGTTCGATGCATTTTACATTCGTGTACTGTGTGCATTGTTCTCTCTCTGTTTTCGTCTCATCCACTGCTATTTTAAATCTTCCCACGACCATTATCCGACCACACTTTTTTAAGTTAAATATTTAAGCGTGCGGGATGTGGCTCTGGTCATAATTGTTACTTCTCGAATATCTCAAATCTAGTTCTATTGGCTCATATGATGGGGTCAGAAGAAGTCAGATCAAGCTGTGACATCGCTACATTTCAAGTTATGTTCTTTCAATCAGAAAGTACTTGCGCAATTTGCATGAATTTTGGCATGCATCTAGAAAATATGCTCAACTAAGTTTACTGCAAGATTTGTGACGATTCATTCACTTTTGTTGATTTTACACACATTTCTAAACGTGGGGGAGGTATCAAGTACCAAAATGTTTTTTGAAGACTCAAATCAACAAATTTGAATGTTATTTGGATTCATGGATCATGATCCGCATCTGCTCCTGATTATCTATATCTGCTCTTGTAATTTCGTAATTGCGACTTTAAATTTTATGCTACTAATTAAGTATAGGCTTCATTCTTCTCAATTACTTCATTTTTAAAACTGATTGACGTGCCTTTTAAATTGTGCAGTGTAGTATCAGTGTAATCAATTAAGACTTACTTTTTATTGCAGACCTAGATTCTGTTACGCAATTTAGAAAAATAATTTTGATGTTTTATGATAACTAGAAAGTTTTTAATTTACATGTTAACTCACTGCTACTCTTTCATCTCAAAAAGTGCTTTTTGATCTGAAATTATTATTGGTATTTTACTTAGGTCTAGGTACAGCTGGTGCATGTTTACTGAGTCACCATGAATTACATGTACATCAAAATATGTCATCACATAAGGGGTTGTCAAGTGGGTATTACATTTGCAGATTTCATCATTTTTATTAATAGATATATTAAAATGAAAGTATTGTTGAAATTTAACAAAATAAGGCAATAGTATATCTATCTAGCCTACGTACTGCCTCCACAAGCAAAGTTGGAATTATTTACTTTTACTATTGACTAATATGATAATATAATATATGATTTAATGTTTAATATGATTTAATATGTTTAAATTAACCCTTCAAGCCTTATATTTGCAAACTGAAGAGACTTGTAAGATATTCTTTGGGTATTCATTACACCTAGTTTCAGTTCCTCCAAAATCTGCGAGATTTCTTTCCAAACAATTATATGTTTCTGTATTATTTATGACAAATGTGTCTATTTGGTACAGTTGCCAATAATTGCTTTTGGAAAAATCACCATCAATTTCATGAATCCAGTCTTAGTAACGAAAGATGAATGTCATTCTCTAATTCTGGTGAGCTTGAGCCTTTTATTCATCATGTGTCAACTTTAACAGATTTTCTTGTAATTGTAGAATAATTTATGAATGAATTTCACATACACCGAAAATGTGCTTGTTGAAATCATATCTTCAGCAAACAAAACCCATCGCGATGAAATCTCAAAACAACCATTTGGAGTCCATTTGGAGTTCGACTCCAGAACACATGACAATCATAACAAGGTGAGTGTATATTTCCTAACTTGGTTATTCTTATTTGTAGTCTGTGCCATGGGGTTTCACGAAGGCCAAGCCAATTGAGTCGGTGTCCACCAGTGTGTCGACGATCAATCCAAGTCAAGCATGTAGTTAGAACAACAATATGTAGTAAGTGTAATAAAAAGCTTTGGTAAAATGAAGGCAAATTTATGCAACTTTGGTAAAATATCATCAAAGAACGGATACTGCTCACCGTGTTTCACAAATATGCACGGATGCGCTAACATTTTTTCATACGTTTCTGATAAAACTAACTATTAACCAATTGGAGACAAGGACGAAAGATAGTTAGTTTCATCAGAAACTTCAGGCAAAATGATGATAAAAATGCCTCAACTTTAAATGCCTAAAAGAGAGTGTAATATTTCACTCAAGTTGCATGGATTTAACTCTATTTGGCCACGGCTTTTCATTACACTAACTAGTTTTTGTTCCTCGAACCGCATGCTTGACTTCAGATTGATGGTCGGCAAACTGGTGGTCACCGACTCACTGGCCAACTATGAGCCAACGTTAGGTCGATGGTCGGCAAATTGGTGGTCATAGACATACTGGCCAACTGTGAGCCGACGTCGGCTTTGGATCGCAATGTGACCATTCGCCAACCGTCGGCATATCAGCGGCCACCGACTCACTGGCCAACTGTCAACCAACGTCGGCAGAAAGTCGATTTGGCCGATCGTGCGACCTCGAGGCGACGTCGCCTTTACCACAGGGTCGCTTAAGACAAAATCCATGGTTTCTAGTTTAAACAGTTCGTCAAAAGAATGGTCTCTGTTCGAATGTTCACGTTTTGCATAGCTTTCAATAACAGTTCGTGAAGACATGCCCGACCTCAAATGCTGCGCCAAACGCAAAGTTTTCCCTGAACTCATATTCAAATCAACCTGAATGTTGGAGAGGTTTTCAACTGAAAGTAAAGGTCTTGGTGAGTTAATGATCACATTCATAGATTTTCCTTTTAATGTGTTTAATGTCGTACTTCCTTTTATTTGATGATATCGGTCAAGACAGAGGATGAAAATTTTTCAGGGTCATCTGAAGAGGACTTACTGAGAAGGTTATTGATATTAGAAAATCTCTTCCTTGATGAGTAATCATGTGGTTTACCACGTCCTACCTCACAAAAACAAATACCACAAAGTTTGACGTTTTTAGAACTATTAAAGCTTTCGTCACCTGTCGAAGACATAGATGGTCTACCTGCAGTTCTTTTAGTCAAATGTGCTGTTGTATTGATATTACTTCGAGCTATTTCACAGATTGAACACTCACATTCAGAATCAACGGATTGACGTGTGCTTGTCTTAAAATTGAGACTTGATCGATCTTGAATATTCAATGCGGAAGCAGGCAATTCACCAGTCACTACTTGGGATAGTCTTTTCCTGCACGATGAGCATATGACTGTAGGAAAGGTAATATAATTTCTGTCAAAATCAGAAAATACATGACTTTTAATCGAAGCTTCGCTAGTTGCCGAAATATTGCGGAGATCTTTTCCTTTGCTTAAGGAAATGACACAAACCACTCTAACAGCATCAGAGTGTCAGCGAAACTTCGTTGGCATTTTGTGAAACAATGAAGGATCTGGAAAAGCCGCATACATTTGTATGTGCAGCGATATATATCATCTATCAGCTAATTATACTCAGGGCTCTCCCTAGAGTCTATTTTTAGCAACCAGTTTCCTATCATCGAAGTGGCTGTGGACATCATATGAAAACAACTTAGTGACTGTTATTCTAACGATTTCTGTTATCTTGAGTTATAAATTTTTAAATTTATACAGACGAAGGTGGTGTTAATTTAGCAGTCGCCATTTTGAATTTTCCGCTCGTTAGCTAAAAGATGTCGATGAAAATCCCTCTAATCGTCACAAATGATCTTTTACACCTCAGAATACAAGACCCCACAAACAATTTGCATGGGAAATTTTTAGTTTGATAATTCAATGAAGGTTTCGATTATAGAAGCCGCCATTTTGAATTTTGTGCTCTGTTGCCAAAAGATGTCGATGAAAATCATTCTAATTGTTGCTAGTGATCTCTTTACTCTTTAAATTACAAAACCCAATCAACAGTTGGCATGGGAAATTTTTTGTTTGATAATTTAATTATTGCTTCGATTATAGAAGCCGCCATTTTGAATTTTTTGCTCTGTAACCAAAAGATGTCGATGAAAGATTTTTTAAAGGGCAGATTTGGAATCTCCGATGTCTAAAACGTCGGAAACCGTTGAGAAAACCAATGGGAAATTTTTCAACTCAACCCGCCCTTTCTGACGCACCGTGCATATACATGTTAAGACAATCAAATTGCTATTTATAGTAACTTGTCGATTCAATGGCGGAATGCAGATGGCACCATTAGAAAGCCCATGTGCTAATTATGTGCAACAGCAAAAATTGTAGCAATCGGAGGTGTAGTTTGCGAATAAGAGGCAAAAAAGTTGAAATATTGTCGATTTCTGCAGGTGGGGCAAACGTTATGTCGCCGAGTGTGTGTGCTGTGCCAGCTCCAGCCATTTCTCAATAAAGAGCAACTATGCAGTGTTTATTATAGCTGCATACGGACAATACTTGAGTACTGCTCTCCTTTATTTGTGAGTCTACAGCACCGACATTTTCTAGCTATCGAAAAAGTTCAAACGCGTTACCGAAGAGTGATATGTGGAAGCACTAGTTGTAGCTGCTCATCATTTGTTCCATTGTACTACCGACGTATAACACAAAGTTTTAAACTGTTTCAGTCTTTGGTTGATGACCCATCGCATCCACTCCACCATCTGTCACCGCGTATTCTATCCAACTCCAAGTCCTTTGAAATCTCCCTTTGTAGAACATCCACTTATCAAAACAGTTTCATCGTATGCATGTCTAAGCTTGTCAACCGTGGATTTTCAATTTAGTTTCAGGTGATTACAGATCCTTCATTTTAACTTTAATGAATGCATCTCCAAGTCTTGTTACTTGTTATATTTGATTCGTACTAACTTTTCTAATGACTTGTATGAGTAGCCTCACGATTCCTAATATTGAGGCATTTTTTAAATAAACGACATTATTATTATTTCATTTCAATTGAATCAGTAGAAATATGTTAGGTAGGCCAAGGTGGTCCATTGGAACCCCCTCAGGTCTCAGAGGATGTAGAAATTCCTGTTGAAAAATCAGATGAAAAATAATTTTGTGCACATCTGCTGGTTCATCAAAAGTGATTTTATTCATTGTTTACATCATGCTCGTGCATGTGCGTTATGTTAAAAGATAGCAAAATGTGATGTGAAGATTTGGTTTCGCACATGATCTTACATGACTGGTCGCATGAACAACTCAGCATGAAACAATGTTAAAAATGAAAGCTATCATTATATTCATAGTTCAACACGAAAAACGGACGGGTGGCAAACATTTTTTCACTTGATGAGTTTGAGATGTCCACATTCGTTTTGAGAGTCAAAAAGTCTAGCAATGATGGTTCATTTTGAAAAAATGGACAAATGTAAGGATGCTGTTGCATGGAAAAAATCGATTCCTTCTCGAAATTTTTCCAAATTTTCGCGATATAGAAAGCAAATCATATGCGAATGTCATTATCGATGTCATGAATTTTCATAAAATGCATAGGCCTACTATACTATAAACTTAATTTTACTATTTAGACTCAATATCTACGGTCTGCCGTTGACACGAAGCTGTGTAATTATGGAATGTGGAATTGGGCAGCAATGGGACAGGAGATGGGCCCCTGAAAACTCTAACTCTCGCATACAGTTGATACGAGGAAGGAAGTATGGGGCATCATTTTTTCGCAAGAAGAAAGAATTCAGAATGTCATATTGAAGCTTAAATGATTTATACTGAATATTTGCCGGTGCCATAATAATGGATTAAATGAATTTAGAACAAAGGAAACACAGTTACAATTGTTTGCATATATATTCTTAGATAATTTAGGCAACGGGTGTGTATGTATATACGACAGGCCCTATTTTTCAGCTTACATATTGAACATTACATGACCCGATGCAAGTAGGATGCATGACCATCACGAAGTGATGAAGTGATAATTTGGTCATTAAGCTTTGTGCTATCCGCTTGGAGGACATGCCAAATTAAAATTGGTTTTCACTGCAGCATAAGAAATTAATCGCAATTGATTAAGTAATGGCATTAAGAAGCAACATGCATTGGTTCAAATGTACTGTTCACTGGTTCATTAAGTTCCTTTTCCTACGAGACGAGATTACGTACGTATCTTCATTTAGAGATCAAGAATTAGTCAATCAGACACCAATAGCAAAGTGAAACACACTAAGTCAACTTGCTAAACATGAAACATCAGGAACAGCCATAACAGCCAGAGTCAGCTGTTGTCTGCTACTGGGGAATCTGGTGAAAGACTTACGTTCAAGCTTTAGGCACAACATTTCTAATATTACCTTACAAATTAATAATATTTAAAATGATCAACGATCGAAGCATAGTTTAGGGAAGTTTTGAATTATATCACTAAGCTGGAAACAATTGGAAATAAACATGCGTATTTCTTTTCTTATAAAGACAGAAATGCATAATATTTTAAATTACCATCAAGTTGACAAAACATTTCGAATCATTTCAAAGCCGACGATTTTCAAGTTTGCAATCATGAAAATCGCGAAAAGTAACTGATTTTCTAACAACTCAGCTGATTGCTGACTTCATTTTTTATCTTTATTAACCGTTTCTGGATCATCAGATGAAGCAGATCGTTATCTATCGCAGCTATATATTAATTTTTTGATGCTGTAAGATAGTCAGGAGCGAGCTTTGAATAAGAAAACCCGTTTTTATAAATTAGGACCCACCAGGAAAAGAAGCATGTATTTTTGAAAATTTGAAAGACTGAGAGAAAATTCCGGGCATGTGCTACAATTGTACCAAAAAGAAGCCAAAACCTTACAAGCAGTGTTCCTCCTGTACTGCTTTGATCGAAGAATAGATTGATCAAACCTCGCTTTTTCTTGACAATCAAAACAATGCACGGATTTCATATTACTCTTCAACTGGCTCTACCATGTAAGTCACTAATAGTAATCGGGGTGTAAATCGAATTAATGATGCTTGAGATGCATCTTCATTATTCTTACCGAATCAATGCTTATTGTGAAATTTTTGATTAAGTGAAATAATCGAAGGATATGGCATCAATTACATGCAGGCATGTTTTAATTGGTAAAATAAGAGATTTTAAGATACAAATTCATGCCCCATAAACTGCTCATACTTTTCAATGATGTCATAGTTTTTACAGAAAGCAGAAACATGATGACAAGAGCATGTCAAACAAATTTTTATATTGCAGCAAAAATAGAGCCTTTTTTCCATTAATGTTTCAGAGCCCAATTAACATTAACTAAAACTTGAACCGGCAGAAAATCAAGCCGATGGTGCTGCAGAATATTCAACCGAGTTAATAATAAACGATTATACATCGCCGAAGCCCACTGATAAATTTTCGCGTCCGCTATTTTTTTGGCAACATTCCACCGACTGAATTTTTAGTGAATGAGCAGTGTCAATGTAAAAAATATAATTATTGCGTTCTTCTACTATTAGAAGAGGATGAAAATTGCCGAGAGAGTACATTGCCTCTGTAGCCAACTGACGAAAATACTAAAAGATCGTCATAGTATAGTTTTACATTTACACTATTTTTACCCTAAAAGACGATAGGAAGGAGTTCTGAAAAATCACATTACATAGACTTGTATTTGCCTTAAAACGTACACTGTAAACTGTCACCTCCTAAAATCGAAGAAATCTGCATCCTAAAGCGCGACACACTAGAATTTTAGGAGGTTGCGTGAAATAGAATGCTGACATACTAAAGAGAACAATAACACTAGTGCGCTAGCCTCCTAAAACGCTTTGCTTTAGGATTTTTTTATTAGTTACGATTAATGTCTTGCTTCAGTGTGTGATTTAGGAGGTGCTGGTTTAGAGTGTATACATGTATATGTGCTCCATGAGATTGACCCTCAATTGGTCGGAACAGCATGTCGACTAAAAAACTTATGGTCTTGAGTTCAAGTCCTATTACACACTTTTTTTTACATAGCAGTTTGATTGAGCGTTTTATTTTGTTCATTGTAAACTTCTCAGAAGATGGATTTAGTGTGACATTGAGAATTGCAAGGTACAAAGACTTGTGAAATAATTGCAATTCGTAAATTCGAATCGATTAATTCAATCATCAAACTCAAAGTTCATCGATCACCGAGAGTGTCTCAACTAAGCTCCACCATCGCACGCATTGATCGTCTTTCATCGTAAAATTTAAGAGAATCACATTCCAGTCCGGGAGGAAATAAGAATTTCAAATTATTAAACATGCACTGATTTCACTGAATACAGGACTTTGATTTTTTGAAGCATTTTCTTACTGACATAATTTCTCAGTATTTTTTTTACTGAGAACCAAGATTTTTTTCACAAACCCACAGCTACACAGAAATAGATAGGCCTATTACAGTATTCACCTTCTCATCCATTAATTTCAAAATAAGGCAGTAGTAGTATCTTTCAGACCGTTATGAACCCAAAGTTTCATGACAGGGACACATCGTCCAAGTTCATGCATGAAGTAAGTTGACAACATATTCTTATCATCGAGTCACAAAAAATATATTCACTATCGAGTAGCCTGTATCAGTATACAAATTCAACTGTATTTGTTTACGGACTTTTGTCATTCAAGCTCTTTTTGATCTTACAGTTCGCATACATCGCTTCACACAATTAAAATTATGTATACGAAATGTGAGAAATGTCAATGGAGACTGGGTCTTGAAATAAACTTTAAGTTTCACCGAATGATGTGGGTTCTGAATCCAAATTCAGTGGCACGAGTAAAATGGATTCTCTGGTAGAGGATATTTATTAAGATGGTGAATAATGAATCCAAGTTCGGCAACACTTTGATAGAAAATACATATTATGCCCATCAGGGGCGCAGCATCTACGGGGGTCGGAGGGGTCCTGACCCCCTCCAGAATTTTCCTAAGGGAGTCTGACCCCTGTTGGAACGGCGTGATTTCCATGCTTCCTTTGTCGCCTATCACCAAATTACAAAATTCATTCTTGCACATCTTCCCAAACAAATTCACTTTCTGTGAGCGTGTGTTCTAATCCTCACTAGTACGGCTATCCTATCTCGTAAACTGTCGGAAACTCTCGTTATACAATCATGCCTGAAGAGACCGCATCCATGCTGTGATAAACAAACATATCTGGAATTTCTATTAATCCATCATCCTTTTCGTTTTACTTTACTCAACTTAGCACTCGCAAATGGTAATGTTAATAAAGATTTTGATTCCGAGACTGAGGTGTCTGATGAGATAACACCAATCAACAGATCTTGCGAAAAATAGCCTTTCGATCATACTAAACTTTTCTTGTAAAACCTTCAAGATTCTGTATGCAAGATTTTTAGCATTTTTTACAAGTCTGTTTAGATCCTGAAGCAGATCAGTAAGATTAAGCGAAAGAACGTTCGGGAGACTTATAAGATGGATCAGACCGTGTAGATTTTATGCACGTCGCGGTCTCAAGATCTTATAGTAGGATTGTAGTCGAAATAAGGTGCAAGATGCTCTATCCCTTAAAGCGCTTAGCCTACCGTACCTCCAAAACTGAATGGCTACAAAATACTACAAATTTCGATTACTTCAGCCTTTCGTGCTACAGATGTCGAACAGTCCAATAAGTCAACTAACTCCCAGATCATACCGTTGAACGAGCATGTTTCAAACATGCATTTGCTATACAATATTGTGCTGCGTGTATTACCATTGCTAGACCATTTCTATTCAATCTGCTTATTTCTGTGCACACTAATCAGAGAGATAAGATAAACACGGAAGGAATGACACAAGGAAAGACATTATTGTACCCAATAAGAGTTTCTCCAATCGTAGCGCGTTATCACAATTGATGACATTTCATTCGTGCACAGAAACTATTTAGGACATTATTCTGACTGAAACATGTTTCGCAAATCGTCAAACCCAAACTTTACCGAAGCATGAATAGTAGTATTAATTGCAACCCAGAAAACTACTCAAATTATTGGCATAACGGAACACTTAAAACCCGCTTTGCACTCTACTTTCCTAGATGGAATCAAAATCCCTATGTCAAAATAAGATTAACAGCAGCTGCTATTGCAATGGCAATAATGGTGTTCGGAACTTTGGCAAATATCTGCACGGTTATCGTTCTAAGGAGATTTAAAGGATTGCGGAGGACTACAAGGTTATTTTTCTTTGTCGCTTCAATTTGTGACCTGTTTGGAATGCCAATGGGAATGTTTGGTACTTGGTACCAATTGCAATATGCGAAGTCATTTGGTAGCAAAAACGCTTACGCGTGCACCATTCATTATCTAATTGGCGAAGGACTTCAAGATTGTAGTTGGTATTCAGTTACAGCGTTGGTTTTTGAAAGATTTGCCCTTGTTATCATGCCTCAAAAAATGCGGTATGTCAATCAGAAGGCATTTATCATTGTTTCCTATATCGTCATAGCTGCTTTGGAAGTCCCTGGGAAGCTTTATTTCTCGTTATTCCGATTTGATGGATGCGTCTGCAACGAAATCAGCGATAAGATCTACATCAAGGCAATCTTTGATTTGTATGTAAATTTTGCATTGTTCGTGTGTCTACTCTTTGCAGTTCAATTGATTTTGTCAACTATTACTTTAATCTATATTTTGACAAAACATGATGACCAGCAGACAAAGGAAGCGGTGGATTCGGTGAAAATGATGTTTTTCGTTGGTATATTTCAATTTCTATGTTACTTGCCCCCACTTGTTATTCACCTTATGCAAGAAGCGATAATGGCGTCTGGATATCATGAAGGCACATATTTGCTTATGATACATATTGGCTTTATCTCATTTAATGCAATTTTCTCAATGAATTTCATACTATACTATGGAAGCTGCAAAGGATTTCGCGAAGCTTTCCATCAATTTATCTATTCTCTAAAGCGAAACAAGATACAGGTGAAGGATGTAACGAGCACAACAGGTAATACTTCTATTTCGTAATAGAAAATTGAAAATGAATTATAAATTGAATTACATTCAAAACAGCACTTCACTTCACATCTGCATATTCTGACATCTTATCGCACTAAACTTGTTGTCATTTCATGTGAAGACTATTTTATTCAGATATCTTGTCATCACTACACAATCCCAATGCATTCCATAATCCTTTTGAGTAAATGTTCAATAAGCTCATAAAGATCTCTTTTTACTGGGCTATAAAGTTGTTTCCTCGGACCTGATGCAGGCCTAGATTGCATCCGGTGATTATTTTGTATAAACCTTTTTACAAGTCTTATCGGCCAACAAGTTCATCAACGGCAATGTCAACAATTAGTGAGCAACATTATCATTATCCAGCCTATATGTCAGCCGTTGACTTGAATTTGCGCTGCAAAATGTCAGCAGTCTTTCTTGAACCGACTTTGCCGTTCTTTTCGGGTAAGACAAACTTCAGGCCTCCATCGGCTGGTTTAAGTTACTGACAGGTTGGCTTCAGTTCGGCACATGTCCAATTTTAGGCATACTGCAAGCTGAGTTATACGAGTATACATATCTCAATTAATAAACATATCTGTTGCCATTTCAGCAATCTTTCGTTTGGATTCGATTATTTAGAGGAACATGTGCTGCAGGACTGAACGCGAATAGTATCGCGATGCTGCATTCGGGCGGCGCTGTTGCTACTATTCGAACGAATTGATATACGAGCGATATATTTAAATACTAAAATCATTGCATTTCTTTACTTACAGAATCTACTCACAGTTAATTTTTATGCTTTCAATGCTACAACCCGCCTACAAGTAAAAAAGCACAGCGCTGACAATACTGACTTTCATCTCGTTCGGACTGTTTTTCCGACAAAAGAGTAATTCTGAGCCGAATAGAAACTCTGTTTGCAACTTATCTGGGTCATCCAACAATTTCATTTAAATGTGGAGAGCGGAAGTCTAGACACCATAGATATTGAAAGCGTGAAAATGACCTCGTTAGCGCAAAAAGATGTAAACAACTGTTCAATAACATTCAGAAACAGTAAATTATGCAATAAAGTTGGAACATCATAACTTCTCTAAAAGTACACCGATTTCGACGAGAAATACATCAAAAGAATGCTCAGAGAAAGTCCTTTCATCTCGTGTTTGATTCATTATCATGCCCACATGCTTCTATATTGAAAGATAACTCTAAAGATGACCTCTACAGATGCCCGAAGTATGCAACTTGGGTATATGTTTTTGTCTGACAAAGGTCTTTCGCAGCACATTTATCATCTAGAGAGAATATAAACATAAATTATATTTTTCCGGTAATTTTTCCGGAAAAATTACCGGAAAAATTGGAAAAATATGGAAAAATAAAAAAAATCCTGTCAACGAAAAATATTCCATCTCAGTAAATTTGCAATATAGTGTTGATTAGGTAAATGATACGGTATCTCATTTTGAATGAAACAATTATTATGGTACGGCAACATATGCGCAATTTTTATTTAAGAGATTGGTAAATTAAGCTTAATTTAAATTAAACAAATACGGGAAGACACAACTAGGAGTATTAAACAAACACGGTTATATCGTGAAATTTACTCGACAAGAAATAGAGAAGAATATATTAGGCCTATTTGAGGGAGAAGGATATCAAGGGATTCTATGATTTTGACTTTGATTTGGACATGAATAAGCCTAAATAATCTACCGATACTTGAAAACATCACCTAATTACAAAAATCTCTATTTCTTGATTAAAACAAAAAAATCAGTAGTCTAACAATTGGAGGCTAACAAAGTTGGATAACAAAATTATATACTCTTACAAATCTTCAATAAAGAAAAACAATACCACACAAAGTCTTTCACTGTGCTTGAGGTTATGTCTTTTTTGCTACCTTTCTCAATAAGGATTCACGCTCTAACTCGCAGAATACATAGATAGTTCTCCTCCTGGTAGAGCCAGAGGCCAGCTCCGGCTCTTTGACGCGTGTGCAGAATGCACGGTTTACTATGTCGATTTCCTCCACTTCCGGAAATTGATAGCTACTCACGAGAATCTGAAAGTGAAACAAATATCAAAGAACACGATATAATATGAACATTTAACAAATGTTCTGGGATTTATACGAATAATAATTGGGCCTACATACTTTTTGTGAGCATTTCATTAAAATCATATTATATTATATTATCTATCATATTATCTATTATATTTATCTTTATCTATAGTATCTTTAATGATAATGTCTTCAAACTTTAATAATGGATTCAATTAATAATAGATTCAATATCATCCATAATCATAATCCATATCCATAATCATAATAATGGATTCAATTAATAATTCAAACTTTGATAATGGATTCAATCTTTAATGATCTTCTATATTATCTTTATCTATTATATTATCTATCATCATCTATCTATTATATTATTAGATCATATTATTTAGTGAATAAACAATCTCGTAGACCTAAAAAATTGTTTGTTGAAAATATCTTCCATTTTATTCACTGTTATTTTTCCTAAGTCTGTACGTACTTAATTCTACATGCGGATACAATATGAGCTGAGTTTACTACGTTCATTCATGAAAGACAGCTATTCAAAGTAAGCCAATTTAAATTAAATTATAGTAAATTAATTGATTTACCTTCAAATTATTCTAATCATTTAAAGGCAAATCAATTACGATAATAATTATTCAATTTTATATGGCCAGTAGGATATTCATAATGCCAGTTTGTCCAGATTGTACTAGATAAAGCTAAGGTACTGTGTGTTAAATCTAGGCTATCATACTTATATATATTTACATGTCTTTTACCTTTTTTAGAAATTTAACAGTGATTTGGTCACCTTCAATAAATTGAACGCAGCCGTAATATAACCGTACTACTCCTCGGCGACTGCGTTGATTTTGTATCATGTACTCTACACAGACCCAATTACCAACTTCAATTGTTTCTTCCACCATTTCCACATTGTCATTGTCATCCTCTTCACTGCAGCTTCCGACATCTTGGTCAAATTCAACAACTTGCTCTTCATCATCTTCCTTATTTGTTGTATCGTCAGCATCCACAATTGCTGGTTCAGTGCCAACTTCAATAAGATCGGGAACTGTCAGGGCCTGGTTCTGATCATCTTTACGTTTATTAGCAAAATGCCTCACCTTGATATTGTAACTCACTTTTGTAAGTTTTGCAGAGCGATCATTTGTGAGGCGATTTCTTATTTTCGTCTTTTGCATGCCATATTCTTTGTTGGATCTCTCTACACAAGCCACAGATGCTGGAAGACTGAGAAGTTGTTTAGCGACTGCCGCTAACACTCTGTGGCCACAAAAAGTATTCCACCATTGTACTGGATCCGTTTCATCTTCAATCATAGACCAGTAAAGTTCATTACTATAAACTGGCCCATCTCGAGATTTGAAAGCTATATAGCAAATATTTCTCTTCCTTTGAAGCTATGGCTGTCATATGCAGTCGTATGATACAAACCGCAATGTTGTTATTCTATCTTTTTCAAATTACTAATGAAGTGATTCATCAAAATACAAAAATTGAACGGAAAAATTACAAGTGGAAAAATATTATATTTTTCCGGAAAAATGTTATATTTTCCGGTAATTTTTCCAGAAAAATTACCGGAAAAATTTCTAGAAAATTTTCCATTTCATATCCTTACAAATATTACGTCAATAAAATCAAAAACCCTAAAAGTCACCAACACCCTTGATTCCCGACTGCACTCGCCCGACCCAGTAATTAAACCGAAGCCCATGGTGGAAGCGAGCTCCCACTTTCTTCAATAGGCCACGCTTTCGGTACCAGATAAATGCGTGTGAAGACAGTAGTCATCTCCAAGTGATCTCGACAGCCCATTGTCCTTTTTTTATTGACAGAATGCTAACAGTATTCATATTATATCGAGACAGCATATCATTTGACTGTGTCACACAATAGATTGACAAAGGTCTGTCGCAGCACAGTGAATATCTAAAAGAATGACAACTATTAAGTCAATGAAGGACACTAACACCATTGATTCCTCGACCGCATTCGCCCGACCCAGGAATCGAAACGAAGTCCGCGTGCGCGTTGGAGACGAGCTCGCACCTTCTTCACTAGGCAACGCTGCCAGCAAGAGGCATGCGACCTTGGTAGAAGGTGCGAGCTCGTCTACATCGCCGCGTGCAGTTCGTTGCGATACCTGGGTCGGGCGTGTGCGTTCGAGGAATCAGGGGTGTTTGTTGCCCGGGTCAGAAATTTTTGCAAAACTTTCCAAAAGCTTGCAAGAACTTGCCTCCGTAAACCTAAACGCTTACAAGCAACTAGTTAAGTTTAACATAATGGAAACAAGTTTTAACGCGACGGAAGTAAGTTTAACATAATGGAAACAAGTTTTAACGCGACGGAAGTAAGTTTAACATAATGGAAACAAGTTTTAACGCGACGGAAGTAAGTTTAACATAATGGAAACAAGTTTTAACGCGACAGAAGTAAGTTTAACATAATGGAAACAAGTTTTAACGCAACGGAAGTAAGTTTTGAGTAAATAAGGTAAGTTTAATAGAATTTTGTCAAGTTTTACAATGTTATAATGCAATGCAAGTAAGTTCTTCCATATTATCACAAGCTGAAGCAAGTTTGACCTGTTCATGTACCGGTAGCACTTATTCGTGGTTGACAAGAAGAATCAAGTAGTTTTTTGAAGTCTATGACTCACACGCGGGGCTCAGATCGCCTGAAAGGTGCTTTCCTCATGATAATGCAACCACAGCTGACGATCCATCAAGATGAGTTGTATAAGTTCTAGAAACAAATAGATATTACTCACTTACCTGAGGATTATTCATGAAATATGAATTTGTTGATTCACCTATCGCTAAACCGATCAAAAGGTGGAGCGTTAACATCAATCAAAGCTAACGATCCACCAAGACGATTGGTTGTATAGGTTTAAAAGCAAAATATCATTCAGTAAATGTTAACAAGAACATAACAGCTAACAGCTAACGATCCATCAAGATGAGTTGTATAAGTTCTAGAAACAAATAGATATTACTCACTTACCTGAGGATTATTCATGAAATATACATTTGTAGATTCACCTATCGCGAAACCGATCAAAAGGTGGAGCGTTAACATCAATCAAAGCTAACGATCCACCAAGAGGATGGGTTGTGTAGGTTTAAAAGCAAAACATCATTCAGTAAATGTTAACAAGAACATAAGCAAAGTATTTCAAGTCAGGGTTGCCAACTAAAATCCGTCAAAAATGTCTGAACAATTCACAAGAAAAATGACAAAATCGTGACAAAAAGACCCCTTTTAATTCTAGTATTAATATAGTGAAGTATTGCAATTTAACAATTTTGAACATCAGTTGAACAAGTTTAAGTCACTTTTACCAAGTTCAAATTTTAGAACTAACATTTTGTCACTCATCCAACAAATTTCTGGTATGATAGTTCGCTTATCCACTTCGCATTTACATTTGATATCGTGAACATTAACAGACGACGTCAACATAATGATGCGGAGTAAGGCAATGGTCAGAAAAATCAAATTGTGGCCTATAAAAAATATAATCATCAAATGAGTTTCTAAAGCGATTGGTGTAACTTTCTCCGAACGATTCAACCGAGTCCTTGTATTATTTCATATCTTCTCATATTGCTTTCCATTGCAACCAAACTTCACGAGTAACAGTGATTCATGATTAACTTCAAGCAGCATTTTTATTTATTGTGATGAAAGTAATAATCAAAATAAATCGATACCATCAATTTGCGTTTCATAGAAGCTATTTATATAATATCATTAAAACCTACTCTGAATAAAGAGATGAAAGCTGTGAACTCCAAACACTGATATTTGATATATCTTTGACTTTTGAAAATTTTTGTATGATCCATTTTCTGCTCTGCTGGCGAAATTTTGATAAATTCAAGCTTCTCGAGAGTCAAGCTTATTCTAAGATCGGTTGGCGCCTGGTGCGGGGAAAATCAGCTCATTCTGACAAGGACCTTCAACACTTTTAAAAAAACATAATTTCAATATGAATTATGAAAAAATCCTCACATTTCTGGTGCAGAATGAAATGCAACCAAACTTGGCATGAGACCTAACTAAATCCAAACATGGTGCAAAAAGATAATTTCAATCCGCCCAAGTTAACTACTCAAAAATTCAATAACTTGTTTTAGAATAAAAAGAGGTTGACTCATGCACTTGCATTCCATTCAGTCGCAAGAAAAGCGAGGATTCCGTCTCTCGTTCTTTGAACAAAAAAAAACGTGTTCTTTAAAATCATAGAGACAGTTGACGCTGACAAAATCATTAGAATATCCTGCATTTAGCGCCCACCTATATCTGGAAGATACTAGGTCTCAAACCAAGTTTGGTTGCATTTCATCGAGCAACATAAAAATGTGAGGACTAGGTTCTTTGGCAAAAAAGTGCTTTATTTGATTTTTGAATATGTTCCCATTGTCTGACTTAGCTGATTTGCCGCGCTTATCCACGTTAGGATGAGCTTATCTCAGTGTGAAGTTTGGTTTCAATGTGAGGCGGTAAGGAAATGCGAGGACTCGCATGAATCACTCGGAGAAAGTTGTACACGTTCTAAAGCGGCAGTTCTGGTAACAGGAGGTACTGATATCATGTAACCTAATTTGTTCCTCTACCAATCTATGACGAGAAGCGGCAAGTACAATCTACACTCCATTCCGAAAGTGGTCTTGAAGAAAGTTTCTTGCTCACCTGCAGATATTTATTAAGTAAACTGGGGTGTATGCCTATGATATACAAATTAATGAGTAGATCGTAAACATTTTTTTAATGAAGTTGGCTTGAGTCTTGTCTGATTTATGGGACGACCACAATGTCGTCTATTGTACAAGGGTTTAATAGGCCTATACAGAAAGTTAGCAACAATTTTTTAGTGACTTGAGAATAAATAGTGACCAACGTATCAGCGAGACAAATTCGACTTACCAAGCGCACAGGATGATGAGGCGGGTTCTAGTTCGACAAGCGTAGAATCCAACACAAAATGTTATTTCTTGCAATATTCGTTTTTCTTCATTCATGTCAAGGTTCATCTCCAATATATTTGTCATCAAAAATGCACCTGAAAAGTGAAGACACATTATAGAAGTTGTCTCAATGTCACTAATGTAAGACAATTAAACTGCGCATTCATATCTCAATTCCGCATTTGGGACTTATTTGCCACTTGCCCTTCGCCCAACAACGATCCTAGCTTCATACAGAGCTTAAGATTGAGTACTTATTTATTACCTCTGTGCAACTTCTATGCACCTGTTGTTTAGTAAACCCAGTAAACATCCAAATTATGCGATGACTTTCATTTAAAAAAATTAGGTTAATAACTTATGCTCAAAAATCGAACAATATACTGGGTATCACAGCAAAAGGTTCAATATTCCGTATGCGAGTATAAAGTCCTATTCATGCTAAATGAGTTATGTGAAGACTTTTGTGTGGAATATATTCACTAGAATATCAATCGTATTTGTGAATCATTGCTGATAATGTTGTCAGAACACCACATCTATAACTATGCTCAATAGGTAATTTGGTAACCAATTAATTGATAGGCTATCTTCCTTTCAGTTTCCTAAAGATCCACATTCTACAATTCTAAAACCAAGTGTAGCTTTAAAATGATGGATAAATTGCAACATTTTCAAGCAGGGATGTGGAGTCCTATCATTTTGATAGGACTCCAACTTCGACTCCGGGGGTTGATAGGACTCCGACTCTGGGCGGAAAGTATATAAAGCCCAGTTTTTTGAAAACAAACCGGTAACCTACATCATAGATCATTATAGGCTTAGCTGAACCAATGTGGGTGATCATTGCTGTATCAATTATCAATCATTATCGATGAAAGTTAATCAAATGTCGCTTTAAGTTGGATGCATACGATTCGGCTCCTCCCATCTTTTTGATGTGTGCTTCACATGGTTTTCTCCAGTCTCTGCCAGGCAGGAAAATCCCACATTTTTCTACAAAAAATATGAGTACGCTTTCGATTTTGATATGCGCTTTGGAGGAGAAATCACACACGATTAATGTGAGGGTAAGAGGCAATGTTCTCAAACAAACTAGTATTTCATTTTTGTCTCTGATGTTACCTTTGGCGCGTAGGTGTGATCGAGGCTAGGAAGGCTTGTCTTCTCTACTAAATCACCGAGTGAAAAGACAATCCATTTTTTCACTATCACGATTTATTCCCTCATCTATTACAAGCTTTGCATGCACTGCTGTCTCTGTACTTTTGTATGACGGAGAAAGTTGACATCAAGACACTGACAGCTATGTACGAGGATAAATGATTTGTTTGTATTATATTTCGGGTCTAGTTATAGGCCGGAGTCCGACTCCGACTCCAGCAAAAATGATAGGACTCCGGGACTCTGACCCCAAATCCCTCATTTCAAGACATAAAGTTCTTCTTCTATGACGATATGAAGAGGAAGAAAATTTTTGCTGAAAGGGCCTCTTAACATTTGGGATGTCACCAAGTGAAAATACCCACGATTCACTGCTTCAAATCGACGATGTCCTATATAGCCTTATCATGAACTTCGGATTCATTGATAGTAGATGGAGACGACTATGGCATCGTCTGAAATCCAAGTCCGATCGAACATTGTAAAAATCGCTTATCAAATCAAGTGTGCACACGAATGCCTCGCTGTGGTGGAACACCGTAATGTATGGTGTTCTTCTCTTAATTTAATCAGTCTTAAAACTATAGAGCATAGTCATACGTGAAAGATTCTAACAATAAGATCATTTATGATTTACGAATGATCCAGTGATCATATTCTTACAGAGAGCCTGCTTGACTTTACTTGATGGAGGGAAGTACATCCTTAGTCGCAAAGGTGCTAAATTGAAGATGCGGACATTATCGCCAATATTATTTAGATATTTGAATTAATTATCACCAGAACTGTAGTGTTACTACTTACTACACTAGGTGACATGCTACACGTAATTCACGCGTAATTACAGAGTATCCCAAACATCCGTGCTAAAGACATTCTATTCTTCCACGCGCATACATACGCAAGAGTCAGAAATCACTTGATCTGATGCTGTTAAAACATGGGAAATGTTTATGAATACGCGCGGGCGAGCGTTTATAGTTTGCGCGTCGTCTACGGTTGTCTGCGCTGCCGCTTGAACCACGCTAAGCATGTTCTGTCTTCCCTGAGCATGAAATTGAGGTCCTATCACATTGTTTAGCCTCTGATACATACAGACACATGAGACGCAAAGTTTATATAACATGACTGCCGACAGATGTTGCAGCAATGTCACGCGTACCTACGGATGTTTAGGGTCAAGTGCAATTACGCGTAGTTTACGCGTGAATTGCGCGTAATTGAGCGTGGCATGTCACCTAGTGAAGTTCACCCATAGTGAAAATAATTGATAAAATATTTTAATAATTAATAAAATATGGTTATTAGACATTAAAAATAACGCCAATAAAATGCATGGCAATGAATAACCAATACAGACTAAATGTCGATGCATTAAGTTTACATTGTCATTGAGCTAGTAGCATCTAGTCATTTGTTGAAGTAGAACGCATAATGATCATCAGCTCATTGCATCAACTCGCTCACTGTGATCAATCCTGATTTCCTAGAACGCATGCTTGTTTGCATCAAAGTGTTATCACTTTATTCACGTATAACTAAAAATGTAATTAACTGTAAAATCTGTCCTAAACTACGGCATATATCATCGTTTTCCCATTAAATAGCATTTAATTTCATATAATCCATAATTATTCCAATTTTCGTTGGGTCAGAAAAGAGCAAGCAGTTCGGAATAAAATAATATTTTGTACATGAAATGAAGTAAACATGATGGCATACTCCTTGATCGATATTTTAATGAGATGAACAAAAAATCCCCTTTGACACAAAACGTTCGTCGTGGAATACCCATAACAAAACTCAGGGATTTTCAGACAGCACAATGTTACTTCCCATTCCAAGGTTGGGATCGGTTAACCGGTTACCTGTTAAAATCGGTTACGACGTCGGTGAAGTAATGCACTTATACATTGAAATCAAAGCACTGCAAGTGGAGGAATTCGGTTGAAAGTTTCGAGGAATTCGGTCCGTAGTTGTCGATAAACCTTGACAACTAAATAAATACCGGTGATCCTCATATAACCGATTAAAAATATAATTGGGTTAGCCGGTTATGAATGATTGACCGGTCCCAGCCCTGTCACATACTAATATCATTCGAACACTGCAACATGATACATGCACTTTAACAAATGAATGTCATGTTAACTAATTCCTTTAGATACGTTACACTGAAGAATTCGAACGATCTTTTATATCAAGATTATACAGCAGAACGTGTGCCCGGTCATGTGCCTAATTCGGTATTTCGTTGCTGCAACTAAAAGTGAGCAAGGGTAAAAGTACTGCGTCACTCAAAAGCTATGAAAAGCAACTTTGTCAAGTTTTTCTTCAGAATAGAGTTGTGTCATTTCATTCAATCTATTTGATAATGATCTAAAACTATAGAAGCAACAGGTAGTGGACTTCAAGCGAGTTCTCGAATTGACACTACTGACTAAATTCAACAGATCGCACATTTTTCAAAATGAAGTTTTCTATGTATTCTCTTATCAATTGAAAGGTAGACCTATGAAGTCTGGAGCCACAATTTTTGACCTGGAATGTCATCAGGTCATTTCTTATCGTCTTTATGAACTGATCCATGGAATCCATCGGTTAGTATATTGATTACGGTATAAATTCAGAAGAAAATTTCTTCAAACGAAAATGTAATGAGAGAAATAAACACGACAGAACGCTTCGCCCACGGATTGTTCACTTGTGTCCCATTTTTTCTGAATTTATGATCATCATGAACATTTATCTATTAAGTTACACACATTCAGATTTGGCAAGCCTCCTACTGTCTGCAGACATAAACATGCTGTTTTATAACATGCACATAACATGCACTTTGTCCACCGAGAACCACGTTCTCGTATACATCACCGATCAGAATCATAATAATATCACACACACACACACACACACACATGATAGGAAATAACCTGATGACATTACATATCAAAAGTTATGGCTCTATACTTAATGGTTTTAAGTTGAAAAGAGAAAACAAAACCCGCTATAGATAAGACAGACTGCGATAAGGTAAAAAAAAACTGCGGTCTGTTTCCCATAGGATTATCATGTCTGACAAGGAGAGCCAGAGCTCAGCTAACGTACAGATTTGTAGTAGGTATAAGTTGTACATCGTTCTATGAAAGTCTCACTTTTGGCTTCGCTCCCTGCTGAAACTCATTCTGGCTGCCGGAATATTTTGTCTTATTTGATTAGTCATCATAGTTGTCACTCAAGAAAATCATGACAAGAGCGCACACTAAGTAAAATAGCGCTAGACTCTAGAAAGAAAACTCGAGACAATCGGCTAAGATAAATACGTCGAAATCTGTCAAAGCAAAGTTTACGCATGTGCGTACACAGCGATGTATATATAACTGCAAGTTACATTATGTAAGAAACATTAGTAGATTACACCAACCTACCTCCAAAAAAATACTCAATAAACATGCGAAATTAATTTCAGGCACCTTATCATGTTAAAACTTAGAAAAATTGTAAAAGGACGAATTATCTACTGGATGACCCAAATACAATCTGAATAACCATTTAAAAAATTATGACTTCAAATCTAATTTAAAAAAACAGAAGTTTTTTGGGTAGAATTGTATCATTAAAGCGTCCATGGTATCAAGAAGATTTACCAAAATGTCTATGGATCATGCTACTCATTCGTTTGAGTATGCCTTCTCGGATGCTGACGGGTTGACCATCGTTTAGGTAACTTCAGTATGCACTTATCCAGCTCTGCTGCAGTTTCATCCACACGTTTGGCCTCTTCCATTAGCTGAATTCGGTTGCTGGATCTAAAAATATCATCGCACAGAGAAGTCGATTGCCTGGTGGAAGATAGTGGGAAGTCTTTCCGTCAACTTTCCATAGAATTTCCCGACTTGGCAGTAAAATCGAAATGTTAAAATACCTCCGAGCTTTTCTCCATGAAAATATTCCGGTAGCCAGAACGAGCTTCTGCAGGGAACGAGGCCAAAAATGAGACTTTCACAAAATGATGTGGCCACCACTAGTCCGTGAGTCTACCGAGTTCCGCCTGGTTCCTCTTCTTGCCAGACAGGATCAAAGGAAAACACATGTTAATCCAATGGGAGACAGATTGCAGTTTTTGGTCAAAATGAAATGTTCTGTGTTTTCTCTGATTAAACGAAAAGTACCAAACCCAGAGTCATAATTTTTGACATGGAATGTCTTCAGGTCATTTTCTATCATGTTCATGCACCCCTGTCTATGAAGCTTAACACATTCAGATTTGGCAAGCTCTAATATCGGCAAATACAAGCATATTGAGCAATTTAATCCACATTCTCGCATACATGGTCGATCAGAAACATGATAGCAACACAAGCACATCAAAGAAAATGACCTGAGACATTCTATGCTAAACTTAATGGCTCTAGACTTCGCATTTTCCGCTAAATCGGAAACTTAGAAAATTTCATTTCAACACAAAACTTTTTCTCTTTTTTTTCTTTCATCGTGTCTGACAAGAAAAGGAACCAAATAGAACTCAGCAGACGCGCAGATTCGCACCATTGTTCATTGATTTGTTTATCGAGGTAATGTTTGGAGGTAAAGAAGCTTCAAGGAATTGTCATTATGCTTTTCAATTTGTTGTGACAAATCAAATTATAGTTGTCAAATTAGAATTTTCAATTTGTCATATTGTTATGCTCTGTCAAGAATTCCAAGAATTAAAACCATCCATTCTCACGTAGATATGGCAAATTCAGTAGAAACAATAATACTGATCTGCTTACAGGTAAAATTTATGTCATCCTGCTACAAAAGATCTCACATGCTACTTAAATCAACAATATTTTAGAAATAGATTTGGAAGCTTGAAAAATTAGTGAACGTACTCCGGCAATCAAATGAAGGACTCGTGTACAATAATATATGTTAGAGATATCACTTTTATCATTTTTTAGCTTTGGTATCAAAATAGCGCATTATCACTACAAAAGAGCACAATAGCGCAGGAAACATCGAAATAGCTCAGCACGATAAAATAGCGCAGCAGTGGCAACTATGTTAGTCACAGCAAATGAGAACATTGATAAGAGATGGGTCCTAAGTTCAAAACTGACGGAAATTGAAAAAAATGGAAAGCGCATCTTCGGTATATCTGACGAGCCCATAGGCCATGTTCAGGAACCACGAGTGAATGCATGGAATATCATCCATGCTGAGTTGTCGGCACTAGACTACCGGTGGGAAAAGATGGCTAATATTTACGGGACACAATGTTCACGAATTTCCATAAGAGGACATTAGTAAGAATGTTTTCGAAAAATCGCTGTGCAACCTCGATGGTCTGTCACACAGAGCAATTTATTTCTGTGCTCTGTCCACTCGACCCTTCTTCCAATCCAAGAGCGCAGTTACAAACTGAGCATAAACGCAGTTATGCTTATCCATGCTACCTCTCAATAAAAATTTGACGGCGACTGTCGACCGAATGATATCCTGGAATTTTTTGTAAATATGTTGTGTATCCTTCTCGAACCCAAAAGTAAAAAAATTTTCCGCGCATGTTTAAGTCTCGATTTTCCTGGCCTATTGCCTGTAAGCTAGGCTACAGCAATCCAACACTCATCCAGTGTATTGAAATTTCGTTGCTCAGAGGCATTATATTGAATTCCCAACGAGTTGTTTGGAGAATGGAGTGTGCTGCACAGCAAGTAGCAATTAGATAATGCCAAGAACTTCCTTCTAATTTAACAAATGTGTGCAAAAACTTAGTGAATAATGTAAAAAAAGATCTGAACACAGCATCTTGCAATGCGTCTTACGGTCTGTTCACCTCCACCTACGAGCGCATCTATTGCAAAATCTTTCAATAAAATATTCATTTACGGCATAAGAAATACAGAAGATTCATTCACAACACTTTTGGGCAGAAACACCTTTGGGTCACCCGTTCTATTTAAAATGTGATGTTGGAATTTAGCTTATACACAAGTTTTATTGAAATAGGCTGCGTACATTCCTTAAGATAGTGAAGGTGTCTCATGAGTTAAGCATATCAACAGAAACAGCAAATGTTGAATGTGACTGGATAGGTAGGTCTATACGCCAAATGCAGGCTGTCCTGCAACAATTATTAATGATTCATTCACTATGAAATTTTATATGTTTTTCTTCCCCACATAATGATAAAGCAAACATGATAAGTAAATTTCCTTCCGTCATGAAGTAGGTGAATATGGTAAGTAGGAACTTATCACTGATCAAGTCGAAGAATTCAAAACTTGCTGATCAAGATAAGCTTCTCACGTCGAGGATTGAAATCACGGGTTACTTGTCACTTGTCACAGCGCATTATCAGTGACCGAAGAATTTCTCCAGTTTGGTTCCCAAGTTTATTAAGTAAAAATTCTGCGTTGACAGAAGCAATCGTTTAACGTTTAGATGTCTTGCTCAATCACGAAGTTCAAACACTAATACAAGCTCACTGCAAATAAC
>CAJQUW010015062.1:118478-167581 GCA_907163375.1 Prostheceraeus crozeri
TCATCAGACAGACCAGCTAGGACTTTTGAAACTACAAATACTGGCATGCAGCATGCTATTAGAATAGCAAAATAATTCACTTAATTAAAAGGAATAAAATTCGAGTGAGATTACACTGCATTGTTAATTGGAACTGTTCATAATCTAAGATTCTGCCGGCAGAATTTTCAGCCGAGATAATGAATGACGTTATAATACTGACATCGGCAGAATATTCAGTGGTTTTTATGCTGTCATTCATTGGCTCCACTGAATATTGACTGCCTGCATAATGTAGTTATTGTACAAACTTATACTAAAAAATCTCTGAAAGCATATAAGATCGATTTAAGTGTTGTTAAAATATCCATTTGAATTAATGTATTAATGTATTTTTCTGTCATTTTTCGCCATCGTTCATCAACACGACTGTAAATTCTATACCGACGGAATGTGAATCAGCTTAATATTCAGCCGGTTGAATTTCAGTTAATCTATATCTAAATTGTAGGCTTTCTGTATAGATCTCTAAAAAATATCGAATGAAAAGCTGTCGCAAATTCGCGCCAAAGCATAATCAACCATTGCAATTACTGATATATCCCCACAAACAAAGGATTACACGGACCACAAACGGAGTTCCGTTGGAACTCCGTCCGAATTCCGTTTCTAGTCCGTAAGATCCGGGGACTTCCGTCGGCCTTCCGTTGGAAGTCCGCTTGTTTGTTGGGATTGCACCCCAATGAATAGGCCTAGTACAATTAGATTCTAATGAAAAGGCTGACTCTTCCTATATTATGTTCATATATTGCTTAGTACTCATAAACAACTTAATGCTGTAACTTAGTACTTAACAAACTCGGATATCCGTCATTATATCTTAAGGATGCTCATCCGGTATATCCTTGTGAGGTATGACCTTCAAATATCCGTGCAATTTCCACGGATATCGACTATCCTTCTCATCATCTGCCACGGAAAATAGAGGATATCTCCCGCATATCCGTGGATATCTGTTATCCTCTTATCACCGTATCGACTTATTAAAAGTAATCCGCGGTTTTTTGGGGTTATCTTCCCTGTATCCGTTCGTTCCGCGGATTTTTCTTGCTGGGTGGGTAAACAAAGCAAGTTAAACATATTTCTCAAAATATAGCAATGCGAATTCAAACTTTACATAACGCTTGCAAGCGCTTGCAAGTTTTAATCGAATTTTGAAAATTCTTGCAAGCTTTTCCATAGTTTCACAAGTTTGCGCGTCCCGGGTGGTGTATTCTATTGACTTTGTAGTTGTCATTCTCTTTAGGTATTCGGTTTTTTGTCTTGAATGTAATGGTGATCGTACAGCGATTCCGAAACAGGTGGGGTGAAGGGGCATCGGCCCCCTTGCCCTGTCTGAGAAGGGGCAAAGGGGGCAAAGGTGCCCTTGAGCAAAATTGTAGTTGTACTACCGATGTTTTCGAGACTTTACAATGAATTAGCATTCTTCTTTCTTTTTCATTGAAGTATTTCTGATGACAGAGTTATCCTCTTTGCTCAAAAGGTTTTCAGAAATAGTGAGTTGATTTTGAGTAAACAATTACTTCATTTTGGTATTGAAAAATTCAGCAGATTCCATGAGTCTCCATTGTTTTAAGTTTTTTTAATTGACAAGATGGCATATCAATCAAGTAACTAAAAAGCATGATTGCACACTTTTACACACCCTTAGACAATTTAAGTTAAAAGGCATTTTTTAAGAATGAATAGTTACTTATGTTCATCAATGACAAAAAATATTGGCTGATATCAAACTAAGCTTATAAGCATAGAGTAAGCATATGGCAGGTAGAGTGTCGACTCAGAAAAGTGCCTGTATACAGTGAAAATGTTCATATTAAATGATTCAGTCTTTTATGGAGATTGCGTTCCTGCGGTCCAAAAAATTATTCGAGCAGTTTTTAAAAATGCTTAATTTTGGCAAATTTATGTACTAACGACATATGAAGCCCCTTAATAAGTAGTTTTTATCCCTCAGAGACCTGAGGGGGGTCCAGTGGACCCTGACGCCCTATTTCTCCATTTTACTTTTTGTGCTGAGGATATTGCAACCGCTCATGCCCATGAAAAATCATCATTTTTGACAATGAATCTGTATGAATTATTTCATTTCAATTGAATCAGCAGAAGTATGGTAGATAGGTAGAGGGGTCCACTAGACCCCCTCAGGTCTCAGAGAGTGTAGAAATTCAAAGGTTGTAGAATACAACGGATGCTGTGCTAAATGTCGTTGAATTACAAAAACACCACGTTTTCGCATGTGTTTACATAGACGGCTGAAAGACAGTCAAAGAATGAGTTATATAATCAATCAGTTATAATATCAATTTGCTACACACAAGCATCATTGTTTTACTTAAAATCAAGTTTCCTAATGATTTGATATCGATTTAAGCATGTAAACTAAAAATTTGTAAAAGGGGTCCACTGGACCCCCCTCAGGTCTCAGAGGGTGTGGAAAAGCTCAGGTCTCTCAGGGTTAAACAAGTTGGTTATCAAAAGAAATGAATGCTGATAAGCATCTTAATTAAGCGGAAATTAAGCTGATGATCTATGAAATTTCATAAACCCAGAAGTCATAGTCCCTGCAAGTCTTCAAGGAAAAGTTGAGATCTTATTGAGAGCATCTTGTCATGTTTTAGTTCAATTTTCAGCGGCATGATTTTATAATTCACAAGGCGTCATTTCTTGAATCTGAATAATTAATGTGGATCCATTTCCATCTTTTAAAGTTCATTGTGATCAGTTTCTTTGATCATGATGGTTTGATCTTTCAGTGACAGTTTGTGACATGATCACGCTTAAGAAAATAATCTCATTATAATAAAGCTGAGCTTTAACCCTTACTTTACCATAGGGTGTCTACACACCCCAAGACGTCGCATATTTTGTGTATTTCTTTAACTGTATAAAGTCAGATGATGCCCTCCCAGTTTATCCTTGAGGTGAATATCATTAAAAAGTTACAGTAATAAACTTTTTGAAGTATGAAGTTATTTCGTGTTGAAAATGTTTTTGAAAAAATGTAGCGTTGTTTACCATGGGGTGTATCACACCCCAAATATATTTTTGGTAACGAACAACAATGGAGGTATATGATTGTTTTTTGAATGATCCTAAAAAACAAATGGTACATTCAATTTTCTACAGTCAACAACGTGGACATTTTATGATAGCGTGTTCAGCACACACGGTCGTTTGACAAAAAACACATCTTTTTTTTAGATTTTCTGTCACCTTCTCTTGGACATTGATCGCATCGTCTTTGTTTCGGTACCGGTTGGATGATAGGCCTCATTGGCAACCTTGCCGGCTCAAGTGCGTTGCCCTCACTGCAACCAATAAGAGACTTTCACAACTGAAATAGAAAGCGTTTTCGAACTTGTCCACTTCTTTGTTCATATTCTGGATGCATGTAGAGGAATAAAACCAGTGCGTTGTACGAGAAGATGTTCAGCAAATTCATGAACAAAGTCAGAGGCCAACGATTGCTTTTTCGAATGCAATTATAATTTCGCACCAGTTGGTCTAGTGTGTCCACACCGCACTTTCCTTTATTGTAATCAAGAATGATTTGAAGTTTTCTTGACTCATCACTTGAAATGTCGATGTCGTGATGGTTGGTCGAAGAATGACTGCTTTATTTTTCTTCGGGATGTAGGAAACAATTGTTGCTTTGTCTTGAAATTCGAATACACCGGTAAATTGTTGCCTAGTTGAATCAGGCATCATTTCCGAAGGTAATTCGGTTTTATTACGACGAATGGTCCCCGGCATAGTCATTTGACGTCCAAGAAGATTTCTTGCAAGCTGCAAGTTTGTAAAAAAATTGTCCATATAGATGTGACGGCCAGATCCTGTGTAGAAATCGGTCAATTGAAGTACAACACGCTGACCTTGACCTCTTTCCGGAACATCACCAACTCTTCCTACGTAAGGCTGTAAATTGACACAATAATAGGTTTTTGAATCAGATAAAGCCCATAACTTTATTCCATAGCGGCCTGGCTTTGAAGGGATGAACGTTTTGAAAGGACAGCGCCCTCGGAAACTGACAAGCTGTTCGTCTACAGTCAATTCAGATCCAGGAGAATAGATTTAGCTCGAAATTTAGTCACAATTTCTTCGAAAATACGGCGCAAAGGTGCAAATTTGTCTTGAAAATTTCTTTCACTCCGGCAATCAAATCGAAGATAACTTAGAAGTTGAGTGAATCGATTTCTGGCCATGGAATCATTGAATATTAGCCTTCCCTCGGCCGCACTCCTGAGGTCAGCCAGTCGTGTTTTGTTCTCATGCAAAGCGCCAGCAAGAATCGACAGACCGAAAAAAGTATATAGTTCTTCTACATTTGTTTCTTTCCAAGTATGTGTTTGCTCGCTAGCTTCCCTATTGGTGCATTTAGCTATCTTTTGAACAAGACTGGGAGAAATGAAACATTTGAAGGGTTCCTCAGGTGATGAACCACAGTGTCTTTGAGCATCCCACTGATTCGAATCCTGAGATTCCTAGTACATTTCCTGACAATTACCTACTAGCATCTTGGCAAGAAAGAACAGGAAACTTGTCAGAAAGTCAGGAATGGCAGGAAAATGACAGGTGATGATAGGAAACCCAGGAACTCGATAGGAAAGAACAGGAAACTGACAAGAAAGTCAGGAATGGCCGGAATATGGCAGGTTATTATAGGAAACCCAGGAACTCGACAGGAAATGACAGGTTCCTAGTACCTGCTAATTTGCTATTCAAGCAATCGTTCTCTCCCAGTTCCGGCATTATTATAACTATGCTGCTAAAGAGATTCATTTCATTAAATACAGTAATATATAATACTTAAGTAATGATAATTTAAATCGACGATTTGGTCGGCGTTCATTGGCAACAGTTCAAAACAGCAATAAAAAGATGAGATGAATAGACAGAGGGTATAATTATCGACCTGACATATAGTTCAACAAAACAGAAAATTGATTGTGTAAAATCATAAAAGTTCATCTAAATTGTCTGCTACAAATATACACTAATCATATATAGTCTTAATTGCCTTTTCGCGACTTCTTGAGCCAATCCAATCCCAATTGATCGATTGCTGATTTGGCTTCCTCCCAGCCATCAGGGAACCGAGTAGTTACCACCTCTGTAATCGAAAGTTAACCAATTAGGACCACGCATAATTATATAATTATATATAATTTGCGTGAAGCAGCAAGAGTTTATGGTACCTGTGAGCTTTCCGGAGTTTCTAGAACTCCTTAGACAGACTCGCCAGAAAGTTAAGGAACTTAATACGAAAATCATTTGATTATCATCGATCCAACATTACATTACATGAAGCAAAAAATGAGTTCTAAAAAATAGTTGAATCGCGCAAAAAGACAAACTGTATGGAATCTATCTGCAATTGCTTTATGAGGACTACGTTGAATCATTTTCAGTGCATATCGATTAATCTACCTTGATAATTTGAATCCAAAAAACATAACTCATCGAGCAGTAGTATTGACACATTGAACATCGACTGTGACATTATTTTCATTTCCGTGGTGTTTTCCAGAGACAACAGGTGAAAGATAATAAAACTTTCATTAAATCTTTCGCCTTACAATTTTTTATCAAATGATATCTTCATGTACATTGATATGTTCTATTACTTAAAAATTGTTGATATGTGACTATGAACATGTTCGTCCATTCTATGACACTTTCCACCTGCCCTAAATATGTTTGTGCATCCTATCATCATCATCATACGTTTAACGTCCCTTTTTCCGCCGTTGGCTGGGTTGGACGGTTTCCTCTGATGGCAGTTCTCCATCTTCCACGATCCTTGCAGAGATCCTCGCAGAGACCCAATCTCCTGCAATCCCCACGAACAGTTTCTTCCCAGGTGGTACGAGGTCGACCTCTGATCTTCCGACCTGGTATTTCGATCTTCCACACCTTCTTTACCCAATCTTCATCTGGCTTCCGAACTACATGGCCATACCATCGCAGTCGCCTTCTTCTCATGGCTTCTTCTACTCCAACCAAGTCAAGCCTTTGGAGGAGCTCTTCGCTGGAGATTCGATCTCGAAGGGAAACACCACAAAGCCACCTGACCATTCTTCTTTCGGCTCTTACCATCTTCATTTTGTTTTCTGTCTTCATGGCCCATGTCTCACTGCCGTACAACATTCTGCTCCTCACACAGGCTTCGTAAACCTTCCCCTTCATCCAGAGAGGTGTCCCTCTTGAAGCCAGGAATGGTAACAGCTCGTGGAATCGCTTCCAGCCACAACGTATGCGCGTAGACACAGCTGCATCCGCACCACCACCGCCATCCAACATGTCCCCAAGATAGCAGAACCTGTTCACCACTTCGTAACGCTGCCCTGCCACATCCACTTCTATTCCGTCACCCATCTTCGTTGCTGATGATATGTCACCTTTACATCGTTTGCATGCAAATCCCCTTGCGGTAGCTGATGTTATGCGTCCTTTCACGCCAATCCTATCTGTAACATTATTCGCTTCCTAACAGCAGCATCTTGTGATTCCACAGGAACTGAGTGACTTTTACTATGCTTCATGCTTTTAACACCAAGAACTTATCGCAACTAATTGCGACTAGTTTTCTTGTGTCTTAATTTAGTGCTACTGTTGCTTATTATGCCTGATATAATTCAATAAAGATTTATTGTGTTTTTAGTTCAAAAATTGTATTGAAATATAAACAGCCATCGATAAACTTACTTTTAATAATTTCCTTTTGTTCTTGACATTCGGGCGGCAGTGGTGGCCGACCAACTTTTTTTTGTAGTGAAATTCTGAAATTCATTATTTGGTTCTTTTCCAGGACCATTTGGGCAACGTTAATGCCAAATAAGCTGGGCCGCTTTCCGGTCGCCATCGCCATATTCTGGTTTTTGTACATCTGTGAAGAAAAATATCAATTAGCAGAGCTGGGTATCGCGGAAGTTAAGTTGGTGTTTCCGTGATTTTGATTGAAAATGTCCGAAATTTTGAAGATATCAAGTTCACATGATTGAAAATACGAAGTTCACATATTTTTTAAGTTCAAAAACACTTATTTAATTTTTCTCCGCAATTGTTGGTACCTCATAGTTGTCGAATAATCATTGTAAATTATAGCAAAACAATGGTACCCGATACTGAAATTAGGTCTGCTCGTTGGTAGAAAAACATAAATTCTACTGCGATTCTTGAACTTTCTCAATTTGGTTGACTTATTCTCGCACAGAGCTTCTTGATATTCGTCGTAAACATGTTGAAGATCTGTATCAAGGACTTCTCTCATTTCACAAAAAATGTTGAAGACGCATTCTCAAGTTATCACGAAGTGTGTCGTGCATGTTAGGTGAATCAATATCATGATCTACATGTACAGGTTTTTACCAAAGTAAGTATATAAGGGAAGTATGGAATCAATGGTTGATCTGTGGCGACAGCTATGATATTACTTTTTCGCCAGCTCTTATAAGCAGTTTTATTTGATATCGCAATTGACAACAGAATAGTATTGAAATATTGAATAGAAGGGGCTGAATAGCTATGTCAAAACTATGAAGTAGTGAAAAATTACATAGTTATCCGTAGACATCTGGAAGACAAAAACATGAGATGAAGAGCCATTTCTTTGGTTAAAATGCTAGATTCGATTTGGCATAGAAATTAATTGATTATTAAGGTATAGACGACTACAAACCACTCTATACGATTTAAGGAGGGGGGTTGGGTACTTACACTATTATTGCATTCATGTACTGTGTATGAACGTGTTTACAAACTTTCGCCCACTGAACATCTGAAAATCTTTGTATCAAATCTAGAAATGCTTCATTTTCTTATTGATAGCCAATTGTACATACATTCATTGATTAGTTTTAAATTTCCATTCATGAATGTATGTTGGAAACATGATAAACCTTACCTACATTATATACTCTTAGTCCTATTTTTTTCATCTGATTATGAAAGCATCCTATGTGAAATTTAACAATTATTTTATTGACATCCTAACATATTATTTTTTTCTTACATCTGAGTATTCCCTCGTATTCCCTTCTATGATCAATAGCGGTATTTGATGATCCGTGTTGAGATGACAATTTATAAAGAAATAGTCAAATTCTGAAATGTTGTCACTAAATTATTGATGTATCACGTAAATGACTGTTTTTGTTAGTGATGAAATAATGAAAAATGATGAATGACGCTCCAGCCTTAAGCTGCAGATACTTTGTATTAATTGCATTCGAGTATATTGAGCAATTAATACAATAGTTCCTCGGCTTTCGGCAAATCACTGAAAAGTAAAATTATATTCACAACAGAAAGAGGAAAGCAAAACAAAACATTCAGATGCAGATGAAAACATTTGTGACGCAGATTTGATTTCATCGGTTGGAACATGATAGGCTGCATCAATTCACAAAAGGCCTTCAACCGAAATTTGTGTTATTGAGCTATAGAATAAACCACAAAACGTTTCACTTTTGGTTTGATCAATTTTGCAAATCAAATTTCGAGTGCTGTTCATTCAAGTTTTTGTCTAGACGTTGCGAATAATTATCAATTAATTCCACCGTACATGTTCATCTAACATCGGTATTAAGCATTTCAAAGTGCAGTATAGAGTACTGAATACTGATTGCCTCATACTGCTTCACGATGTTGACAAAAATGCACATATATAGCATCAAAGATGATCAAAGGTAACTTCCTAAAGCAATATTTCAATTATATTTCAATTTCAATATCCAATAAAGTAATAGACATGAATAGCATTTTTCAAGACGGAAATTTACTGGGCATTCAAGTTTATGACAAATTATTTTTGGCAGCAAAATCTCTCAGAATTTTTATTATTTCGCTGTGAATACCCCGCTGTTGCTCCTCTTGCGAATATGTAGGCTAACTTTATTTTAACAAATTATATTTCACATATAGGCCTACTAATAATTGCTTCAGCATGACTTCGAAAATTTTCGGTGCGAGCAGGTGAGTGCAGCGCACACCCATAAAAAATCATTGTTTTCATCAGCTTATATCATAAAATAAACTTACAGTAGTTATTTTGGACATTTTCAAATCATGATAAATATAAATTTCGGTTGAAGAAACAGCTTTTCTAAATTGATCAAAATTTGATTATTAAGCTTCTGTTAAAGGCTTAAATGAAAAATATTGCAACAAATGTGTCAGACTCATCACAATACAAGTTTGTAGGTATTCGATTCCTCTAACGGCCGATGCAGTACAACCAATTATTGTGATGTAATCAACTAGATCTGTAGGTCATCACTACCACATTGGTTGCCTTCCACTGACGGTACTTATGGGCTATCTCCCCCCCAGGTTTTCTAATTTGTCTAAAATCTACTGATATGAATCAATCGTCACTAAACTTCGGATACACGTACTTAAGCATGTTTTCTACCTAGATGCAAAATTTTATGTAGATCGGAAAGTACTTTTTGCATTAGATACAATAACGTAAAGTGGAGCGATGTCAACAGCTTGCTTGATGTGACTTCGTCTGTTCGAAGCATCATTGCTGATAGTGTGTGCATTGTTCTCTCTCTCTCTCTTCGTCTCATCCACTGCAATTTGAAATCTTCCCACGACCACTACCTTGCCATACCTTTATTAAGCCAAGCATATTAATATAAGGGATGTGGCCTGGTCATCATCGATTGACGAGTTGTCGTGAAATGACTTTGTTAACCTCAAGTGTTTTCTGTTCAGACGATGTCACTGACGAGTCAGATCAAGCTATCGGCATCGCTGCACTTTAAGTTATCACTCCTAATTTTAAAATGACCTCTCTGATTTGCCTAAAACTTGGTATGTGGCTAAAGAATATACTCACTTACGTGTGTTTAAAGTTTTGTGACGATTGATTCATTTTAGCAGATTTTAGACAAATTTGAAAACGTGGAGGGAGATAACCCATAAGTACCCCACTGACATAAGTCATCAGTGGCTATCATTGAGCAAATAAACAGATTTCTTACCAACAATGTCTGATTCGCCTTAGTTTGCCGCATGTCAAAAAGCTTCATCCGAATAACTATGCAAAGGAATCAGTGCCCGCTTTAACATTTTGAATATGCCTACTCCTACAGATTAAACAAGTGCATCAATTTGTACCTTCTGATATGCCTACCACTGTTCTCAAATATGTTGATTTCACATCAAATTAAAAACTACAATTACTGAAGAATAATGATGATTATGTGGAAATCGCGGACGAGCAGCGACTACGGATTGTCAAGAAGACAGATTCAGTATATCATTACATATATATGCTAAAAATCTGTAAAACTTCCAATAAATTTGATGCTATGAAACTTTGGTAACGTGTTCAGTAGACAACCACTTCTAAGAAGCAATTGCTTAATTCCAACGATGAATGCCTAAATAAATTATGCGGAATATTTGAATCGATCATGCAAAAATGTAACCGCTCAGCAAAGACAGTTACCATTTCGACGAATTGTTGCGTCTGAAAACCTCACTGTATAGTTATGGCTGCTGGCACCCACTTTTACGTGGGAATAACTTGGCCTCAGTTGTCTGGTTATTTACACGCAACATTGCGTGTGAATAACCTCACGTCTTTTGATATCGGATCAAATCAAGCCTTGTTGGCAACTAAAAATTAATTTCATTTTTGCTAATTGAATTAAAGAACCGCTAAGTTTCTTTTTTTGAAAGCACTCTTACAAATAGACTCTCTCAGCTGCCACTACTCTTTCTCTAAAAGGCCTACTAAAATTGTTATTTAAAGGTGTTCGATATCAAACATAGTAACTTGGAAGAAGCTTTTCGTATAACATGCATGATGCGGTAAACTGGGTTGAATCGGATCAATAGTGCGAAATTGAACTTGCTGCCCAGTCATAATGGGCATGGCGGAAATTATTGCACCTTATACACTTATCGTCTTTACACACAGTTTCATTATATGCCAAAAATTTGATCGACTTACTGATCCAGTTGATTGCGTCAAACTTTTTTTTACAAGATCGACCATTAGACAGAGTGTTTGTCAACCTTGAACATCATCATGAACGAGGTTGTGTGGACTATGTAGTTAGCCAACACTGAGTTGCCACTTAAAAATTATATTTACTTTTAATAAAATGAAATGTATAACTGTGGATGGGTGATATCAACTGCATCAGATGTAGTGACTATACTCGTGTTGCAAAACTTTCAGTTGATTCAATTAACTATCATTAACATCAACTTACCAGACGCCATTTCACGCACAGATCATAATGATTCACTGAACAGCAAAATTTAGAACATCATGCGCCTTGTGAAGTCACAGTAGTGACTGTCTGTCTGCTTCCTTAGTTAATAAAGCAATGAGACAGCGACTAAGCATGACGTCACAACAGTGAATACGTAGAGTGATTTGTGTGGGAACATCTCGCTCAATTATCATGAAGATGGTGGAATCTCCTGCAACTGGTGCACTCAATGCATGAACACAGATATCAGTAAAATAAGAGCATGACGGGCTGTTTTAGGACAAACGTAAGAGTCACGTGTGTTAACCACGCGGACTCGCGGAGTTGATCTTCACTGGCAGATGAAACGCTAAAGAACCATCTAAAGCACAAAAATGTTGTTAAAATAGCGAGCAAATATTCCTTTCTTCTCATTCCAGGAAATATTTGTATTAGATGCATCTTCAATATGTAGATAAACAATATCTGAGAGCCAAATGACACGATTTCTCCACTGTTTCATCTATAAAGCCATATTATTATTCAGAAATGACACGTTCAACAACAAAATTGATGTGAAAAATGAATAAAGCAGTAAATTTTATGTAGGAATCACTAGGATAATGAAGTTGTCACCAAATATTCTAGTCACAGTGTTTTCTTGAAATTGATGAATATGAATATCTGAAAATTATTTTGGCGAAAAAAGATGGCGGATTTGTCGCCACAAAAAATACATTAGAGTAATGGGGAGTTTCCACACTTGATATATTTAAACACTTTGGTTTTTACACGCACGTTGAAAAAGGCACACATGGACCTAGGCCATATGACGCTATCTGAAAGGCTATCCAATGCATGCCCCTTCAGCTAATAACAATTGTAAAACAATGAGTGAGCATTAAACATTATGATACGTTACAATTGAATAAAGCACCAGAGACTTATAACTACCCGATCGCGGACATACAGTAAGAAATAGCTGGCTGGCCGCGATCGTAAAATCGTGGATCCGGAAGGTCAAATTTTTATTCGCGGAATCGCATAGGCATGGTAGTGATTACCATTTAAAATAAATTTCAAGCGATTGAAATACACACAGTTTTAAATAGGCAATACTCTTGGAGATTTCTATATGGACATCACTCATTCTTTTTCCAAATCTCAACACGTACTTACAATTGGCTCCACCTTTGTTAGATCACCAGATTGCGGTGCCTCAATTAGCCGTCGAATCTATAAAAGGGAAACACGTATTTCTTCTCAAAATATCCGCTTTTGGAGTAAAAATGTAGACCCTACCTTTTTGACTTCCTTGTTGACAGAATTTATATTTTTTTTTAAATGGGCAATTTCTTTCATCATCTCGACTTGCCAAGCTTGAATCTTCTGTAGAATCGCGACTGATTCCCTCCGCTCATCTGGTAAGGGTCGACCTGATTCCACAGACAAAAGCTGTTAAAATAAGCACACAAAGGGCATATTAACGATGACCGTTAGTTGGAATTGATTACTGAATATCATCGAACATACCTATATGTATACAAAATGTATAATATGTATAATCAAAATTTATTTTTATTGGTGTTAAAAAAAGAGATTCTAGTGTTGTGTGATGTACATATTTTTCCAAGAATACATGTAGCGCTTCACTCCTTAAATGCTTTGTCCTCAGCGACAGGGAAAGCGTGATTGAATTGATGTGAATGTGATTACATTTTAAATTTCCTCCACTTTATTTGTTTAGATTAAAATGTTTTGATAAACATATATATATATATATATATATATATATATATATTGTATATATAATTTGTATTTGCGCCATTCTACAACCTCTAACCCAATGTATCAAAGCTAGAGCGTGAACCGTTTAACCGTTTAGAAATATAATCGGTTAACTGGTTACAAAAATATTAACCGGTCCTTATCAGCCTAGGCAAGGCCTGGTACCAACTCGCATAAAACTCAATTTTCGAAGACGCGAGTCATGCAATGTATCTGCTTTCTTGAATGAAAATACATATGTAAAGTTCTGAAACAGTTGGAAATTATTTAGAAAGCCTAATAAAGGTCAACCTGTAATGGATGGGTCTCAACGAAAGCCTACCAGTATGCCGATCCATGTTATTAAAAAGTGAACGCTATTCTAAAGATTTATCCACAAAACTTCATCAAGTCGGACTCCGTCCGGTTGTATTCGGCCACGACTTGAAATAATGAAATGGAAATGAACCCCTACATGTATAAACTAAGACGCGACCACCGTCCCAAAGTGTACATCATGAATGAGTAGCTATGTCGAAAATTTGAAATACAAAGCAACATGCCCAGGTTGGTTGGAAAATATATACTGAAAGCATGCATTTACATCATTTTGTGGCGAGTCAATGTAAGTTTATCCAAGGCATGTGCTAATATTTGTGTCATTTTTTCTCATAAAAGTCTTATAAGAGCATGTATAAAAGCTATATATAGGCCTACATTCAGACAGGTTAGCTCTCAATTATCTTTTTGGGCCTGCATCAATTAACCTGACCACGCTTTTCGTAAGTTATGATTTTTCAGGAAATCGAAAATCCTACCAACATTCAGTTTTAAAAACCAGTTTTGGTCCGACTAGTCTACATCAGTTAAAATCAAAAATTTGGACAGAGCCTCCGGCCTACGTCAACCAAAATTCAGTTTTAAAAATCAATTTTGGTCCGCGTCTGGTCTACATCAGCTGAAATCGAAAAATTGACCAGAGCCTCAGGCGCACCTCAACCAAAATTCAGTTTTCAAAATCAGGTTTGGTTTTCGAAAATTTGGGCAGAGCCTCCGGCAAACCCAATCATTTGTGTTGTACGAAGAAGTTGAACGTTATGTAAGTTTAAGCCTACGTACGTCAATAATACTATCAATTGACTTAGTAAAACTTAGTATGAATTGGTATAAAAGAATGCCAGCTGCTCCTAGCAGGGAGATGTGGAGAAAGTTAATTCCTACCCTCAAGAACCGGGCTAAAGAATTACATTGAAAATATAAGGACAACAGACACTTGTCCCATAAACAATCATGACACAATTTTTCTACATTCACACTTTTCACCACACATACTCACCGTCTTCGAAGTTCACAAACCAATGAATGCTGACTATCACAGCGCATTGGTCGTATAATTCGATGACAGACGCACACACACACACACACACAATAGAGCTGTCGCGAAGCCGACGGGGAAGACGAGACAGTAAGCAGTGCGCACACGTGTGTGTTTGATGCACTTTTTGTGAATCTCGATGATCTCAGTACAAAGTATGGGAGTGGTCAATACTCTAAAGTTGTAAGATAACATGGACCAAATTTGATAAAAGTTACATATTCTTGGAGCTCATCAGATTTCCTATCTTTTAAGACCTGACTCGAATGTTTTAAAATCAGTAGATAAGGTAGCACATTGCACCGTGAAATACACTTGAAGTTGCTATTAACAGGTACTTTTAACTTGAATTAAAGTGTTCAAAATGTAAACAAAACTTCAAAACTTCATATCATCTGATATCTTATTAAAAGATTGATTCAATTTGATGGTAATCTCAATGTTTAATCTCAATCATTCCTAATACTGCCTAATACTTTGTTTCCTATTAAGATCCTAACAGGTCTTGTCAAGCATATTTCTCTGGTGTTTCCTAATAGGATCCTGACAGGTCTGGTCAAGTATATTTCTCTCGTGTTTCCTATTAAGATCCTATTAAGAATAGAGGAACTATTACAGTTCATACGAAACCTGCCAGGAAATTACCAGGAAATGGCGGTTTTCACAGGTTATGGTAGGAAATATAGGATTCTTGCCAGACAAGTAGGATTCGAATCAGTGGGCATGCTTATTAGGACCACTTTGATTTCGAATGATATTATGAATTCTCGCCCTTCCTCCTTGTTGTAGTGGTTTGCGGTACCACTTCTCAGAGCCACTGCGAGATTTCATCGTATTGTAATCTTCATGGATTTCAGCCATCATGGATTCAATTATCCTATCAGTGTCGTCTACACTGTCTTCGTCAGAATGATCAGATACTGTTGTTGTTGGGTTATCGATGACTATGTCATCAACATCACTATCCAGAGTTTCGTCGCCTTCGTAGTCGTCATCTGATGAGATCTGCTGTAACAGTCTTTCTAATGCTTCTTCAACTCCGTAACTTTTCTCTCCGGTACTTGACGTATAGTAATTTTAATCAAATGTACAGGAGAAATGAAAAATGCAGACAAGTTAGATATAGACAATAAATTGCTACGACTCTATGATAAGATTCCATGGCATAGTGGTTAGAGCTGCAGACCATGAAGTAGGGTCGAGTTCTGAGTCGACCTACCTTTTCCCTTATATTATTTCTAATCTAAAATCATATTTTCTTAATTAAAAATGTAAGAGTCAAGCATGTGTGTGGTTAGGATGCGTCTGTTTACCCTTCGAAAGATTAAAATTTCAGGATTGGAAAGATCTGCCGTCACATCAGTCGATTATCCTACATATAGTCACTTAGTTTTTCAAGATATATTAGAGTTTCCTGATACTTCGTACAGTAAATACCATTATAGTCAGAATCCAATAAATTCATGCTCACTTTTTCTTGACATATCCACCGCTATATACAGACAAATTTTTCACAAATCGTTTTAGAAAGAGAACGTATGCAGGTGATATAATGCCAGTCAGCAGGTGAAGGATTTTCCGAAACGGTGATTATATTTAATTCAATTAAAACAAAAACTTGCGAAAACTGACTGCTTTATTCCTGCTTCTAGCACTATTTAACAGTGTTCGAAAATCTTTTAGTATGAAAATATTGCTAAGATTGATTAAAAGCATTTACAACAACCGATTGTGAATTGGGGTGGATCGCACCCCATGGTAAACCATGCTACTTTTTTTCTTGGTAAAACAAGGGTTAATGGCAACCTATAGAATTGCTAATTTAACAAACTATATTGCCTCTCCCAATTTTCATGACATGGAAGATTAGTGGAATACTGTTCCTCATGCTATTCCTTTTTCTGTATTGCTATCATTATCAGTCAAATTCGCTTACATTTCTCCATAAGTGGAAAATCTGCATCTACAAGGTGGTACTGGGTGTCGACCTGTTCATTTAATGAAATCGAAATACACATTTAACCCTATCTGGCTTGGGGAGGGGCCGATTCGGCCCCGCCCTAAATACTTTTTAATCCCACAGCTGAACGTCCTTGTTTGAGAAGTTTACCTTCCATGACTTTTCCTCACTTTTAATTGCGCATCTTTTGGGAGTAAAAGATTTAATTTTGGCCGTACGAGTTAAATGAAAACTAGTTACGAAGCCTAAAAATCGTTGAAATTTACCTTCTGCTCTCATTTCAAACTTTTTCTTGAATAAATTAATGTAGTGTTGCATAATAGACACAAATTAATGTTTTTGATAACATCAATGCTTTATATAATATGATATTGGGATACTATTTGAATGCTTTTTAATCTTATATCCTCCATATACTACTCATGAATAAATATTAGAATAGTAGTAATCCTATCCCAGGCGCAAGTCCAAAATGTGCAACGATGAGTCATCATGCTATCTCAGCCCCCCCCCCTCTGGAAGGCAGGAAGAGAGGTGACCAAGGATGTGCTGGGAGGAATTGATCCGAGAGGAGGAAACCGTTCCCTACCCCCCCTCTGGAAGAAAGGAAGGAGTTGTGAGGCAAGGGGTGGAATCTCTGAAAACGGCAGTTGGAAAAAGGTAGGTTTTGGTGGTTTTGGGATGAGAAAAGTCGGTTTTTCGACATGAAGGAGGTCTCAGATGTGAAAACGGAGTGCAAATTAGGAATTTTTGCCCAATTTTGGATCTGGAAACTTGTTTCCAGCTCAATCGGAGAGAAGAAATTCCCCCCCTGTCAGACTTCCAACTTTGGTTCTAGAGATCGAGAAAGTCGTGCAATAGCTCATTTGAAAGCTAAGAGTGAGAAAAATGCAGTGGAAAGCTCAGTTTGGCCCTATTTTCCTTGGTTTAGAGAGAAAAATTATAGGAAAACGTTAGAGTTTGAAAAGGCAGATTTTGGATGTTTTGGGATGAGAAAGTCAATTTTTCGATATGAACGAGTGCTTGGATGGGAAAACGGAGACCAGACTCGGAGTCTACGCGAAGTTTTGGGTAAGGAAGGATGTTTCCAGCTCAATCGGAGAGAAGAAATTCCCCCCCTCTGGACGAGATTTCTAACTTTGGTTCTAGAGATCGCAGAAAGTCGTGTAATAGCTCATTTGAAAGCTGAGGGTGAGACAAATTCAGTGATAGCGACGGCTTGTTCCTATCTGCCTTCGTATAGATGCGAGACGTCATTGAAAATTTTTGAATTTTTGCGAAAAAACGACCGAGTTAGAATTTTTACGAAAATCGCTCTAGCGGGTGAACCAAGCGTCGGACGGGAAAACGGAGACCAGATTTGGAATCAGCGTGCCATTCTGCATCTAGAGGGTGAGTTTCAAGTAAATCGGAGAGAAAAAATTGAAAATTTTCTTCACACTGGGTCTCCACACGGGATTTTTTCATGAAAATGTTAAATTATAGCCACCTTTGGCGATGAAGAGCGGAGCATTGGAAGTGAATGAAGAGCTCGGGTTTCTTTTTGGAGCAAGACCGCACTTTTTTCTCTAGGATCCTATCTTTTTACATCTGTGGAAGGTTTCGTTTCCAAATGAGAGCATGTTAAAAATCGAGTTTTTGCGCATTTTCTAAGATTTTGGAACTTTTGGATTTTTTTCAACTCGGCTCCTGGATATCGTAGAGAGTCGAGGAATGTCTTAAATGAAAGGGCAGAACGAGAAAACGTGACTGTCAAAATTTGAAGTCAATCAGAGCACTAGAACCGGAGATAGACGGGTTTAAAGTTTTTGGATGATGGATATTACGTCATCAGCTGATTGCCACAAACTATACGTATAAGTGGAAACTCTACTTGTATAAATCAGTTCTCCTCCCGACTGGGTTGGGGTAGGTGAACTCCGGAGCTCTGATGATAGCATTGAAAATTTCCGTATACCGGGTTTCCGACTTAGAAAATTTCATTGCTGATATCAGCTAAGGCGTCAGACCTAAAGGTTAGCCACGAGATGGCCTTCGTCTCCAGGCCATAAAAGACTCCAAAACTTTAAAGGCATGTAACTTTGCTTCTACAAGTCCTTTTGACGTGATTCAAAGAAGAGTCGATCGGCGTTGATCAGATCTACATGGACAGACTACTTATAAAATTTCATAAGTAGTGCTAAAAAGTTGAAAAATTTAAATTCACTAGTTTTGGAGGTTTTCTGGGGTTTTCGACCTTGCTGAAGTCAATGAAAGCATGGTTAAGTGTGTACGAGCCAGTCTTCTCATGTCTTACCATGATACAAGCGGCTTTTCACTGAAAGCGAGCAAGACACGGAGAGTTTTGCTGTAATATTCCACTGACAGGGTGTTCCTTCGGGACGGCGGATGATGCCGTAGTGATAAGTGTGGCAAGGGAGTGTGTCATATTTTAGACTGAAACCGCTGGGGCAACTCATGTTGGGCATTTGACACAGCTCTCAACGTAGCACTTTGAACGCCAATCGGTTGAGTCTTAGCTATCTTGTCATGGGTGGCATCTAAACATCTCCATTGCAAAGCGCTTGTGAATCACGGCTTGCTATCAAGCTGATCAAAGTCTGTCAACCTCTTGTAAATAACTCCACCGGTTTTATGTCTGGCTATCAAGTCATTGACGGTGCAAGTCAAGGAGATTTTTGGTGTCATACTTCCTGTTGCTGGGCGTTCTTTCGAGACAGCGGTGAAGTCCATGGCGATGAGTACTGCACGGGACGTTGGTAATGGTAATCCTTGTGAAACCTCTCTGCGTCATGTTTCCAAGTGGTTGCCTTTTGTCTCAACGTTGTACTCTGACCGCCAGGGCGACATTTAGCTATCTGCCACAGGTTACCTCATAAAATTTCCATTGCACTTGTCTCCCGATAGTTGGCCAACCATGCGAGAATAAACCATAAGTTCTTTTAAGAACTGTCTCTGTCACGGAGACGAAATGATGAAGGGATGAAACAGGAGACCACCCTTGCACCACATGCAACACATCACAGACTTCTCTCTTCACTAGTGAACAAGATCTTGTGAGTGTCGTCAGACAGTGTTTCATGGTTTGCAAAAGCAAAGTTTAGTGTAGTCAAATAGTTTTACTGCGACATACGTTTGTGAAAGTCAAGTTTGATAAATCGAAGTTTTATTCGTGAATGTCGTCAGAAACTGTATCATGTTGTACAAAAGTTTTACTGCAACACAGGTTGATGTATAGTTAGAGTTTGATCATGACGTTTTATGAAAGACAAATGTCATAAAATGTAGGCGTTGATGTAGTGAAATAGTTTTACTGCGACACACGTTTGTGAAAGTAAAGTTTGGTCGGTGAAGTTTTATGACTGACCGAACTCACCACAGCACTAGAAAGTTTTATCGAAAAGGTTTTACTGCACAGTGCAGATTGTCTTGTAACTTACTTTCAGTGTTAGAAAGTTTTATGTTGAGTGAAGACAGTTGCCAAATGTTCCCCTATTAGAAAATTCAAACTCCATGACTGTTAGATTGCTGAATACTTCATCAGGTTTACTAAAGGCAGTCTTCTACTGCAGTGAGACTGAGAGTTTAGAATGTTATATGAAAACGGTGTTCACTAGAAAGTTTTACTGCACTGTGTAGATTGTTTTACAGTGTTAAGAGGTCTTATAGTAAGTACCACAGTGTTAAATGTTTTATAAAACCAGGTAAAGTCTTGTCACAAACGTTGAGTGTGTGAGAGCTAGTACCATGACATTGAATCGCGTGGGTCCTAAAGTCCATAATCTAAGGGTAGGGCCATCTACGGTTGGATTTAGGGATTTAAGGATTAGGGTTTTATATCACATGCGTTAACCGTTCGTGTAGAATACGTGAACCACATGTTCGCTTAAAACTCTAAACGCAAACGTTGAAATAAGTTTTGTAAGAAGTCTTTGATATGAAGTTGTGAAACTTAGTGAACGTTGAAAAAAGCTTTATGAAGTGTTTCTGCAGTCACGCTCGTTAGCGTACCAGCTTTACTAAGTGTGTTGTTTGCCTTTATCAAATTGAAAACGTGTGTGGAATGTTTTGCAAATAAAGACAGATAAATATGAATGATATATGACTTTCTGACGTTCAAATGAAGTTCATAAACATGAAGCTGTAGACTCATGAAAACTACATGACGAGTGACAACAACTTTTTGTTGGCAAAACTTTCATACATTGCAGTCGCGTTTTAAGTTGATATAAAAACCTGTAGAAACGCACAAGTCTTAGATGCAGTTCAACGACTCGACCATTGAACTCACAAAATGAACAAGTCTGTGTAGAGGACCATAACGCGCTCATCAGTAGGAAACGCATGGTATGTCGTTGAATGATCAAGACTGAGTTACAAGTCTGTGCCAGTGCAGCTATTTCATGAGTATGAATCAGTGAACATTAGGACTGTCCATGAGTATTAAAGGCTAGAATCAAAGTTAGCTTTTCATGTGCATGACAAATGAAGAGAATCAACACGTGTCTCATTTCTAAACGAATCGTGCGTTGCTTGTAGAATCAACATTGAAACCTGCATCAAGTGATTTTCTGTGCGAATGCAGACGACATAAAAATGACATACTGATTGACATTTAACCATGCTTCCAATATTCAACACGCTGCCATTCAAAAGCAGCTAAAAATGTTTATCATGAAACTTATCAGTGAAACAGATGCAATATAACCCTCAGGAACACACAAAGGCTCACGAGGAGAGACAGCGCACTCTGTCGCCTGTTTGTCTCGCTGCGCGCTAGATAGAGTAGAACACAAAGATGAATGACAGCGCAGCCGGTTGGTGACCGTCTGTCGCATTAAACACATTGAATTTTCTATCGCATCTGTTTACGGATGCAGGAATTTATCGTCATCTCAGACCTCACACCTAGCTGATTCCCACACAACTCATGGCCATCGCACCGGAAGGGAGATTCACGCGATAAATGCATCTAAGTTTGTTGAGTGGTTTAGGTTGGCAGTCAATGAAAATATGTCTTCCCTTTTCTTCCTCCAACCATAAGTCTAGAGCAATATGATTGCGCGAACCAGACATTTGAAAGGCTCTATCATTCTCACATAAAGCAGAGTCTCTTGCATTTCACTATCATAGTCATGTCCGACAAGCCAAGAGCGTGCGTCATGCCATTTCAGATTCTCCACCATGGAGAAGAATTCCACAGTGACATCTTCGGTGAGGATATCACTGTGGAATTTATGAAGTATTATTCATACTTCACCTGGAATGAGGATATGAGCCGTCGACTACGGCAAGAGATGGAGACGGCGGAAAGTGAGGCCGAGACGGTGGCGAGTGAGGCCGAGACGGTGACCAGTGAGGCCGAGACGGTGGAAAGAGAGGAGATGATGTGGAGTGAGGACTCGGAAAGTGAGGAAGTGGAAGCGAGTGAAGATATCATTGTGATATCAGATGATGAAATAATAGTTTTACGCATGCATAGGAATGGCTGTCATCTCAACTCGTTCATGTTTTCTTTCAGTGATGGAGCGAGTGATGGGCGTTCTTTAGTTCATAAAATCATCATGCACACATACAGCACACTGTTTCACCACATTTCCTCGTGAATGCATCATGAGTTCTTATAAGAACTTCCTTCTAATGCAGCTAAAGCGGTCCCAAGCCCGCTACATATCTTCGGATATGAAATGCAGAGGGGAAGGATAAATGATGAAATGGAATGAAGGGAAGCCAAACTTGCACCACATGCAGCCACAAACACATTTCTATCTTCATTAAGATGACATTCGATCACTTGCATTCTAATGTGACGATCACATCCTTAGATCTCAGTACAGTCAACTCTCTAACGTGCTTGTTAAACCTATTATCTCTAACTTTACAAACACTGAAAGGAATCTAACATGATTTCAAACTTAACAAACATCAACTTTATTTCTAACTTAACAAACAGTGAAATGCTTGTGACTATATTTTATACTTTACCTATCTTACAAACACTGAAATGCTTGTCACTTTATTTATACTTTACCTATAAATTGGTTAAGTCCATCATCTATGGGGATAGGGTAGGCTAGGGTTGGTTTTGGGGATTTAGGGTTTTATATAACACAAGTGAATGTTAACCGTTAGTAGATAGTACATTTATTAACTCAACCATTTGTGAATGACATTATTCCTAACATTACAAACAACTACTTTATTTCTAACGTTACAAACAGTGAGATGATTTCAACCTTATTTTATTCTTCACCTATCTTACAAACATTGAAATGTCTATGACATTATTTCTAACTTTACAGTGACATGGTCACGACTTTATTTTATACTTCACCTATCTTGCAAACATTGAAATGATTCTGATATTATTCCTATCTTTACACACAGTAAAATGTTTGTAACTTTATTACAAGTCAATCCACTCTGTTTGAAGTCCAACTTTATGTGAAAAGAAAACGGCACAGCTTTTTTGTTGCACTAACAATTCATTTCATGTATTCTATCCTATACTCTCAAAACGTGCAACGACATTTATTCTATTACATCCATGAATATGACATGATAAAATTCACATCATCTCAAAACCATTTAACGCCGCTTGTCTTCAAACATACTGAATCCCACATAGCTTGTTTGTTATATTACCAATTCATTTCATGTGTTCTATCCTATACTCTTAAAACCTGCAACGACATTTATTCTATGACATCCATGGATATGACATGATAAAATTCACATCATCTCAAAACCTTTTAACAGCGCTTGTCTTCAAACATATGCTGAATATCACATAGCATGTTTGTTACACTACCAATTCATTTCAATGTGAGCTAATCTTGCATCACTTATTTCATGTGACATAACTTTTCACTTTAATTATTCCTACAATGTTACTGCAGTGGTCTCAACACAATCCCTACCATGTATTCTAACACTCTAATCACTGTGCAATGACTGTTGTGAATTGTATCGCATTCATGTGTACATGACTCAGGCTTGTAGATTCCTGTTACTCAGGTGTGAGAAGGTTATGAGAACCTAAGATGCTTCAACGGTTCATTTCAATTTACACGAGTAAGATTTGATGCTTTCAAGTCTAGTAACATGTATGAGTTACTTCATAACTCTAGTTTCATTGAGACGTTGATTATTCATTCTTAGCTTGCTGAAGATGAGTGTTTTAAAATCATCACACTGTGAAGAAAGATTGTAAACTAATGAAGATAGAAATTTGATTTCTGTATACGTTTGGCGTGTGAGTGGCCATGGGCTTGCTGTGATGCCTTCGCCTTTACCTCATCTCTATCTAGAGCTCTTGTCTGTTCGCGTATACCACCTTTCTTTGGCGTAGAAGTGTTAAGTGGCTCCTCTACATGTTCAGATGCGTAGTCAGATACATGTTCAGATTCCTGTTTACCACTAATGAAAACGGCTCTCACCTCCTGTACTTCCCCTTCCTCCTCACTGCTGCTTGTATCGCTGAGGAAGAGATCGTTCCCATCATCATCCAAGTCGACAATGTGTCTTACAGCTGCCCTCTCCTCCTGCCTTCGTCCATGCAAGTCATCAAACCACTTTTTGAAGTGGCAGTTAGAAATCAACGCACTAGGACACTGGTCATGTCTTTTCCTAAATTCAAGAAAGTCAGAGTCTGCTTCCACAGCATGATGGACACATGTCTTTATTTCAAAGACCTTCTTCTGCTCCCCAATGTGTTCCACCTGTCTCAAGTGCTTTTTGTATTCGGTCCCTCTGTATACTTTATCACATGAACATCTTGTGACGCTGTAGCGCGAAGACTTCGATAAAACCATGTTGAAACTGCAAGATAAAAGTCAGTTATTTACTACAGTTCTCACAAGAAAGCACTGTTTATCAGAAACGTGTTTGTAATAAATGGCATAGGACAGACAATGAAGGCCCTAACGTTAAGACCCTAATGTTAGAAAGTGCATCAGTGATGCCTGTAAGATCTGACTTTAAATCTCTAACTTATAACGTTTGATAGCAAACGTCAGACGACTCACCGTTGAAAGGAGAAAACAGGAGTGAAATTGGGTGGGGAGAAGCGCCTTACATACTTCTCTCTCACAAAGACAGAATATGCCAATGTCCAAATTTGGTCATGTCTCCTTCAAACGATTTCATCTCACCATATTTGGAATGTCAACCGCTGATTTTCCTGACTGACGCAGGGAGTCAAGATTACCATAAATGGGCATTCCCGCTTCGTTGTGACGGAAGGGGAATGACGCACGGCTCACGCTTTGTGATAGCGGTCTCTTTATCCTGAGTGGCAAGTTTGTATGACCCTCAAGTGAACTGAATGCATCCGAAGATGAAAAGGATGAAATGATTGAATAGTTCCTAGCGTGTGATAAAATACATGGAATGACAAACATACAGAGAAACAGTCGAATACAAAACAAACAGTCGAATGTTTGTCATCGATGGTAAACGTCAACGCAAGCAACTTAGACATCTTTTGATGACTATCAAAGAGGCTCATGCCATCTTCTGCGAAGAAAATTCTGAGGTCAAGATCGGATTGACTTCTTTCCAAAAGATGCGTCCGCCCTTTATTCGTTATGCATCTGAAATTCCTCACAACGTATGTGTTTGTGTAATTCATGAAAACCTTCGACTGAAGTTATCTGTCTTGACAGACTTCTTACCAGACTTCGAGGGACCTCCAAGGGCTTCAGATTACGTCAGATTGATTACCTGTTCTCGTACATCGGAATCTTGTATGATTCGGACATGCAAGGCATGTAGCGCCAGGGAACTGATGGCATCTGAGGAGGATGAACAACAGCAAATATCTTTCTACCAGTGGAAGAAAGCTGATGGTACCAGGGATACCCGCATTGAGAAACTGAAATGTGAAGCATCGGTCAAAGATGTTTGTGCATCCGTGAACGAGAATTCAAAGACTTTATTATGGCACATCTTTATCAAGGATCAGCAGCACTCAGCGTTCGAAAAGCAACGATCAGGTGGAGAGAAGATGCTTCAGGTTGACTTTTCAGAAAATTATTCTTTTTCCCAACAAAATGAAATCCAATCAGCACATTGGAATAAGAAGCAAATTACTATCTTCACAGCAGTGTTCTGGTTCGGCGATACGGTCAAGTCATATGCGATACTCAGTGACGACCTTGATCACTGCAAATTTGCTGTCTATGCGTTCCTCAAGACAATTATTCGAGATCTAAAGTGGAGTGGACTGATTTCGTCCGGCGACAAAGTTCAGATATGGAGTGATGGAGCTGCGAGCCAGTTTAAGAACAGGTATACGCTCTCTACAATCGAGGTTTTTAACAAGGCCTTTGGTATTGACGTTATATGGAACTTCTTTGCATCTTATCACGGCAAGGGTGCTGTGGATGGAATCGGAGGCCGCATGAAGCAGGCAGCGCATTCCAGTATACGTCGTGGAAAAGTAATAAACGATCTGAAATCATTCGCCGACGCAAATGCAGGTGGTCGGATTACGGTCAAAATAATTCCGAGTGATTTAATTTTGAGACGGAAAAAGGAAGTAGAGGTTCGCTTTCAAAATATTAGCTGTATTTCAGGTGTTCAAAAATTTCATCATTTTTCATCTGTTGAGGACGGATGTGTGGTAGCTAAGGTTTACAGTGATTCTGATGAGCATACAGGTATAAAGCATCGCATCATCAACAATTGATTTCACTAGGTCTTCTTGCAGAAATTCGTGTTTTTCATTCAACTTTGTTGGGAATGTTTTTACTAGATTATTCCCTTTTTAATTGTATGAGTAATGTACATGTGCATGTATAATGATCTTAAGTGTATTTGCTGGAATAATCACATACAGTATATGTTAACTTAATAATACTTTTGACTGTCTTGATTCATTTTCTTGGCTTGATCACCTTATTATTCTTTGATTTCGATACTAAAAAATCGATAACGAAAAGGTCTGTGAAGTCTAACAATGTATGACAGATGTCATAAAATATGTAATTATATCCAATTATTCAAAATCTAGCATCCTGAGCCGCAGAATATATTGAGGAAAAAAAGTGTCGCGAGCGTTACCTTTTCTCTGTCGCGAGCGTTACCTATCATCTAGAAGTTGCTGAGCTTTAAAAGAAACATTTGGTTGAAAAGCATCATTTTCGCATTAGCTAATACTCCCTAAAATCTGAAAATGAATAGAAGAATAACACAGAAAAAAAATGTTCGATAGAATATTGAAAATTACACATGTATCAAGAGTTAGGTGATTTTTTCATGTCGCGAGCGTTACCAACTTTAAGAGATTGGGAAGTCATGACACAATCATTCAAAGTTCTTTAAATGACGTGATCCGAAAGACAGAGGTATGAAATTAATTTTACATACATTAAAAGATCACTAGAGTGTATGAATGTCTTGTACCAACTTATAATTCAACTAAATGATCATTAATTTGTCGCGAGCGTTACCGTGTTTTGGTCCCTATCGAGACCTTTTCTTTCTGCAGCTTTTTTACACTTTTTTGCTTTTTTTGCTTTCATGTTATAATATACTTTCCTTGAAATTATGTGCCCACTCTAGAGACTAAATGGAGATTGCTTAATATATCATAGGAAGTATAAAAAAGTAAATTTGAAAAATTTCTGCCGAGCCCTTTTCTTTCAGCAGCTTTTTTGCACTTTTTTGCTTTTCCACATAATTGTTCTAATACATTTTCCTTGAAGTAATGTGCCCACTCTAAAAACCAAATGCAGATTGCTTCACATGTCCTAGGAAATACTTTAAATGCAAATTGAAAATAATCTGTCGAGCCCTTTTCTTTCAGCAGCTGGTTTCCACTTCTTCGCTTTTTTGCATAATTGTCATAGCAGCACGCTTTCCTTGAAATTATATGACCTTGTCCATATCTCTGACAAAACTTTAAATAGTTTCTGAAATGCATGCAGTTCCTTATATGATTATAGAGATCAATGTATTTTTATCTGGTAAGCTATACTTATGACATTGAAGCTGTTTTACTATTTTTGCATGCATGCCTAATCAATTCTGTAGGCCAATTAATGCTTGCATCGTATCCACTCTATGAAAAAACAATTGTAAGTTTAGATGAAAACACTAATTTGATGATACCATTCTAACACCTTTTCCATTTTGAAACTTTTAATTTGCGTTGTTTTATGCCTCGTATTTCATCGACAAAACTGAATGCTAGAACCCTAAGAATAGTCACTGTGTTGTGCTGCTAAAAGCTAATGAATGGCTTATATTTCCATGATAATCGCTCACCCTTGAAAAAATTCCCCTAATATTAACATGTCTATATAGCAATAATAACAAGATTGACCAAATACAGCGAATAATCAAAATTAGAATGACAGTAAGCCGATTTTCTCATATGAACTACCGCACACATATAGGACAATCACTTCAAGAATAAAGAAAAGCAGTCGAATATGATGACTGTTGTAAGTGCACACAGCTTTTAAGAGCTTTTTATGGTATTCTGGATTTTCCATCGAAGATACTTTGAAATTTTGCCACGTTATGGAAAAACTGTGATGAACTGCTTCACTTGCCTGCTCGCTGAAAAGACCTAATCCAAGCATTTGCGAAGTACAAAAATCTTCAATATGATTTTTTCGGCATTTATCACGAAACTAAACCAAAGCGGAGATCATAGCAATCGAGCAATGAATCCTAATGTCAAGTATGGTTCCCTTCATTGTAAGATCATCAATAACTAGCCGCATATTTGATATTTCAGCAACTATTTATGTCAGAGATATGGACAAGGTCATATAATTTCGAGAAAAGCGTGCTATGACAATTATGCAAAAAAGCGAAGAAGTGGAAGCCAGCTGCTGAAAGAAAAGGGCTCGACAGATTATTTTCAATTTGCATTTAAAGTATTTCCTAGGACATGTGAAGCAATCTGCTTTGGTTTGTAGAGTGGGCACACTACTTCAAGGAAAATGTATTAGAACAATTATGTGGAAAAGCAAAAAAGTGCAAAAAAGCTGCTGAAAGAAAAGGGCTCGGCAGAAATTTTTCAAATTTACTTTTTTATACTTCCTATGATATATTAAGCAATCTCCATTTAGTTTCTAGAGTGGGCACATAATTTCAGGGAAAGTATATTATATGAAAGCAAAAAAAGCAAAAAAGTGTAAAAAAGCTGCAGAAAGAAAAGGGCTCGATAGATTTTTTTCAAATTTGGTTTTTTACACTTCCTAGGACATGTGGAACAACCTCCATTTGGTTTTCAGAGTGGGCATGAAACTTGAGGTATAACCCCTAAAAAACACACCGTGCCCATTCAATTGCTTGAAATAGTAAAGCATGATCTCAAATTATAAACCATTTATTACAAATATTTTGCTATCGTGAAGAGAGTATACATGTGAAGTCACTTGAAATCACGGCTACAAAACATGCTAAGATTGTCAATGTTCTCTAATATAAATACATTTTCTTGCGACCGAAATGGTGGATAGGTAGAAGCAGCTATGATATATAAAAGCATCAGAAGAATAACTTTTCAACAAGCGCTTCCAAGCGAAGCTGGGCAAATTGATTCGATGTCGACAGTGAATTCAATGTCGGGTTGCACTGCCATTTAACCTCGTGAAATCCAAAGATATTTAAATCATTTTAATACTGAATTAGTAAGAATAAAGCTGAGTTGCGTATTTAGTACTTTTAGCCTGCACCGTTTCACATGCGTAACTTATTTAGATAGAGATCATAAATTACCTTTTTTAACGTCATAATAACTTATTATAGAACTTGTTATTATGTCTCATTAAATTATTATTCATTTATCATAACAATCTTGATGATGTTATTTAAGATTCTATATAGTGTTATACAATTACATAATATACTTCTTCAACTGTGCATAGAAAAAGATGCAGGCGCTAACGACACGATTCATTATGATTTAGTTTAAGTACTTGTTGCTCAGATTGAATATTTCTGTGTTGAGTTGGGAAGAACCAGGCTTTAATGGATATTCAAAATCTTATCTTTTGTATTTTATTTGCGATATAGTTCGATCAGCACCTGCCGATCATTTTCAGGCAAAAGAATCTATTTAGACAATATCATTATTATGTAGATTTTGCTATGTAACAATGCAGAATCTACATAATAATGACACATTGTGTGCATGGACAAGGGCAACTACAGTATCACACAGATAGTTGTTGATCGAATACGAGCATATTTCATTGAAAATTACGACCCAAGCGACGACTGTTGTCCATCTGCAATTTGTGCGAAGTGCCGATCAGATCTACTCAACATTTCGACGGGGGCAAAATCTATCGACATCTTACCAGAGGTATTCGACTTCAGCTTGATTCAACCACATGTTCGTGTCCTACGATCCATTCCTCATCCAATTTGTGATTGTCGTATTTGTGAAACGGCTAGAGCCAAAGCTAAAACTGTAAATGTTCATCACAAAGGCCGTCCCCGATCTTCGCTAAATGACACTGGTGATTTTCCGCGGTTTTAGAAACCTGTTATCAAACTCTGTACTGCATGTAAAGGAATTATACGCCGTGGAATCTCTCATAAGTGCAATGTATCCACTTTACGCTCGAACATGATTGAATTGTGCAATTCTACTGATAGTCGCACCAAGGAAGTCATTGCTGGTAAGGTTGTCCGAGAAAAATGCGTCCAAATGAACACACGAAATATCTCTTTGAATACTCCTGGGTCTAATGATTTACCAATATCTTTATTGGAGAAGTGTGATTTACCGAGTTTTTCTTCCTCTGACATTAATTCTCTACAACTTCAGCGTGGGGCCTCGAACAACACCATGGTGAGAAAAGTAATGCCATTTATTCGAAAAGTCTTGAAGAAAAAGTCATCTGTCGAGGCAAACACTATTGTCCATTTGCGAGCAAGAGACCGGAAACTCAGTGACTATTTCTCTTTCTCATACTTGCAGTTTGAGGATGGTTCTCAAATTGTCACCAAGTGTGTGATCTGCTGTTGTGATATTGAACAACTTGTACAAGTGGTATGCGACGAAAGAAGTTTTGATATCGATGAAACTTCTATCAAATTTGGAATCGATGGAGGTGGCGGTTTTTTGAAATTTTGCCTCAGTATATTTCAAGGTGACACAAACGCAGATGTCAAGTTTTCTGACAAAAGTGTGAAAAAGATCATAATCGTAGCTATTGTTCCTGATGTAAAGGAGACGAATCAGAACATAAAGCAAATACTCCAGCTGCTGAATATTGAGAAATTGGAGATTGGATACACATTCGCTGTTGATTTGAAATTGGGAAACATAATTTCCGGAATACAGGCACACGGTTCATCTCATCCCTGCCTGTGATGTGAATGTCCTAAGTCCGAATTCTCCAGCCGATCTTCTAAAAGACACCCTGTACGCTCTTTGGGTTCAGTTCGAGAAGCTGCTATTCGTTTCAACTCTCAGCGTGAAATTTCAAGAAGGGTTGCAGCTAAAGATTTCAAGAACTGTGTTCACGAGCCTCTAATCAACGGCAATAATTCTGATATTTTTATTAATAACGTACCTCCCCCAGAGCTACATCTTCTACTTCGTTTGACGAACAAATTGTTCAGTGAGTTGGAAAAATTCTCCTCTAAGTCGAATTCCATTTCTATGGAGTTCTGTGAAATAGTGGGAATCACACGCCCACAACTACATTCGGGTGACTTTAATGGCAACGTGTGTCGACGTCTCTTGAAACAATTGGACTAGTTGTAGTCCCTTCTGGAACACGGTGAAGAGTATGACGCAATACCGTTTGTATTTTGCCTGAAGAAGTTCAAAGAAGCTCTTTAACGCTCTATGGCAATTTCGAGGAAAGAATTCGAGATTTTGAAAACTCATACATGCGTCTGAAAAGCAGTGTAGCAACTGCAGCGCATGTAATTTTCAATCATGTTGTGCAGTTTTGCAAATATCATAAATTGCCCTTGGGATATTTTAGTGAACAGGCATCAGAATCAGTGCATCGAGACTTCTTATGTCTATGGGAGTCATCAGGAAAAGTGGATCCAAAGCATTCGAAGCACGATAGGAATCTTCTTGATACGGTGATCAGGAACAATGGACGTCATTTAAAAGAATAAAGTCATCATCATAATTTCAGATGTTGACTTTTTACTAATACAATGACGCTGGAATACATTAATTGTTTTTAATTTATAAGAAATCGTGATATTATCATTTAGATGGTATCAAGCCAGAAATCTTACCACTCATGATAATAATGAAGCTAAAGCGTTAATGATAGAATGATATCTTTTAACTAGAGCATAAATGGTATAAAACATAATTATCGTGAAACTCGTTTGACAACAATTCAATTCAATGTGCATGTATAAAACAAAAGAATTCAAGATAGATAGTAGGTACCTAGCTATAAGGTACATATTCATTTAAAAGTATTAATGCTAGTTAAGCTACTATTTGGCATCTTATCAATTACAAAATATTTACATTGAAGCTTAATAAACATGAAAGAATCAAATAATTGTGTGTACATCATACATACAATCGTAGCATTATAGATCAATAATTTTTGAATCGCTGGTAGGCCTATCGATAAATGTTTTACTAAATTTTCATAAAACAAGTTTAAGTGTATATCATTACAAAAATGAAAAATGGCATATGTCTGATGCAGCTCATTCAAATTAATAAATCAATATGAAAGTAGCAAGAATGATGTGAGTATAAAACTTAGCATCAATACTTGATAATCTTATCTATAGAAATGATTAGTCTATTTTTTCAGAAATTGTCCATGAATTGATGCACAATTGTATTGTTTTTCTACTTTTAGCATGCTTTTTGCATTATTAGCGCAATAATCAACTAATAAATGTCAATATTTCATAATATCAAAGAAAATTATGATTGACTACTTTCTAATAATAGTAGTAAGTAGTACATTTTTCAAAATCGATATATCTATGGAAAAGCTAGATTATGATTTCAGTGACAGATATAGCCGTGTTACACTTGTAAAGTACTTCTAGAATATATATTCACTTAAGGGGTCCCATTTTTTCTTCTGAATGTTGGTTCCGTGGAGCCGTGTGCGATAATGCCTTGTCAATTACAGTCGTAAATTCTTCTTTAAAGAGAAATTCACTGATTTCAGATAAAAAGTCAGAAACTATTGGTCATCATTCTGCCTTCAATCATGCTGAATGAACAATGTCCACGTGTTCGCCCAGTCATCTTGGAAGACTAATGTCTGCATGTCACTGTATAGAAGCCATTGTATAAAGGCCTTGCCTTCTTGTTTGATGTTCGGCTCTTTCTATTGGATAGGCGCCGATCTTAACTGCTTCTTGATAACAAGTTTCCCCTCCAAGCCTCGACTTATGGCTTGGACACAGATGGATGGGCTTAGTGAAAACTCTTGCTGCATTTTCTCTTTGATCTCCAACAAGGTGATAATAAACTTCTCTTCCACTCATTTCACCAATGCGGCTACCATCGATTCACTCACCTTTGTATAAGTACGTGCTTATCAGTTGGTCGCTCTCAGTCTTTGACTATCATGCTTCTTGCAGTTTGCCTATGGATGCCTAACTGATCTGCATGCTGCAAGTAGTCTGACACGGATTGTCAGGCCGCTATCAGACGATCTCGAGCAGGTTGCGCTATACTCATGCATTTTCTAAGTCTGGTGCAATCACATGTATCGTCACTCTGCGTGTTAATATAGGGCATACGAGTGAGTATAATGCCAGACACACTCCTGGTTAGACGAAAGAGTGAGATGAAGGTGACAATATCCAGAAGCTCCACACGTAATCTTCCAGAATTTGAATCTCAGAATAACGATATTGAATGTACTATGAATGCATCTTTGTTCTATGAATAGCAGGTTGAGAAGGAGTATATAGAAATCGGACATGATAAATTAATGGATATCTTGCTCAGCAGAAATTGGATTCACTTATCTAGAAATAGAATGCAAAAAGGTATATTATCTTACCGTATCCTCCTTTGTTATCTTTCTCTTTTATCTAAACGTTCCTTTATAAAGCAAGCCATTCTCAGGTCTCCATAAGTAGCTTCCTAATGTATTCAATGCGGAAAGTCTACAGTTATGGGCCTACCTGTGGGACTACCATGTACTTTTCAATTTCCTAAGAAACAGTAGGGTTAACGCGAAGGTTAACATTTCGAGTGAAACATGAAGTTCTAGTTATGCTTTCTCCTTCATACTTCTGAAAAGCTCTGATTCTCTAGTTCCTAGAACATGTTCCATTTTTGTCCTATCTTCTGTGCTTCAATGGTAGTCGATGTTTGAAGTTTGGCGAAAGAAAAGTTTTTGACGTATGTCGTTGAAGTTAGCACCAACTTCAACACCAACTTTTTGAATAGAGTTTGTACAGAATAGGAAACCACATGTTTAGGTACTACTGATGACGCAGAGTTTGTACAGCCAAAAAGTTTTCCAAAATTCGAACTCTTTCACCTTCAAAATTCAAATTTAAATTCGAAAAATTGGTGCAAGTATTGGTGCTACCTGGTTAGCGAGTTTGTACAGCATTCCGATGGAAAAATTTAGATATAAGAGCAAAAACCTGAGTTTGTACAGCAACTTCCAGCACTTTCCTTACACGAACAACCGGAAAAAACCGCCAAAAACCGATTTTTTCAAAAAATGATAAGATTTTCCAGAAAAGTTCTTGGTGCTACATGGAAAATGAGTTTGTACAGTGCTCTAACCGGTGGAAGAGTGTTCTACTAATCCAGTCGGAGTTTGAACACACACTTCTCCGACACTCCAGCACTCCTACGACCGGTAAATACCGGTTATTGTACAGTAACTACAAGAATACTGCCCATTTATGAACAAATCAATTGGTGCTACATGGAAAATGAGTTTGTACAGTGCTCTAACCGGTGGAAGAGTGTTCTACTAATCCAGTCTGAGTTTGAACACACACTTCTCCGACACTCCAGCACTCCTACGACCGGTAAATACCGGTTATTGTACAGTAACTACAAGAATACTGCCCATTTATGAACAAATCAATTGGTGCTACATGGAAAATGAGTTTGTACAGTGCTCTAACCGGTGGAAGAGTGTTCTACTAATCCAGTCTGAGTTTGAACACACACTTCTCCGACACTCCAGCACTCCTACGACCGGTAAATACCGGTTATTGTACAGTAACTACAAGAATACTGCCCATTTATGAACAAATCAATTGGTGCTACATGGAAAATGAGTTTGTACAGTGCTCTAACCGGTGGAAGAGTGTTCTACTAATCCAGTCTGAGTTTGAACACACACTTCTCCGACATTCCAGCACTCCTACGACCGGTAAATACCGGTTATTGTACAGTAACTACAAGAATACTGCCCATTTATGAACAAATCAATTGGTGCTACATGGAAAATGAGTTTGTACAGTGCTCTAACCGGTGGAAGAGTGTTCTACTAATCCAGTCTGAGTTTGAACACACACTTCTCCGACACTCCAGCACTCCTACGACCGGTAAATACCGGTTATTGTACAGTAACTACAAGAATACTGCCCATTTATGAACAAATCAATTGGTGCTACATGGAAAATGAGTTTGTACAGTGCTCTAACCGGTGGAAGAGTGTTCTACTAATCCAGTCTGAGTTTGAACACACACTTCTCCGACACTTCAGCACTCCTACGACCGGTAAATACCGGTTATTGTACAGTAACTACAAGAATACTGCCCATTTATGAACAAATCAATTGGTGCTACATGGAAAATGAGTTTGTACAGTGCTCTAACCGGTGGAAGAGTGTTCTACTAATCCAGTCTGAGTTTGAACACACACTTCTCCGACACTTCAGCACTCCTACGACCGGTAAATACCGGTTATTGTACAGTAACTACATGAATACTGCCCATTTATGAACAAATCAATTGGTGCTACATGGAAAATGAGTTTGTACAGTGCTCTAACCGGTGGAAGAGTGTTCTACTAATCCAGTCTGAGTTTGAACACACACTTCTCCGACACTCCAGCACTCCTACGACCGGTAAATACCGGTTATTGTACAGTAACTACAAGAATACTGCCCATTTATGAACAAATCAATTGGTGCTACATGGAAAATGAGTTTGTACAGTGCTCTAACCGGTGGAAGAGTGTTCTACTAATCCAGTCTGAGTTTGAACACACACTTCTCCGACACTCCAGCACTCCTACGACCGGTAAATACCGGTTATTGTACAGTAACTACATGAATACTGCCCATTTATGAACAAATCAATTGGTGCTACATGGAAAATGAGTTTGTACAGTGCTCTAACCGGTGGAAGAGTGTTCTACTAATCCAGTCTGAGTTTGAACACACACTTCTCCGACACTCCAGCACTCCTACGACCGGTAAATACCGGTTATTGTACAGTAACTACAAGAATACTGCCCATTTATGAACAAATCAATTGGTGCTACATGGAAAATGAGTTTGTACAGTGCTCTAACCGGTGGAAGAGTGTTCTACTAATCCATTCTGAGTTTGAACACACACTTCTCCGACACTCCAGCACTCCTACGACCGGTAAATACCGGTTATTGTACAGTAACTACATCATCGATGCGATGGTTTTGTTTCAAAATTCAATTGTCGGTTGAATCGCTATCTTCCACCAGTGAAACGAGTTGAAACAATATTCTGTTTCAAGAAATGTTATTGTCCATCAAAATATGAACTCTGCTGAGAATGGTGCACAAAACTCTGGAAGAAGCCCGAGTACTTCATAAAGGTCACGGGTGAAAAGCTTGATGTAGGCGGTACTCCAAAAATCAATAGCTGCACCAAATTCAAATGCTGACAAGGGAGAAGGACGACAGATGAATATCGAGTTCTCAATTTTTACATACTCTGTTACAGTAGGAAGCACAGCATAGAAAGGTCAGATAGGATAAAAATGACTTGCAACATTTGTGCAATGAAGACCGAATATCTTAGATGCGATGATGATCGGACAGTCCGAGGCGCATATAGAAAAACAACTACAAGGTATAGAAAAGAGGAACATCTCTGAAAATGCCTGTACTAAGTTGTGTCAACCAATTGTAGTCAAAACAATTACAAATGCACTTAAAAATTACCGCAAAAAACAGCAATCTTGATAATTAGTGTTGCTTGTAATTCATCACTAATATCTGGAAAACAATCGAAGGTATAATAAATGTAACAACTGGATATACTAGCTGATAGGACGAAACAATGGAAACCGTAGAATACAAAGGGAAAAGGTTTGTCTGCATATGTGAATTTAAGGTACCGCGGTTATGTATAAGTAAAATCCGGAAAACAATCAAAGGTATTGTTAAGAAGACCGATTGCAGACATAATGTCGTATATTTCATTAACACAGCATTACGTTAAAATCGAGACCATCACTCACTACACAAAGGTCTGAACAGCAGTCCACGATCATGTGCATAGCTGAAACACAGTGAATCTCAAGTGTCATGGAAATCTCACGTCACAGGTATAAAAGTAAGAATTGTACAGGCTTGCGTATAGCCTATACGATGAACCTTAAATGACCAAAAATGTGACCAAGCGATAAAGTTTTTAAAATACAAAAGGAAATGGTCGGAATAAGATTAATTACAACAAATTTCATGAATACTCATGACAAGCGGAATAAAGTAGTGGTCAAAATATTTCAATTTCGTGTTCACACTCAAAAAATGTTGAAGACTTATCGCTCAAACATGAGAGCAGGGGAGTCATAATCGTAGTTGTTGAACAGACGCTCTCTGTAATCAGTCACGCATGTTCAGATACACTACATGCTCACTAAGTTGATAATTTGAATAATTTCAAATGAAAGAATGTGATCACCAGATGTCTTAACGAGCGGTGTAGAAGGCAACCTACTGATTTTCAAGTTATGTCGTTATATCGTACAACCCAAAGTATAGCTCCTTCAAATGAAATATGCGTTACATTGCAATAACCGCAATGTAGGTTATAAACCTTGTATGTAGGTTCAACACAACTGATAGAAATAGGAACTTGATTTTCTGAACCTTAACTGATGATGTTAATCACCGGATGTATCAAAAATTGTATCACAGTCAGGCAGGCTAGTTAGGCTCTCAGTTCAGTAGCCATAAAATGTTGACATATAAAACTTACGGGATATATTCATTGCTAATCTCATTTTTGTTGATTTGTTCATCGTCAAATATTTGAACAATTAGATCTTTTCATGTGCTAATACTAATTAAATGATGCTGTATAAATGAGCGTAAACCTAGCAAACTTACATATTACTTCATTTTCCTATGTGAAAGTTTGTAATTCTATGTGCCATTTAAACATAAACAGCCGCGAATAGATTAAGAAATACAAATACACGCATTTCGCTGCAAAAGATGGAATTTCGACCTTCAGTCATCCGCCAAATTTTTAAATCAACATGTGATAGTTAAGTGACCTTGATCGTTGATTGTAGATGAAAATATTGAACATGCAGTGTATAAAAATATTGCAGGATTATAATTACGATAGGCTGGCTTGGGGAAATGCATCATTAGGTAAATGCGATTAGGTTGTAGCCCAAACCAATAGCTCATAGCCAAGAAACCGTTAAGTTTGCATCCATATGTGCCTGCATATAGCCAATCTCTTAGATTGGCAGATAGCCAATATCTAAGGCATTTTATTTCGCAAAAGTATTACATGCCACCCTGGCACTTGGTGAAAGATTTGGCAGTTTTTGAAAATTGGGCCTTATTTGCTTTACTCTGCAACAAATTTTGTTTGCTGTCAAGAGAAGCAAGCTGGAATTAAATATGGGCGACCTTTTATATCACAGTAAGATGTCAAGTTCATCCACACGAAATAGCGGATTCGATCGAATACCTCTTCATTATTCACGTAGCCCGATCGATTTTGGTAGTGAAAACCAGGTCCGGGGTAAATGCGACAAGGCCCATCGAGATAGGTGCGACAACGTGCAAAATTTTGATTTTTGTCGCTTAAGTTTTTGATACACTCCTGCATGTGTCAATAAAATCGTCACCAACATATTTTGAAATCATAGATGTCTCAAACGACAATAGGGTGCAATGCTCAAGATCCAAGCTTGTTTCGAGTTCATGGATTTCGATCGATTAATAACAGCTAGGTGCCATTTCAAGTCAATCAAACGAAAGGATCTACGTCCAGAAAGAACGAGAAACCTTTACGATATTTAGGCCTAATTCTGATATTCTTTTCTCTAATGCGCTCGTATATTTCTAAAATAGGCTAATTCTGTTTTTGAACGTATATCAGTTGTAGCATTTCATGCATGTATCCTATTTAAAAATAGGCCTATTCAGCTTCAAAATACGCTTACATACTATAAACACTGCCCATTTTTATCTCACATAAACATAAATCTACACTAGGTGACATGCCACGCGTTATTCAGGCGCAATTACGGAACACCCCAAACATCCGTGGTTAAGGACATTCTATTCTTCTACCCGCGTATATATGCGCTGCACTAAGAGTCAGAAATCACTTGATCTGATGCTGTTAAAACATGGGAGATGTTTAAGAATACGCGCGGGCGAGCGTTTATAGTTTGCGCGTCGTCCACGGTTGTCTGCGCTGCCACTTGAACCACTAATATGAACCGCTAAGCATGTTCTGTCTTCCCTGAACATGAAATTGAGGTCCTATCACATTGTTTAGCCTCTGATACAGGCAGACACATGAGACGCAAAGTCTATAAAACAGGACTGCCAACTATACTTACTTATATAACTTATACTGCAGCAATATCCCGCATAGCCACGAATGTTTGGGGTCATGTGTAATTACGCGTGATTGAGCGTGGCATGTCAACTAGTGTATCGAAATAATGATCTAGATCAATTCTGCAATCACAAATAAACCAAGATCCACTTCTATATGTGAAAATGTCTATTCTAGGTAGCGATAAGTTAGCACTTAGGATTTCCTTGTAAAGATCAGTTGCTCTATTACCAAGATAGGAGCGAAACACATCACCGTCATTTCATACAACATTCCCAACACATCATCGGAGTTTAATTCGCAAATCTATATGAAAACGTACTCAGATGCAAAATCACCCAGGCCAAGTCGTATTTGCCCCAATCATGAGGTAAAAGAGACTTTGAAGTCACTTACTTTGACATCCAACTTAGAGAAACTTATCATTCCATCATAAATGGGCAGTATTCTTGTAGTTACTGTACAATAACCGGTATTTACCGGTCGTAGGAGTGCTGGAGTGTCGGAGAAGTGTGTGTTCAAACTCAGACTGGATTAGTAGAACACTCTTCCACCGGTTAGAGCACTGTACAAACTCATTTTCCATGTACCACCAATTGATTTGTTCATAAATGGGCAGTATTCATGTAGTTACTGTACAATAACCGGTATTTACCGGTCGTAGGAGTGCTGGAGTGTCGGAGAAGTGTGTGTTCAAACTCAGACTGGATTAGTAGAACACTCTTCCACCGGTTAGAGCACTGTACAAACTCATTTTCCATGTAGCACCAATTGATTTGTTCATAAATGGGCAGTATTCTTGTAGTTACTGTACAATAACCGGTATTTACCGGTCGTAGGAGTGCTGGAGTGTCGGAGAAGTGTGTGTTCAAACTCAGACTGGATTAGTAGAACACTCTTCCACCGGTTAGAGCACTGTACAAACTCATTTTCCATGTAGCACCAATTGATTTGTTCATAAATGGGCAGTATTCTTGTAGTTACTGTACAATAACCGGTATTTACCGGTCGTAGGAGTGCTGGAGTGTCGGAGAAGTGTGTGTTCAAACTCAGACTGGATTAGTAGAACACTCTTCCACCGGTTAGAGCACTGTACAAACTCATTTTCCATGTAGCACCAATTGATTTGTTCATAAATGGGCAGTATTCTTGTAGTTACTGTACAATAACCGGTATTTACCGGTCGTAGGAGTGCTGGAGTGTCGGAGAAGTGTGTGTTCAAACTCAGACTGGATTAGTAGAACACTCTTCCACCGGTTTAGAGCACTGTACAAACTCATTTTCCATGTAGCACCAATTGATTTGTTCATAAATGGGCAGTATTCTTGTAGTTACTGTACAATAACCGGTATTTACCGGTCGTAGGAGTGCTGGAGTGTCGGAGAAGTGTGTGTTCAAACTCAGACTGGATTAGTAGAACACTCTTCCACCGGTTAGAGCACTGTACAAACTCATTTTCCATGTAGCACCAATTGATTTGTTCATAAATGGGCAGTATTCTTGTAGTTACTGTACAATAACCGGTATTTACCGGTCGTAGGAGTGCTGGAGTGTCGGAGAAGTGTGTGTTCAAACTCAGACTGGATTAGTAGAACACTCTTCCACCGGTTAGAGCACTGTACAAACTCATTTTCCATGTAGCACCAATTGATTTGTTCATAAATGGGCAGTATTCTTGTAGTTACTGTACAATAACCGGTATTTACCGGTCGTAGGAGTGCTGGAGTGTCGGAGAAGTGTGTGTTCAAACTCAGACTGGATTAGTAGAACACTCTTCCACCGGTTAGAGCACTGTACAAACTCATTTTCCATGTAGCACCAAGAATTTTTCTGGAAAATCTTATCATTTTTTGAAAAATCGGTTTTTGGCGGTTTTTTCCGGTTGTTCGTGTAAGGAAAGTGCTGGAAGTTGCTGTACAAACTCAGGTTTTTGCTCTTGTATCTAAATTTTTCCATCGGAATGCTGTACAAACTCGCTAACCAGGTAGCACCAATACTTGCACCAATTTTTCGAATTTAAATTTGAATTTTGAAGGTGAAAGAGTTCGAATTTTGGAAAACTTTTTGGCTGTACAAACTCTGCGTCATCAGTAGTACCGAAACATGTGGTTTCCTATTCTGTACAAACTCTATTCAAAAAGTTGGTGTTGAAGTTGGTGCTAACTTCAACGACATTTTTGACGTCGCGTTTGTCACTTGTCAAGCCTTATATTCAAGCTCATCAATGCCGATGTGTGGGAATCTATTTTTCTGTGGATATATGATCAATTGGTAATGCTTAGTAACTACATGACATGATAGTCATAAAATCTTAAAACCCCATTTTTCTAGGTGAATTTAATTTATGCAGTTGAAATTCCGTTATCAAATTTTCCATGTTTTTGTTGTGTAACTGAATTTCATCAGCGGAAAGAAAGCATTTCGATGTTAACATGTTGTATATTCAGCTATCGAAATTTTGATATTTTTCATTCTTAAATGAGGTAACATTTTTATGAAATTCCGATACCAGTAACGGAATTTCAAATGTTCATCAAGTCATAAAATTACATAAAAGCTTCTCTTACGCTGGTTTCTACCCCGATTACAATACCCATTTGACATACCATCTCTCTACGAGTATTTTCGTTTATTATCAAAACTGGTAATTTCATTCTTCGTTGAGATTGCAAAACAATAGCTATCACCTAGATGTAGGCCTACTGAGTCAATACTTTAGTTGATTTAGGAAAGCAAAATGATCAAAGTGCTTGCTCCCTTCAATGTCATCATATCCGTAATGAATAACGTTCTAAAATGAACAGAGATGGTTGCTTTTCAATCATGAAAAAATGTGAAAGTGGACCCAAAAGTGAGTGGGGGAAAGACAGATGCATTTTTGCCACCCATTAATTCAGTTTGTGGAAATGTCCAGTGTATAAACCCAGGCATAATATTATGTGCAATAGATTATTTTTTCAAGTTGAATGTCTATTTGACTATTTGATGCATCCATACCTTGCTTGATCTGTAGGCTTAATGCACTACCTACATAAGCCTAGAAAGTTGATAATGCTGACAATAATACGATGATCATAATTTCATAGATTGCTGTAGGAGGAATGAATTCATTTTGATCCACCATTGGGCAACATGAGATGAAAAAATGATATCATCATTTTCAACGAATTCTCGAGTGCTAGGAATCCCTGGAACATTTCTATTTATGCATGCAGCTATGATGTAATTATGGGCTTTGATGTGATTTGAAAGTCAAATGGGTGCGGTAATAAGGAGAAAGGATAGAATTTAGCAAAGGGAAGTTATATCCAGTTGTAGGACTTAATGAACATTTGAAATTCCGTTACCGTGAAATTCCGTTACCATGTAGCACCAATTCTTTTTTTATTTTATTAATGGAATAATTATCACAACTAGCACCATATTTGGTGATAACATTGTCTACAAACCCTAAAACGATATGGCATTCACCATATATGCATTTTCATAATGGAACAGCATGTTATGAGACATGTGCTATATACTTCTGTAAAAGTCATTTTTTGATATTCCGTTACCGAGCAGTTTTATGGACACAGATTGAAGAAAATGAATTTTCTCAAAACTTCTTTTCTGTGCCATTGAAGAGCCCACCGAAATGTCACACATGACACATTTCAAAAGGAAAAATGATCCTCATTGATTGATTAGCAGTCATGTTAACAGTGAAAATGAAATTCCGTTACCGCTTGGCCAGTCCCCAGTAGTAAACATGCTTTAACAAATTATACCAAGGTGAAAGAACGATCAATTTTTTAATTTTGTTTATATCCAATATTGAGTACTCTCAAAATCACAGTAACAATGCTCTCAAAAATTACACCGTTAATCATTCAATAAATCATCAGCACGTTGTCAGGTTAAGATGAGGGAGGATGAGCTCTGCTAGTCCAGCAGTCGATAACCATTTCAAAGGATTGCCGTTTCTGACAGTTGAGACATAGATGCAGAGTAAATGAAAGTATCTGCGATCCTCTGGATAATGGAAAATGTCGTCTGATCCTTCAAAACAAGAAGATAAATGTCAATTACCTAAATAAAGAAGGAAGTCAATTGTGAGCAATGCAATCATTAATCCAAGAATAGGCCTACTGGACTACAATCGCATATATGTGAATTTCGAAGTACCACTTCAATTCAAATAAAGCACAATAAATTTATATCTGAACGCAGTTACTAAGCAATTCATACAGCTGTACATTAGCAGAAAGAATGCGAAGAGTTCTGCATCACAAAGATATCAGCTTTAACGCAAAACTGAACCTACTATGAATTCGCCATGAGTTGCTTGTACTCACACCCTTCCTTCTACGTGGTGACACGAATTCATTATGTGCGATTTAAAGTACAGGGGAATCACAGAAGCTTGTAACAGTTCCGGTCATCAACGCATGCCAATTGGACAACCTAGGCCCTACGAGGTAAATATAGCTCTTGTTGGACCAATTCCTTATCAACTTGATAATTTGACATAGAATCACCATATTTTGGATGTGAATGAAGCTTCCGACTGTTGTAGTCATCAACACATGCCGCTTGTACCACATAGGCCGTGCGATAGTGATGGAGCCGAAATTTCTTTTGCTTACATGGAATATTTTGAAAAAAAACTAGAAATTAGGAAACTGTATAATATCCCTAGTTGAATAATGCATTGCTCAACATTATCTACCATACTTTGAAATCCGGCCCCCTGTCTGACATTAGCGTGAAATGGCCAAACGTTCAAATGTTGTTTAGAGCTATCAATCGAAATGGACTGTATTGCTATTGTGGATAGGCTTCTATTACATTAGGCCCACAAACTCCAAAGCATGACTGCATAAATGAAATCAAACTGCTACTAACCTCTTTGAAAATCAATTATTAGTAATTGTCGATATCATTAGATTATAGCTCACTGAAATATTCCTGAACTGACTTTTTCCCTTTAATCTGAACACTCATTCCATGGTTACATGAGTAAAGTTTCATTGCATTTCAAACCATCCTCCTATGATACCTAAACAAATCCCAAGAATGATGGAAGATCGAGTGTCAAGGTTATCTTGCAACGAAGATGTATTCAATAGAGCAAAACCAATATACGAAACAGCATTGAAAGAAAGTAAACATCGACATGATTTATCTTACAAGCCAATAAATGCACAAAAACCAAAACGTCACAGAAATATAATATGGTTTAACCCCCCTTTCAGTGCTAATGCGAAAACCAATGTTGGTAAACAGTTTCTATTACCCTACGAAAAAGCATTTCCCTCCTCACCACAAATATCACAGCCTATTCAATAGAAATAACATGAAGCTGAGCTACAGTTGTGTAACCAACATGGAAAATATCATCAAAAGTCATAACACGAAAATTCTTAACAAAACAACAAAAACAAGCGAAAATCAAAATACTGAAAAATCAACATGCAACTGCAGAAATAAAAACGAATGTCCACTTTCAGGTAGTTGCTTGTCAAAATGTTTGGTTTATAAAGCGACAGTTTCATCTGGTTCAAGTGACTCAAGGGTATATTATGGTATGTGTGAAGGTGAATTCAAAGCAAGGTATAACAACCATAAAAAGTCATTCAACAACGTCCGGTATAAGAACGAAACCTCATTGTCAACGTACATCTGGTCCCTCAAAAATCAAAGATCACCATACAGCAATAAATGGAGTATCGTACAACAGACCAAACCGTATTTTTGTGGCAGTCATTTCTGCAATCTGTACTTAACAGAAAAATTCTACATCATAACATCAAAGTCAGACATTCTTATAAATAAAAATGTGATGTCTGAAATAGTAAAAATAGTGAAATGATATCTAAGTGTAGACACCGCAGAAAATATCTGTTGTCTAGTTTCAGACCCCCAACATCATAGTTCGCTGTTTTCTAATCAAGTAACCATGATTTAGCTACCTAAGTATCTGTCCATTCATTTATTGACATCTGATGATCGATGACCATTTTGTTATCGTGAAACTTGAAGTAATGGCAATAAATCTTTGATCTAACTTGCATTCTAATTATATATATATATATATATATATATATATATATATATATATATATATATAAATCTATATATATATATATATATATATATATATATATATATATAATATATATATATATATATATATATATATATAAATATATATATATACATATATATATATATATATATATATATATTATATATATATATATATATATATATATATATATATATATATATATATATATATATATATATATATATATATACAACAGTAAAGTAAAAGGATGGAGTAGTCAAAATATAAATAAAATAAAAAATGAAAACTGAAAAGACTTTTTTTTGTGTTACCGATTTTTGTGGCTTTATTATTCAGTTACCACTTCCTCAGACGCACTAACAAAATGAATGATGAAATAATTACATAAATAGGCAGATATCAACTACAAAATTGAGGTCAGGTTTGAATTTTGTTATGAAATGTCTCTCCTTGCATTCTCTATCGATTTTACGAGCCGATTTGGGCAGTTGGTAAATTGGCCCCATTCTGAATTTGATATCCTTGACCAATTTCCTAGACTTCCATTCAAATTGAGCATAGATATTTGTGGATCACTGATCTGTTGGCGATGAACTGTCATGCGATTTCTCACTATATCTCCTGTTTGGCCTACATAGATCCTTTCACACACCCCGTACATTAGCACATAAATAAGATTACCGGAATACCAGGTAAAGTGTGAGCGTATTTTGAAAGTAGTGTAATTGTCACCAATCTTTATTCTTGTTTCAGTGCCGATCATTATATATTCGCAGCACTTGCATTTCAGATCACCGCACTTAAAAATACCCGGAGGGTCATTATCTAACGACTTTCGGAGAATATTCAACAACGATCTACTTTGTCGACAGGATTTAATCATTGTCTTATCTGTAAATGAGCTTAGCAGATGTAATGTACCAGTCATTGGATTAATCACATTTTCTAAATCATTTGCTAAATCATTTACAGCATAAAGCAACCTCAGCATTTGTCGAGATAGGATGCAAGTCTTCTACATTACAGAAAGAAATACAATCACACCAACTCACTTCTAAGTTTTGTTTGAACACTGGAGAAATCTGTTGACAATGTCTTTTTACATGACCAACTTTCAAATTGGAAATGGTGAGTCAGTCATGTCGTCTAATTGACAAGGCAAGCTACACGATCGAGCGCGCAAAATAGTCAGTCACTAACCCGATCTTCTTATCTCTCGTGTGAAAGTGTACATAGATACATAAAAGTCGCTGACGTCAATATCAGAGGTAGACGTCAACCACCTGCTTAGTTACTAGCAGAGCAACAACAATGTCACACTTTTCGTACACGAGGAGCCAAATTTCATCCTATTGGATCTTACTGACCGTACATGCACTCTGAACACGGCAAAAGAAATTTTTTCCTTAGCTTTCTTGATAACTTGCCAAAAGAACATTACCCACGTGTTGCTTAATTTCAAATTCGCGCAAACTATAACTCATAGCAGTTGCTACCAGTTGATTGGGATAAACAAACTGCACAGTTTTTTGCAACATCCTGCCAGAAAATCATTATTCTTGCCACTAATTCATGCAGACTGACACATGATTCTTCCCATTTGTTTGTGCACTCTATTCTGATATTGACAATCTTTTTCAATTTTTCTATGTATTTCAGGGAATCTGTAACCAATTGTTAGTCACAATTTCAATTCACTTGATATCACGTTCCTTTTTTCTTCTGAAAGTCTTGAGTCATGTCGTTCGTCAGCTTGCAGCAGTTTCAGCATTCATGACAGATGACTCAGCAATGTTGGTTGATAAGCGCGCTTAACGGATGTGCTGACAATTTAGATAATTGCACAACTTAGACAAGTCAACTCTGCATATGTTAATCAAGTACAATGCACACACGTAAAATGTACACTTGATGAATTTATCTCTGTTGGTTTGGAGACATCATGCACACAAAAAATTTTACTCATTGCAAATTTGATAAATTTTTTTAGAAGCATACTGCTGCAGTTTTTTTTGCATGATTTTTGAATATTATAAATCACGTTTATGCAGCAGTTGCCTCACACGAGTTCTTGCTGAATTCTTCAAACTACTTTACCCTAAGTGACCGGTCCATAGACATCTCATTACATTATTAGGAGTAGACCAGAAACAGCTGATTTCACTCTGCTTTTGAAGCCATTCGTCAGGAACATTGAAATATTGTTTGTCTACTTAAAATCTCTATATGAGGGAATCTAAAATATCGATAACAGCGCCACTCCAATCAGCTGATGAAATAATACATCTTCTGCAAAAGTAAGAATAACAGTTTCTGCAAAAGTTTCGAAAGTTCCTCACGTATGTATGTTGTATCATTTGGAGTTACTAGCTTGAACACAACTTCTATAATAGAATAGAATAGAAGTCTTTATTCTTTCATCAAAGCCTCAATAATGGCAATCGTGAGGCCAAAACTTTCATGAAACTTTTTCACACAATTATACAAGCAGTAGTTTTAAAGTAAGTAGAATGAAGAGAATACATATAACATTAAAAGTCATTATTCACAAATTTAACTATTGACACAATGAATGAGCGTGAACGCATTGAATTTTTGGTTTCGGGAATGGAGAACTTGTTCGTGAATTTGAGTTTGCGGGGTACCAGATGATGCAAAGGATGATCCGAATAATGTGTCATCGCTTTGAACATCCGGATGCCAATTACAACACATCGGTATTCAAGAGGAAGAAAGCCACTACACCTGCACGCAGAAGATCTACAAATCACTTTATGCGCCCTATGTTGCACTCTTGTCACACCCCGGTCCGGAAAAAAATTTAGTTCGAAAAAAATGCTATTCATTTCCGTTTGCACCATCGTGTAGAGCAGGTCGCGATGACTTGAAAAAATATAGCACACGAAATAATCCATCGAGCTAATCAAAAGTATACTTATTGATTTTTTCTACTTTTTGCGAAATAAAACTGATTTGCTGCATTGTTAAAAAAATGCAATCAATTATTTTTATATTAGCTTGTTTAGGACGCCAAGGAAAACGCGGAAATCAAGTTTGCTGAAAATTGATCGAGCTGATTAAAAGATATTCACATTTATTGATATTTTTTCATCGATTTTTGAGCTATTTTATGAAAAAAATTGATTTAAGTCACTGAAATCAAAATGCAATCCAATTTTATTCACACTAATTTGTCCAGTACGCTCTGGAGAATACAAAAGTCAAGTTTGCTGAAAAATTGATCGAGCTAATCAAAAGTTAATTACATTAATGATTTTTTATTTTTTTTTGCATTTTTTAAGCATTTTTTGATGTAAGTTGTTGAAGTTAAATGCAATCCAATTTTATTCATGTTGTCAAGTTTTGAATATAAGCAGGAAAGAAGTCAGTGTAGGAATGTATTTGACGAGCTGATGTTACTGACAACTATTGAAAGTTTCTTTCTTACAACTTTTAGAAAATGTTTGATTTAATGCAGCCATATTGGGAGCAATGGTAATAAATCGATGATATCCAGCAATACATACCCGTTTTTTTCAAGTGAGGCGTATTTGCATGAAATATTCTTTAATATTCAACCATTTATTATGAATCATTCGATCAAAAATTGCTCCTTGAGTAATATAGCCTATTTATTCATCCCACAGAAATTTTTGATGTTGTAGTGGCTTCAAGGAATAAGGATTGTTTTTTGTCTTCCTCACTACGGATCAATGATAAAAAGACGAGAAATGTATTTATTCGATTACTGCACAACATACAATCTGCCTAGGTCGGCTTTACTGTGTTGGTGTGTGTTTTTAGTCAATGAGAGAAACGCGCGCACACGTCACACACAGCTATAGGAGATTGGCTGATGCTGGACAAAGATTTGGATGTGAGCGTTCAAAATACATTACGACTCGA
>CAJQUW010015063.1:0-10000 GCA_907163375.1 Prostheceraeus crozeri
AAAAATTCCGCATTTTTTACTACTCATACTACTTTTAAAAAATTTTATGTCAGTAGTAAAGGACACTATCAAACTCTATCATTACAACTTTGAAGTAAGCAAGATAGCTTGCCTAACTTCAAAAGATAGAGTCCTTGCACCCGATTCGGGAGCTCAGAGCGACGACGTCGCTTTCCTCGTCTTTCGATGAAGTGATCAGGACTTACGTTGTCTGGGGTTTCTATATGCTCGGAGAAAACTTAAAATGGCTCTATCTCCGAAAGTATTATCGTAGCGACATCCGGTTTGTTGCAAACGATTTGTCTCATCATTCTTTAACAATATGACACCCTGAACCATTCTCATATGACCCTGGGAAGTTGGTCCGCCAGCCATCGTCATGTAACATGCCACAAAGTGAATAAATTCCTAAGTGTGAGAGCTCCGTGTGGTGAAAATTTTGAAAAAATAAAAACTTCCGAATTTTGATCCTGGGAACCTAATCCAAAAAGTTTGTTTCAAGAAATTTAGTCCGAACGAGGGGGGAGGGTCGATACAGCGAAATTTGATGAAAAATGTTTTGGTGACGGTCCCAGGTCGAAATTCCACACTTTGGAAAATTTTCAAAATTTTACCCATACAAAGTCACTCTGACACTTAGGATTTTTTCAGGTAAGCGAGCTCCGACCTAAAATCTTGTAACCGCTCTAACTTTTGAACGAAGACAGATAGGAACAAGCCGAGTGTTTCACTGAATTTGTCTCACTCTTAGCTTTCAAACGAGCTATCGCACGACAAAATCCGTCCACTAGAAGCCAAAATCGAAGCAAGCTGTCCAGAGGGGGGGGGACGTCAGTGAAATTTCAGAATTTGATGAAAAATGTTTTGGTGACGGTCCCAGGTCGAAATTCCACACTTTGGAAAATTTTCAAAATTTTACCCATACAAAGTCACTCTGACACTTAGGATTTTTTCAGGTAAGCGAGCTCCGACCTAAAATCTTGTAATCGCTCTAACTTTTGAACGAAGACAGATAGGAACAAGCCGATTGTTTCACTGAATTTGTCTCACTCTTAGCTTTCAAACGAGCTATCGCACGACAAAATCCGTCCACTGAAAGCCAAAATCGAAGCAAGCTGTCCAGAGGGGGGGGGGAGGTCAGTGAAATTTGATGAAAAATGTTTTGGTGACGGTCCCAGGTCGAAATTCCACACTTTGGAAAATTTTCATATTTTTACCCATACAAAGTCACTCTGACACTTAGGATTTTTTCAGGTAAGCGAGCTCCGACCTAAAATCTTGTAACCGCTCTAACTTTTGAACGAAGACAGATAGGAACAAGCCGATTCTTTCACTGAATTTGTCTCACTCTTAGCTTTCAAACGAGCTATCGCACGACAAAATCCGTCCACTAGAAGCCAAAATCGAAGCAAGCTGTCCAGGGGGGGGGGGGGGGGACGTCAGCCGAAAATTTTTTATCTCCGATTTCGCTGGAAACATCCTTCCTAACCCAAAATTTTCACGTAGATTCCGAATCTGGCCTCCGTTTTCTCATCCGATGGGTCGTTTGGGCGCTACACACCAAAACGTCCCACATTCTATGTCAAAATTTTGAAGAAACAGTTTTTCTCTCAAGCCGATTAGCCCTTGAAACTCACCCTACCGATGCAGAATTTCACGCTGAATCCGAATCTGACCTCCGTTTTCTCATCCGACCACTCCTTCCACTCGAAACAACCCATTTTACAACCCAACATTCAGCAGATTGCACCAAAAACATCACACACTATAGCCTCAAGACTAATCCTGGCGGTCGCCCACGTCAACCTAGACGGTCGCCCACGTCCACCAGGCGGTCGGACCCACGCACCCGAGTCTCACACTCTGTTGTTGCAGAGGGGGGGGGGACGTCAGCGAACATGTTGTGAACGTGGACCCACCCGGCCGGCACACCACGACAGACCACAACCTCTGTCGTTCCAGAGGGGGGGGGGACTCAGACACGAAGCACCACGGCGGCCGACCACGACACTCTGCCGTGCCAGAGGGGGGGGGGACTCAGCCACGACGGCGGCCATCTTGCGCTATCCAGTATTTGTCACTTGCTTACTACTAACAATTTTGTCGCCATGTTTTGGACATTCCGATAGTTAACATTCAATCAAGCCGAAGATTGCGCTAGAATTCATGAATCTGAGTTAGATTTTGCCATAATCTAAGAATTACCCGCAAAATATGCAAGGCATAGTAAGATTGAAAGTAAAACCGCACTCAGTTATTAACGCCAGTGTATTTTATCAAATCTCAACAGATGTAACCACCACGACACATGTTTCGGCTTGTTGGGCCTCATCAGTCGTGTGTAGGTTTGAACCAGCGACGTTGATGCCAGAGGACGTGCAAGCATACCCTCTAACCACAAGGCCAACGGACCATCTGTTGAGAGCGTGAATTAGCCAGAAAGGAACTGCTTTAACGCAGGCACGTGGAGGGCGGATTGCATTCTGCAATTACTTAATACCGCATCCGAAATTGAGGCGCTTCACGCAGGCGCTACTCAAGCATTTTATCAATTGCTAGGTTACTTGTCTTAACACCAATGTAGTTTTCTATATGGCACGTTTTCGATAACTGTGGCATCTCCTGTGAATTCCTTGTTTTAGCTTTATACAATAACACGAGAAAAACTACACTGGATTGACGTTTGAACTAACTAAGATTGATGTTCGAAGGGTTCGAATTCTTTGGTATCGCTCTACATGTGGATAACGAGTGCTCTACAAGTGATTCGAATAGAATCATAATGAATGCGTGCATACTATAGCCTAAATGTCAATGCGCATTTCTACAATTTGTGACTTGGGGGGACCAGTGAACCTCGAAGCCATATTATGATAATTCCCTTTTTGTGATAGAACTATGGTAGATAGGCCAAAGGGTCTACTGGACTCCCCTCAGGTCTCAGAGGGTGCTGAAATTCCCATCAAAAAATTTTGCTGTCACATGAAAAATGACTTTGTGCATGTCCACGATGTTAGAGTTAAATTCATCAATTCATGGTTTACATTATGCTCGTACATGTGCGTTGTGTTAGAAGATAGTAAAATACGAAAATTTTGGTTTCGCACTGGATCGTGCATGACTGGTCGGCCTATTTAAATAACTCGGCACATCAATGTTCAAGATGAAAACTATCGTTATATTCATAGTTCAGCACTAAAAAGGACTGTTGACAAAGTTTTCACAACAGTAATTGATGATTTTGAGATCTCCACAGCTGTGTAGAGGGTCTAGGGTGTAACAATTATGGCTCTTATAGGCATAATTCCGATAGGGATGGATAAAATTGAAACAATGGACAAATGTAAGGGTTCTGTGCAGAAAAAATCTATTTATTGAAATTAACTGTGAGTTTCTATTGTAACAGTAAACATCGTAAAATCGCCTCCTTATGCAACTGATACTGTGCTAATGGTTGTTGACTTATAAAAACCTATATTTTCTCACAATGTTTACTTAGAAGGCTGAAAGACACTCAAAGGATTAGTTATATCGATTAACTACATGTAAACATCATCTGAAAATCAACTTTCTCAATGTCTTGACATCGATTTGAGCAGGCAAACTAGGAAACTAGGAACCTCAGGTCTCTGTGGGTTAAATAATCTAATAAGTTTGTATTCTTCTACTTTCAAGATTCTACGAATTTTCTAACCGTGCCGTGATTCAATGACCATGAATATTTGATGATCATGTGGCTGCTGTTCTAGGAGACAACCATTCTAGTCGCGGGAGATCTGAGCGCCCACGTTAGGAAAACGAAAAATGGGCATAACGGCTATGTAGGCTTTGGCTATGGCGGACGTAACGCCGATGGTACGAGGATTTTGGAATTTGCAGACTCGCATGACCTCATCATCGCAAATACTTGCGTTCTTATTGTAGTGGATCTGTAGCGTCGCAAATTGACATCGTTTCATTCAGGCAACGTGACCGAAAGGTCGTCTGGACGCCAAGGTTGTGCCATATGAAACGGTGGCAGCAAAACTCCGCCTAGTCATCTGCACAGTGCGCATCGAGCCACCAAAGCAGGCAGTGGTACAACGAAACAGGCCAAAACACATCAAATGGTGGTGATGGAAAGTGAGAGCAACGTCATTAACCGGATAATTTTGCCTCCAGTGATAAAAGTAGACAGCACTTGGGAAGAAGCTCTTCAATCCATCAAATCAGCTGCCCTTTCAGAGCTTGGCTCTACAAAACCCGGTCGTCCAAGGAACGACAAATTGACGCGGTTATGAACCTATGAGGTGAAGACAAAAGTTAAAGAAAAGAAGCAGAAACACCTCCAGTTCCTAAGTAGCAAGGTCAGCTAATTTGGAAAATTACAAGAAGGCGAAGGCCGAGGCTAAGAAAGCCGTAATTGCAGCCAAAACAGCGCACTTCAGCGGGCTTTGCTCGAAACTGGACACACGCGAATGAGAGCGGGGAATATTTCACTTAGTTAAAACTCGGCAACAGCAAACGGAAGATATTGAGAAATTTTTCGTCATCAACGATGAAGGAGGAAACCTCATATTCGACAGAAAGAAAGCCACACAAAGATGGAGGCAATATTTTATGAAAATCTCAAATGGAAAGTTCCCTCACGAGCGTACTCCAGAAGCTGATCCCGTAAAGGGAGCTATCCAGGCTATAACAGCAGCCGAGGTAAATGCAGCTCTGAGAAATATGAAAGCAGGCGCATCAAACCGACATTGCCGCTGAGGTCTGGAAATCAAACAAAAGTATGGCACCCTGCGGAATGGCTAGCGAACTTCCTCAATAAGATAGCTTCCGGCAAGAAGATGCCGTCAATATGGAAAGATAGTGCGGCAATCCGCCTTTCTTCTACATGCAAATGCATGTAAATCATGCAGTAATTGCCGTCCCACTAGACTGCTGGCGCATACCATGAAGATCCTGGAGCGTGTAATTGAGCGCAGACTGAAAGAAATCGTCACGCTGTCGAAAAATCAGTGCGAATTCGTGAAAAATTGCGGGACAACAGATGCCATCTTCGCGATTCGTCAGCTGGCGGAGAAACATGCCGATGCGAAAAGAGTCAAAGTCCTAACATATCGCTTTCTTTGATTTGGAAAAGGCTTTTGACCGCGTCCCACGCGAGACCTTCTGGTGCGCACTCATATTTGATGGTGTTCCGGAGGAGCTAGTCAACTGGGTAGTCTCCCATACCGTGGACAGTCTTGCACGCAGACGACGTGATGCTGGCATCCGAAAGCAAGGATAACTTACAATAATAAGTCAAAGTCACCAATAAAACGGAATCTTTGACTTCCGACAAAGAAGACACCTGCATCATCCAACTATACGGGAAAAACCTTGTGAAGGTAAAAGTGTTCATATATTTCGGCTCAATGGTTACATAGTATGAGGCAGTATCAAGAATGAAGTAAACGCTCGCACCAATGCTGCTTGATACAAGTTGAGTAGCTGCACCGGCGTCCTGTGTGACCGCAAGATCAATGACCATCTGGAGTCCACGATTTACAGGACAGTCGTGTGACCTGTTGGCATCTACATTTCCGAATGTTGGCCGATAATGAAAGAATCGGAGCAGAAATTGGCCGTCATGGAGACAAGCATGCTGCGCAGAATTGCCGGTGTCACACAGAGCGAACACATCCGTAACGAATACATCGGGAAACGTTGCGGCGTAGTGCCGATCACGGAGAAGATGCGCGAATGCCGACTGAAATGGTACGGCCATCTCCTACGTGCCTGCGAAGTATCAACAACCAAGAACGCTTTTAATCTCGACGTCCCTGAGAGAAGACCAAGAGGCCGGCCGAAGCAGGGATGGATCGAAACCATTCACCAAGACCTGATAGCGACAGGTCCTCTTCCGGACCAACCCACAACCGACAGAAGTGGAGACCAGGAGAGTGTACCTTGCAGCATAGCGGGACTAACGGCGAAGAAGAGGAAGAAGCCATGATTCAACGAAATCACATCAGGATCTTGACATCTCGCAAATGCATCGTCTATAACAATGTTCAGTATTACCTCGCATTGAAGCATGATTTATTGACTCGTATAATGCTACGTATAATGACAGAGAAGACAATAAACATATAGATGAAGTGACAATGCTGGTAAATATGGAAAAGGACATGGTCACCATGGCAACAAAAAACTGTTCAAAATCTGCTTCTGCTTTAGTTAATTTTTTTATAAGTCTATTAATCATATCATATCATGATTATCTACTATTCCATCGCTATCGAATAGTGTTGGAAATTTAAACGTTGTGCATATACTACTTACTGAATTTCGAGTAGTCGGTGTTGTATGTTTTCCTAATCATTTGAAGTTTGGGTATCGGCAAGTCGCCCTTCATCTGTATGTATAATCACACTTGAGATTATTTAGAGCTATAAAATGCCATTTCCACAGCAACTTTTAAAAGGTTCTAAGGTTAATCTCATTCTGTACTCGTAAATAACTTTTCAGTACATTCAACCAATTGTGGCATCCTAAATAAAAATCAGCAATGTGGTCTATCGCTGAAAGTAGGTGAAATGTCAAAATACTTCAAAAGTCGGTAAAAATTTGTGATTTTTAACTTCTAATTGTTGTTTATAGAACCAGGGACCAAGTCACACCCGGGATATCAATGCGCTTCAGAGCGTAAGTAAAGTTAAAGTGCTCTTTTCTACATGTAGTTCCTCTCCCCGCCGTCAGCACCATTCGCAAGAAATTGAATGGTATCATATCACTAGGAACATGAGCACCTTAGATATCGGAAACTAATGGTGACGGAGATGATGATTCATATGTGACGTCACAAACTGTGCACGCATGCACTAGTAAACGTGATGCACGAATATCTATTGCAACTGTCGTCGTAATGCAGTTGACATCGAAGCCTTTGCAAATCAGAGTTTCAACAGGCCATCTGGACTTCGATACCTGCAGAATAAAGGCATTATGAAATGCATGCAAATCGGAGTTGTGAGTGGCCACCTAATGGTCCTGAAACCTATGCAACGGGAGAAGTGCCATGCCTGACGGAGGAAGCTAGAAGAGAGTTGGTTTAAAGGAAACTGTAGGTTTCGCTGGCATGTTTTCATATTAATTGCACTCCTTTTTGTTAACATGGGTTTCAATCTGATGAATTCATTTGGTTTAGATTCCGGCTTACTGATCACGTCAAGCGACCAAAATTCATGGCCTAAAGGTCAATTCACACCGGATGCGGCGCGGCGCGTCCTCACGCGTCCAGAATTTTCGTTCAGAAACTTAATAAACCTATGTGCTGTTCACACCGAACGTGGCGCGGCCCCCATAGGTTTATTTAGGCTCTGAACGAAAATTCAGACGCGTGAAAACGCGCCGCGCCGTGTCTCATGTGAATGGACCTCAAGAAAGTCACTTCTGTAAGAAAGCATTCCAATCCATTCGGATGAATGCGAAATTAATCACCACTAGTCACTCAGTGTCACTAAAATTAATTTTATGATGAGCCTACAACAGCCATCTGCATTCTTATCTCCGTAAGACTCTCCTAATTCCCGCATTATTTCAATATAATGCTAGAAGGAAATGTGGCCTTCTTAACATGTCATATTGAATATAATTCGTCAGAAAGATTTCGCATGGAAAGAAGGATTTCCTGCGACATTTCTTGACATCGAATCTATCTATAGAAATGAAAGGACGGCAAATAATTCAATTAAAGATTACCAAGGACCTGAGGTGAAGTGTATGCCTGAAAATACGAAAAACAAGAATTGGCTCAGTAAATCCTCAGGGGATGAAACGCTGTTGGAATTCTTGTTATCTTCACAGAAATCGATGGCAATAACGTATCCGGATTAGTTAGTAAAAGAAGACACGGGGCTTGTGTGGAGGATAAAATTGTCATTCGAAGTTTGCAAAGTCAACATAGGAAGTAATCTTCATATCGTTGATTGTCTCATATTCTAGCTGGAGAGATGGGCAGAAAAATCATGAAGGAGAAAGGTTAAGTAATGGATAGACAAAATTACAAACATCGCGTCTGAAAGACGACTCACTCCGATTATGCTGCAAGTGCCGTCATGTGAAAATATTGGCGGCAAATGTCGTCATTGACTACGTCTTACTAATCCCTTCTCTTTTATGTCTTACTCTGAAATAGCAGGCTGTCTCTTTGACTTGTTTTGAAGTTTGTTGTTGTCTTTTATCTAGTCTCATTTGCGTTGAACTGTGCAATCAAACTTAATACTTGTATGACCTCTAATACCAGCAGTCAGAGTGACATGCAAAGAATACACAACATCAACATCATAGAGTAAGTATATTATTAGGTAGAATAGCATCTCAGTATTTCGATTTTATTAAATGAACTCGAGTTGAGACCCAGTTCCACATGTGGGATATGCAAATTTTTACACTTTTGGAGACATCTCCAAGGATTTGACTGCACGGATCATGATAGCAATACAGAAGGAATAACAGAATTTTACGAATCCTATACGTTTCATGTCAACCTTGGAGAAGTAACATGTTTTGTCTCTCAAATTAGCAATTCGATGGGTTGCTATTGCTTTAGTGCTCAGCCTTATTAACAAGAGCATTTTCTTAAGCGTGACCATATCACAAACCTGTCACTGAAACAGCTAAATATCAAAATCAAAGACAAAGATAATAATTGACATTCAAAGATGATATGGGTACACATTACTATTCAGATTTAAGAAATGAAGCATGAATTTAGTGAATCAGTAAATCATGCCGATGAAAATTGAATTAAAGTCCTAAAATTTCAGCCAAGAACTTTTCCTTGAAGACTTGAATATGAATTTGGTTCATGAGATTTCCTTGATAATCAGCTTAATTTCCACTTAATTGAGATGCTTGCTAGTAAATGTTTATTCCCTTATCTAATTCGCTTCATACTACTGATACAGTGACTCCACGTCGCTAGTATATAAACATAGGAATAAAGTGCAAAAATGTAGCTTCTTAAAATGTAATCTCTGCAAAAAACTGAATCTATTGATATAAAAATTTTCACTGTATGCAGACACTTTTTTGAGTCGACACTCTGTCTACTACTCATATACTTACTCAATTATCAGCATCGATTTTACGATCAACAGATGCACGAAATCAAAACCTATACGCGTTCACTGTAATAAAACACATATACACGTATATAGTGTCAGGTACATTACTTTACTGGGCGACATTTTGCTAAAATGACAGGCCTATGGGTCGACTATCAGCCTTTATAGTCATTGATTTCCTATTTTGAAGGCGTGTGGGAGTGCTTCATTTTATCCCAACGGGGCTTCAAGATGTCACAGCAAGACTGTTTTTATAGATGTCTATGATTTTGAAGGTCTATTCAAATTCTGTTGATAATAGCTACATTCACATACGTGGCTTTATGCCGTCTTCATACATAGTTTTTCGATCTGTATGCAACATTTTTATGATTTTGAATTCTATTACATGTACTTTCTAAAGTCAATCTTAAACTCCATGTATTGTGTGCATGTAAAGCATAAAGTGAGAGGCATGAACATAAATGTAGCCTATGGTGTATAAATCGGATATTTGAACAATTACAATGGATGGTAGGATTAGCACCTTTAAAATAGCAAACTTACAATCTATGATTTCATTGTAAGTAGTTTGTGGAATGGCAATTGAAGATGTTTTCAAAATTATGGCCGCTATAAGAGGTGTGACAGGCGTGATAATCATGCCCATCATGCCCATGATACCGCATAATTTCAAAAGGTTGAATAGATATAACGCTATCCAAACCGGCTGGGGTGAATTCGATTCAGCTGTTGTAGCTTTGCCGTGGTCCTCTTACACATAATCCGACCAACCCACTCTTTTGTGACTTAGGTTTAGCGCATTTTAAAATTTTCACCACAAAACAGTGGGTTTGACACACTGGAAGGTCAAATGCAATAATGATAATAATAATAACATGTATTTCAAAGAAATACATAATCTGAAT
>CAJQUW010015063.1:12500-250096 GCA_907163375.1 Prostheceraeus crozeri
AATCTCATAATAAATTGTATCAATCCGGTTGTCTTTAACGCAAAATAATTTACATCATTAACAAAGAATCTCATGTCTAACTTAAGGAATCTCAGTTCATGTCTAGTTGTACAATAAAGCTATTGATTTCCTTAATATCTTATTTCGAATTTAGGTTAAACGATTATAACTCACACCTGCAGTCAACTTTGCTGAGTCGAGAGCTGTAAACTAAATTCAACAATCAACACAACAAAGGCAGCTTGTTTGAGATATTGGGCGTTATTTTCCTCTTTCAAAATCAAATTTCTGACGATTAACCATGACAGAGATAAACTTTATCACTGTTAGGACGGGAGATCAGTGGCGGCGCGAGGACGTTTCGTGCCCGGGGCGGGTCATTTATCAGTGCCCCCCTCCCCAATGAACCCCATTCCCAGTCAATTCTAATAAAATTATGAAGATTTAGCTACATCGATTCTTTCCTTCTTAGGGGAACGTGTGCCTACTATATTTAAGCTTATAAATTAATTCATAAACATTCATACTTTGAGATTTAGATCATTAAAATGTAAAATGAACAACCTCTTAATCACTCGCTGTGACATTAGCCTAATTATGAAACTGGTAAAGTACATGTTCTAATATGAAAAGCAAAATCAGAATATTACCAGAGAATATATTCGAGAGAAACAGTATAATCATTACGTAGACCAACGCACAGTAAGATAAGGCTAAATCTGAACTCTGCGCGCCTTGCATTTAGCAAAAACATCAATGCATTCATCAATATCACAATTATTCAAACGAAGACGTTCAATAGAAATAAGAGACAAATTATTTAGTCTTGCTTGAGTCATGGTCGATCGTAGGTGGGATTTTATCATTTTCAATTTAGAAAAGGATCGTTCACATGTTGCGTTGCTAACGCAGACTGTTAAACAAATTCGCAAAAGGACAAACAGATTAGGTACCGATTCCTGAAACTGATGTTTTACGATGAAAGAGAGGAGGTTGTGTGACGTATCGTTGCTCTGATCGTTAAAATCGTCTTCTGAACAAGAATGAAGCAGATACTTTAAACAAACCAGTTCCGGCTTAATGCCATCAAGATCAACTTCCTTCTCATAAATGCGCAGTTGATCCAAATCGAAATCAGTGCCTTTCAGGACTTGTGACCTTCTTAAAATAGAAAAACGCTTTGCCAGTGTACGATGTCTTTCAAATCTTGTGTCAAATTCGGATTTCACTCTATCAAGACATTGGAAAAGTATTCTTCTGATTTCATCTTTGAATGACATTTCTTCATCGGCAGTGTCGTCAAACTGTTGCTTGCGTCTTCTCTTCTTCGTTGGAATATATATATATATATATATATATATATATATATATATCATTATCCTCTGCAACACTCTCTGCGTTCGAAATTGCATTGGTGATGAGGAAATCGCGTTTGTCGCTGAGATATTAACTTAAGCTTGACAACTTCGCTACTGCTTCATCAAGAGTGAGAGTGCTGCGTTGGAGGTAAAGCTGGACTACATTGATTTCCGTCAAAATTGGAGACCACAAATTCATATAACAGACGAAAGGAAAAGTTGACATAGAATTAAACAATATACCGGCGTCACCATCGGTTGAAGATAGATCCTCCAGACAGTCACAAATATCAGAATAGTTGATCTTAAAGACGTCAACTGCTTCGTGGTAAGAACTCCAGCGGGTATCCACAACACGCTTCACAACCCGAGGCAAAACTTGCTTCATTTCCTCCCATCGTTTTGTGGAATTGGCAAAGAATGCATATACTTTCTGAATTGTTGCAAAGAAGGTTACTGAGTTGGGAGTTACCTGAGCATCATGAACTCCAACCAAGTTCAAACAGTGGTTCGAGCAAGGTATGAATTCAGCTTTGGGAAATCTAGTTTTAATTCGTTGTTGAACTCCATTACGGTAACCGCTCATAACAGCAGCATTATCATAACCCTGGCCAACACAGCAATGCATGTCTATACCCTGTTTTTCCATGGCATCGTAGATAAGTTTCGAAACATCTTCTGCCGTCCTACCTTCCTCTACGATGAAACCGACAAACGATTCAACTACTTTGATCTCTCTGTCAACAATTTTCACGTACCTTAGTACTTGGCTCATCTGGTCTTTGTGACTTATGTCAGGCGTTGAGTCGAACAAGATTGAGAAATATTTGCACTACATTACATCCTGGTGAATAGCATTTCGGATATACAAAGGCTCATCTATTGGTGTGCGGTCGTGTCTCTCGCGTTGTCTGGTTGCAATCATCGTTTTTCTGAAAGTTTGGTCATTTATAACAAGTCAATATTCGTAAATTTTATATCAAAGTGATCCTCGTCGTCTGAGCAAAGTCCTTCGTTCGTCGAATCATCGATTTGTGATCTCCGTCGCCATTCATTGGGGAATTTATTCACTAGTGGTGTCTTTCAGGCTGATGACTGTTCAGTCCGCCAAAGCTGTGTATCTGGCTTCAAAGGTCAAATTCACTGTGCATCGGTCGGCTATCAAACCAATAATCAAAGTTTCTTCGATTCTGTACTCCGTGACATTGTAATCTGCACAACTGATCGACTGGCGGATGGTGTTAGAGTTGTGGTTTGATATCTGAAGGTGCTGGGTTCGAATCACTGACATTACATTTTGGACTCTTTTGCCTTTCTGAATTTCTTTCATTTCACAATGACAAAGCATCAAGACGCTACTCCAAAGAAACTGAGATCCAACTCCTCGGGTTCTTTCTCCCTATCTATTCTCAAGCCACATGGGATCCCTGACATCAAAATCCGCTCAAAGCAAAATGGTGAAATATGCTGATGACATATTCATTATGTGTCCTTATTCTGACCTCCACAATGCCCAACATCTACTTAACGACGAAGTTGCGAACATAGCAAATTGGTGCCAATCCAACGGGCTGCAGCTGAACCTAGCGAAATCCCAAATCATGCTTGTTGGCGATAAAATGGAAGAAACAATAAGAAGGAGAACACCCACTCTGGCAGGATTGAATCTTTCTCCAAAAATGAAAATTCTTGGAGTACACTACCAAGCGAATTTAAAGTGGGATGATCATATCGATCACATCTGCAAACAAGCAAGTCGACGAATTTTCCCACTTAAGAGGATCAAGAAATTCGGGTCAATAAGGAAAGATGATATCATTCAAGTTTACAGTGGCTTCATCCTTGGCATTCTAGAGTACAACTCTCCCTTATTCGTCGGCATTAACCAAAAGAACGCTAGGAAGCTAGAAAGCATTCGCCGAAGATGCCATCGGATTGTCTGCGGAATGGACTGCAACTGTGACCGGTTCACCCCTCTGTTTATTCGAAGACAGCATCGAGCCATGAAACTATTTCATGATCTTATGAATCCGAATAACATTTTGAACGAGCTAAGTCCCCGCAGATTGAGAAACTCCAACCGCCTAGCACAACCCTTGTGCAGGTCCAAACGCCGTAGTGACTCGTTCATTCCCTTCTGCACAAGGCTACACAATCTTCTGTATGTATGATCACTTAGGCTACTTCTTTTATGTTTTACCGATATTCACTACTTTATTACTTCTATCTACGACTGTATACGCGTGCAACTGTGTATCAACTTGTTGTAATGATTGATTTTCATTCAAAAAATACAAACGCTTTCTATTCTATTCTATTCTATATGTTGGGCAAGAATGCCAACAATTTCGTTCTGAATTTCATGAGAAAAGTACGACACTTTGGACACCTTGTTCATGACATTCATGACGTGCTCTTTTAGTACGGAATCGTAGTTAGAAATCAGTTTGACCAATGATAAGAAATTTCCTGGGTTGGTTTCATCATCATGAAGACTTTCCCGATGGCCTCTGAGTGGGAGATTCTGTTGCGCCAAGAAGATAATCATGTCGAATAGTCTCTGGAGAATACTTCGCCATTTCTTTTCGGCTTTCAGAAGCTGTTCCTGGTTTAAGCGATCAATAGCTTTATCGGATGTCAAGCGTTTTACAAGATCTCTGTGTTTTATGGAATTTGTGAGATGCTTGGTCGACGACTCGTGTTAGTGGCACGCAAATACATGTAATTACATGCAACGCACACACCAACCACACCGAAAAATCAGCGCTAATTTATGAAATAGACAGAATTAAACAGCGTAAAATGATAAATGTAGATGTAGGTAAATGCAAATCTGAGTTCTCAGATTGAATTTTAAATGAAATATTTGATTCGAAAATCATATCAACATTTTTCAAGATTTAGATTTCCCCGAGCGAGCCTCTGACCGTGCCCTTTGAATCTCGGTGCCCGGGGCGGACCGCCCCCCCCGCCCCCCCCTAGCGCCGCCACTGCGGGAGAAGCTGACACTTTCTTCCTAAATTCGCTTACAAAGGGCTTAACAGCATGGATTTGTAGATCTTGAGACGCTGAATACAAAAATCAAATTCTTGAGTGTCACAGACAGTCGCTTTCGGTTATAGGCAAGGTTGAAGGATTCCCATTGGAATCCAATGGTAAAATTCAAGAAATATCTATGGATTGTGAAACACTTGACAATTTTCGTACATTATCTTTTTCAGAAAAGAAACTGTTTATTAGAATGCTCTCAGACATCAAATACTGAATCATGTGACTCACTTCAACTTTTATATCGAAGTTGATGTTCTGAACTCAATCATGTTTCAAATTTCATGGCATTCTGATAAATAGTTTCTTTTCTGCAAAAGAAATATGCGAAAATTGCCAAATGTTTTACAATCCATAGATATTTCTTGAATTTTACCATTGAATTCCAAAGGGAATCCTTTAACCTTGCCTTTAACCGAAAGCGACTGGTTGTGACACTCAAGAAGTTGATTTAGTCAAGATCTCCAAATCCATGCTGTTAAGCCCATTGAGCGAATTTAGGAAGAAAGTGTCAGCAGCTCCCGTCCTATGTACGGTACCCTAAAGCTTCTGTTTTTATCATGATCCAATTCATTGGCTCTCTTTCTTACCACTATCAGTTGGTTGAACAGATCCGTCAGTAGTTTGTCTAATCCGGAGTCAGTACTTGGCTCTGGCATTGCAAGAAATCCACATACAAAGGAATTGATTCCTTCCATAATCGGTTGTAGACATTCCACGTTGGTTGCCAATTTGTTCAAAATTGCCAATGACTTCTCGGCATCTTCCAAGCGCATCCGTTCTGCAAATACAATTACATAATGAGATAATGTTGCTGGATTTGGGTGATAAGTTTTGTTTATCATCCTCGAGAATGGGAGCCGGTGATGATGATAATCGCTCATACAGAATAATATGACAGTGAGGGACGGCTTTATTCTCCAATGTCAAGGAGCATTCGTAGATACATCACTTCATGAGCACATCACGCCAACATTCAGACTAAGAAAAAAAATTTATTTCAATTATGTCACGCGTTAACACAATCGTTAAATGCTTTAGTTGCAGTCACTATAAAAGATTTGTCGCAAATCCATGCGGTGCTTTGGCATCGTGAGAAGATCGCATTGTCTGGTGTTCCTTAGACCAATTTGTCCTTGAGTTACATGGATGAGATGATGGAGTGGGTGACGTTGCTGCTGTATCTTCTTAAAGTGTTGGAGAACAAGTTTTTCCAGGTGAATAATGATTGAGAGCATGTTGTTCTCTTTAAGTGCTTCACTGTAGGAAATAGTCGGGTGGGTGGCTTTCAAAGCACCTCTTTCGACACTTTCTACGCGTATGATTGATCGTAGCTTTTTCGACGTGTGAGGGAAACAAGCAGGAGATGCGTATTCAAAGAGACACCTTATATTGGATCGATAAAGTCGAATGAGGCCTTCGCGGTTGGCACCATATCGTCTGAGTGTTCTTAGCCAAAATATCCGCTGAAGAACTTTGCGCTTGCACATTTCAACATGTTCCTGGAAGGTGAGGTGATTGTCGGTTATGACTCCAAGCAGCTTCTTCGATTTCGCCTGCTGAATTGGGATGTCTCCAATGATAATATAATAGAGGGTGGCGGAGACGAATTAAACAGTAAACCCTATTCATTCGCATTCATTAGAACTCTTCCATACGAATTTTCCACATGTTTACTAAATTGTCATACATCTGATTATTGAAATTCATTGAAGTTCTTCGTCCTTCGACATAATTCCACAATCTTTGAAGTGACTGGCTTTACAGGTAGATGTATAATACATTTATTACATAGCTGTGACTGGCTGAGTAATGTATCTTGGTCCGCGAGGAACATGAAGCATTGTTCGCCTCTTGTCTACTACGGAGCTGCGCATCTGACAGATCAAATCGCTTGTCTTTCCTAAAGAGCTTGGATTGAGGAACCCCAAGTATTTGTGACCTATGAAGAAATTGTGACCTATTGTCCTTTGGCTCGATTTTATTCAGTTATTGATTGTGGGTTAAAGTAGAAGAGATATTTCATCAATAGGAATTCTGTAGAAAACATCTACAGGTCTGTAAATAGAATAATTAAGTATTGAATTGCATCCTAAGATGAAAAATGGGAACAGACTTGAATAGCTGCCACTTCATCCAATAACAGGAATCATCAGCAGGCCCAGTTCACATCTCTCAACATCGACACAACCCCCTATTTAAAGTTGCAGGCATTCCCCAGTCAATTTGATTGGTCTCATTCGTATCTGCAGGTCTACAGGTCTCTTTCGTATGAGTTCTCTATCGTTCTCTATCGAAGCAAAAGAAAGAAGTGAAAATGTATTCGGGTATCTTATCTTAATCTGAAAGAAGAGAGATTTTGAGTAAAAGTAACCACTAATATAGAAATATAAGAATTATCTGTTCGACTTTAATCTGCAGTCAACAATTCAATAAAATCGTGTTTAGAGTCAATCTGCCACAACTTCTCCGTTGGAAATACGTAGGGCTCTTCAATCCAAGCTATTTCATAAAGACGATATGAAAACGATCTGATCCGGCAGACGTGAAGTTTTGTAGCAGTCAAGAGGTGTATTGTAGCAACGATCTACGAAAGTTTCAAGAATGCCCTCGCTCCTTGCACAACTTCATCATAGCTCCCGGACTGTTATTGAGATGGCCGTCTCAATGATTTGCATTGATCCAGGACGTGTCAGTAGTGGAGAGGGATAACTGTCCCTTCAGAAATGACAAGAATCTTATTTTTCTTACCAATCATTGATAATAGAATAATCCTAAATTTACAGTACCGGTACATCTTTTCATATTTCAGATGCATTCATCAAAGATGAGTGATACCAGAAGCATAGTATTTTGTTCCTCTAACACAGAATTTCATTTGGAGCTTAATTAAAAGTTCAGGCCTAATTACTGCGTTATTTGAGATATTTCTAATATGATTGCAGCAGGTTATCTGTAGGGTGGTCCATCTATGATTGATGAGAAGATAAAAGCCCTTTGCAGATAGTAAACTTTCAACGGCGTTCAAAAGAAATTGACAGATTTCCACTACATCAACCACTCATTTGATTAGGAGTTTTAGGAAGTCACCAAAGCTGATGTGTGTAGTTTTGAGTCTTGTAAAGAATATGACAAACACAAAACTGGAATCGAGCAAGAGCTGAAATGTTTTCGAAAGCACTAAGTGTCTAGCGAAGATGTTTTATCCAACCAGCTCTGATCTCATGCCAGTTTGTCCAGCAATATTGGCTTTTCGCATTAAGGAACAATTTATAAAAACTTGTCTGTCACCCAACTTAGAAACCTCTTTAAAGCTTTGCAAACCTTTGTAAAATATTTTTTACTAAAACTGAAATTGTATCACTCTTCATTTGATTTTTAGAACGTCTTGTGAAAACATATTATTATCAAAACAATATAGCATGTACTTTATTTTGTGTCACAGGTGCGTTTGGAAAAATGTGCATTCAAATGTCATAGATACCTTAATCACTTTTTCGGTTTTGTTCATTAATTGCATGCACACGTGTCCTCCGTAGCAGGGCTTGCCTCAACTAAATGCTGATCTATCTCTGTGAGGCTATTTAATAGTAGGTCATTCAATAATCAATCTATTTATTTATTTATTTTATTTATCATAACAGCTACATATATATAACACATTTATAACACATCGATATAGGCCCTAAAAATTTTTCGATGAATTTCGCTTAACTTTGCAGTTCTCAAACTCAATTATAGGTTTTGCATAACAGACAATTTGTGAATCAATAAAATTTCATGTTCTAGATTATAATAGTGTTTTCGTATTAGTCTATAAATTCATCTATTGACACCACGGAGTGAACAGCTTTTTAAAGCTAAAATTATCAGCTATTGAGATTTTATGGAATGATCCTAGTTGGCGTTTTTGATGAACATAATGACCCGCTAAGAATTATTTAGACTTACTCGAATTGATATGACACATTGACTTAACTGTACTTCACTCGTTATAGAAATTCTTTTCAATACTAATATGCATCAACCCTAGTCCGAACACTTTCACGAAGATTAGATCATTTAATTAATTTAAGATCGATCTATTCTGGAGGAGACCATACTGCCTGCAGCGGAAACCATGTTCGCCAACCGTCAGTATATGTTCTGCAAAATCAGTAAAGCAATGGCTAGACCACCAGGAATTCGTGACAATGAGTTGGCCGGTTCAGTCACCTGATCTGAATCCAATAGAGCACCTTTGGAAAGAAGTAGACGCCTCGGTGAAGTATTCACGTCCCTCTAATAAGGACGAACTGTATCATACCGTGAGTGAAGCTTGGCGTAGCATTATGCGCAGTCACTGCGAGGCTTTGGTCCAGTCGATGGGTCGCCGTTGCCAAGCAGTCGTCGATGCAAAAGGAGGACCCGCGAAATAATAACAGACTAACATAACTATTTTGATGCGATTATCATTACAAAAATTAACAATTATCATCATTTCGTTTTCATTTCATCTACCGGTGCCATTGGGTACGGTATCTGAGATTAGTGTAAGGAAAAAGTGAAATAATGAAAAAAAATCCTAGCTGGATTCAGACTTTTTTCCGCCACTGTAAGTTAGTCCATTTTTTCAGTTGCTTTACATATCTAATCCTTTCGTGGCCACTCTTAAGTGTCATCTGCTTAAATTGACGGCGGGCAGATACATTATGAATAGAATCTTGTGTTCCCGCAATTTATCTTTGAAGTAGAATAATGCAAAATTATAACTAACGCTATGACCGCAGATTAAGACTCACCTTGTCAAATCAATATTATTTTCATTGTTTATTTGATATTCGCTTCATTAATTCGCTTTGATTCGATATAATTAGTTTTCCCTTTTTGGTGGTAATAATGTTGCATTTTCAAATATGAAGTGAAATATTTATGGAGGTAAGAAATAATAATTGAACGTTTCACGCTCCCTTAAAAGACCCTGGAACTAATTGGGAGTGCATTGACTTTGTCAACTCACATTCCTTTCTGTTATATGCTCTCGAGTCGGTAGGAACAGACATTCAAATATGCATAGCAATTAATACGAATGGTAGCTCTTTTCGTCATTTAATTATTATTTGCAAACAGTTTCGGCGCACATGTCGATTAGATTGATTTACAAAAAAATAAACATGCTTGCTTAAAATGATGGAAATGCCTACAAGTAATCCCATTGATTAAATCTCTCATTCGAACTCGTCTTCTTCAAAAACGGCGTTGAAGATAGTTACAGAATTATCGAATGATGTATCGGGAAGTTAATTTTGCCTCACATCCATCGAGTGACGAATAACTTTCCGATCTTGAAGAGGTTTCATTTTAATCAAAGTCGCTTATCAGGGTTATGGCTTCTCAATCAACGGAATGATCTCCCTACGAATAATGGCATAATGGCTTTTCATATCTTGCTAACTTCATCATTCTATTTATTAATTGTCGCCATTAAACAATAAACTCTATCAATATTGCAATCTCATTGTCCTAGACGAAATTTGTTGACAGACTGAGTTTCTTGCGAATTAATAGGACAGATCGTAATAGCATTAAGTTAATCAGGTTATCAAGCTATTTTGAAAAATTCTAATCATTTCTTAGTTGCTGTCCGAAAATGCGAGGAGGAATATTATCGAAGTTTGAGAGATTATTCACTAATTGCTATCGCTTAATAATAATTGGCGGATGATAAAAGCTGTGAGAAGATTATTTAGGAGATTCACAGCAGATGCTTGTACATTTACACTATTCTTGACTTTATTTCGTGAATGATTGTAAGCTTTGAGAACCCGGGGTCCAGCAGGAGACCTTCTCTGATTTTGATGTTCGTGTGATTCAATCGTTCCCAAAATTAACACACTAACTCACAGAGTTAGACATGTCGTCTCTTTTTCTGTTAGATTACAAAAAAACATTGGAAACACAAAATTAGATTGCCTAAGCGTGTCACTTTGCTAGAACTGCAAACTGATTCGAAACCATGGCACATGCTGGAACTTACTAATTGGGCGAAAAAAATATTTTAATGCCTTGCAGAGATAGGAAAAATAGTCATTCATCGCTTTCGGATTGATGTGTATTCCTTCAAAATGCTCTGATTGCCATGATTCCTTCAGATTCGAAGAGTTCAGATCATTACGCAAACGTTTTCTCGATAATGTTTGGTCCTCCGATTATTATTAAAGAGCATATCAGGAACACGAAATAGCGTTCACAAATTTGCATCCTTTCTAGTGAACAGAAGAAGAGACGATTTATTCTTCTACAGAGATGTCTTTCTGTGATTGGAACATGTAAAGCTAATAAAATGGCACAATCTGCTGACATAATACCATAGCAATCGAAAAATGGGCAAGTAGTTCGGCATTAAGCACGCCAAATTGTGCGAAGTTTCAGTTAATGTTATTAACCCGATCACACAGCAAAGAGACAGTCGCTATCAAGTTCTACAGAGAAGTTTCTGAACGTTTTTTCGTGCGCCTGCTAACTTTTTTAATAATTATCGGAGGGCCCAACATTATCGAGAAAGCTTCCACGCAATGATCTGAATTCTTCAAATCTGAAGGAATCGTGGTGATCGGAGCATTTTCAAGGAGTTTACAGCAATCCGCAAGAGACGCACGACTATTTTTATTCTCAGTAAGGCATTAAGAACTTCATTTTGCCTACCTAGTACGTTCTTACATGTGCAATCGCTTTGCATCTGTTTGTACTTTTAACAAAGTGACGTTTGAACAATCTAATTCTGTGCATCTCCTTCATCCTGAGAAATGCGGCCGCAAATTCCTGTAAGTATATTTCATCCATGACACCCAGATTCGTGCGACACACCTACAGAAGCTGATTTAGAATGTCAATCGGTGCAATTTGACAAACCCAAATCAGAAGCAAATTGGAAAACAGTCACAATTTCACTTATATTCTGATGAAATTTCAGGCCCATGCACCAAAATTATAGGCCCGGGGCCCTGCAGTCCCATACGAGTTTCCCATTTACAGGCCCAAACCCGGCCGGCCACTTTTCGTGGCACAAATCAGGCAGCATGACATAGCAACCTACATGTATTGCGAGCAGTGCCTTGATTATCATTATTATTCATGTAGTTCTTGAAGCTTGATTGATGCATTTATGGATGAATATGGATATGTCAATTGCAGCTCCATTGAATATGCTGAATTTTGTGCGGAATTGACAAAAATTCAAAAAAGACTTTCAATAAAGGTTAAACCTTCTAAGTTCCCATGGGTTAAATTTGATTAAAAATTCAGAAAAACACGGAAACCGAAAGTCACAATATCTATTTTAGTTTTGGAGCAACAATAAAAATTGTCTACAGATCTCCAGGAACCCATTGGTAAAATCTAATTAAGTGACAACTTTCAACATCATGTATGAAGCATGTGCCATGATAGAACCGGGTCAGCCATAGGGACCAAGGGGTCATTTCGGTCACTATTCTTCAAAATTACAAAAGATTGCAAAATTACTTTTCATGAATTCATCAATTTTTATTAACACATGGAGGGCAATATGTACATTTACATTATATCTATACATGCATGCTGCTCGTCAATTGGTTCATTATATTTGAAGTTGAAAACGCATAAGAGAAGTAATACAAAAATGACAAAGAAAAGGGAAGTGAAGACTCATAAGTTGAATATTTCACTCAACTCGGTGGTTTTCGGAAACGTGCTAAGGACGGATATGACATTCCCTTTTGGGACAGCGATACTCAGTCTCCGGAAGATCAATCGTCCCTGGTCTTCTAAAAACGACTGCCAATTTCTCTCGCAAAGTTAAGTGCAGATGGTCCCATGCTCCCATTGTTTCTATGCAGAAGGGATCACATGAAAGATAGGAGTCAGGTCTGCATAGCTGGGATGCGGAGTCGGAGTCCCGGAGTCCTATCATTTTTGCTGGAGTCGGAGTCCTATCAAATGATAGGACTCCGGACTCCGGCCTATACCTAGACCCGAAATATAATACAAGCAAATTATTTAATCTCGTGCATAGCTGTCACTGTCTTGAAGTCAACTTTCTCCGTCAAACAAAAGTATAGAGACTGCAGTACATGCAAAGCTTGTAATAGTTGAGGGAAGGAACCGTGATAGTGGAAAAAGGATTGTCTTTTCACTCGATGATTTAATAGAGAAGACAAGGTCACATCAGAGACAAAAATGAAATACTAGCTTGTTTGAGAACGTTGCTTCTTATCATCACGTTAATCGTGTGTGACGGCTCCTCTAAAGCGCAGATTAAAATCGAAAATGTACTCATATTTTTTGGAGAAGGATGGGGAATTTTCCTGCATGGTAGAGACTGGAGAAAACCCGTGTGAAGCACACATCACGATGGGAGGAGCAGAGCCGTATCCATCCAACTGAAAGCGACATTTGATAAACTTTCACCGAAAATGGTTGATTATTGATACAGCAATGATCATTAAATAAAGGTTGAGGTAAGCTTTTAATGGTCTATGATGTAGATTGACAGTTTTTTCAAAAAACTAGGCTTTATATACTAGCCACCCGGAGTCGGAGTCCTATCAAAAGCCGGAGTCCTATCAACCCCCGGAGTCAGAGTCCTATCAAAATGATAGGACTCGGCATCCCTGCTGCATAGTTAGTCAACTTTCGGTCTGCTGCTTCAGATGCTGTTTTTCCTGCAACATGCAACTCTATAAAGCGAAGCAGTTGGACAACATGGCATCTCGGCAACAGTCCCAGACGTCCGATCGTCTTCCTTTCCATGGTATCACGGCAAGTCCACCCGGATGCGTCTCAACCTTTCTGGAAACTCAGAGGTTCAAAGATGGCAGGAATAAAGTAATTGCCCTCTTTGTGGCGCGCATTTCTTCCGCTGCTCTTCTTGCATCGGAGGCCATGTAATCCACATTGATCTAGAGTTGCTCCACAGACACACATGCTGTTAACAGACGCAAACGTAATGCACATGCGATCCGGAATTGGCTATTGTTCAACTTCATGTCCATTGATGGAATCGGACAAGCATTCAACCATGCTAATGCATAGTACATATTGGGAAGAGACAGCAAGAATCCGCGCCTTCGATGAGGCTGATGCGGTTGAACTTACCAACTGGTCGAAAGCTGACTTAAGAATCGGTTTATCCCATGCACGTTGGCTGTTTGGACTGAGTGGGTCCTCAGTCTTTGTGATTGCCTTCCAGTCTCTAATTGGCTAGCTTAATAAATGACATATCGAAAGAATCAGCTGGCAAACTACATTGTGACGAAAAAAGAGGAACTCAGGTTAACAGGAATGTGAGCTGAAGACAGGCACTTCGGTCGGTGAAGATTGCGGTACAGCGCTTCTACGCCAGTTCCTCCTTTTGAGATTGATAGTGTGGCTTGGTCCTGTCCTGCTTCATGAATTTGTCAATTATGGATGTATCGGAGTGTCTCAAGAATATGATCTAGAGTTTTTGTCATTGGGATAAAATAATTTTGCTTCAAGATTTTTAATGGAAACGTTATACATCTCCCACATTTATTCTATAATAATTGAACTGCGTATTGATAATGCGATTGGAACATGTAAATGAGCATGCATGCCACATTGTAAACTTCACATTTTATAAATGTTAATAACAATGAAAACTTTGTATATGAACAGCATGCAGCCAGTTCGGAAAAATGTTTATCATTCATGTACGTATAGATTCAAGTATGAAAGCATGAAGTTTCATTAAAAGCAGTGACTATATACAAGTAGTTCGCTCGCTCTCAAGCCGAAAACGATGCCTATCTAGATGACGGCGAGCGGTTGCTATGGGCAAAGCGGTGAAATTTTGACAGACTTCCAACGTTCGAACAACGTCTGAAACATTCACACGTCTGATATTCATTGTACCCTACACGATATGATAATTCTGATAATGACATACGTGCTGACTGAAAAAGTGGGGGAAAATGTCTATTGTATGAAAGTCAAGTTTGTCTCGTCTGGCGAAACGATTAGAGGACACTTCCTCCACCATTAATCCCCGCATTCGATTAATCTCGATGTCCATCTTCTTACGCAAAATTAAAGACGAGAATATGCATATCTAAGATATGATAAAACTCGATGCGCAGAAATATACATATCGATGAGTGAAATGTGAGTCTAATAGATTCTGCGAAATCAATGCAATATCTGATGATATTCAGATGTAAATAAAATGCAGAATCAGAGCCGAGTATGCATTGGCTTCGTGAACGAGTGCATTTCGTCAAATTTCCTTCGCAAATCCTTCAAAACAAGGATAATGTATATATGTTCATCAGATGACGTGAAACAATCAATTATGCAAAGATGAACATTTGAAATTAACCCTCAGAACCATATTTTTCTATTTCACTTTTTCTACTGGGGATATATCAGCCGCTCATACCCATGCATAATCATCATCTCTAACTATGATTCTGCATGCAATATTTCATTTGATTGAATCAGCATAAGTATGATAGATCGGTCAAGGGGTCACCTGGACCCCCTCAGGTCTCAGAGGGTGGGAAAAACTCAGGTCTCATGGGCTTAATTCTCTCCATTTACATTGTACACCGTAGATCGCTTTAAAAAATGCAAAGCCCACGTAGGTATCAGATGAATTTGAAAGCGTAGTAGTTAAACATGCTAGACTTGTCCGACGTTGGCCGTTGATAAAGGTTGAAAGGCTTCGCAATAAAAGCAATAAACGAGAGAGAGATAGAGAGAGCACATTATTGTTGTTCCTATTGTGTAATAAATCATCAACTTATTATCTCACTTCAGGAATCAAAATTATTCAGTAAATTGAGCGCAAAAATAGAAATCTACCTGTAAAAACAATTATGCAATCAATGTGGCTGTAACACCGGAATGAAGAAAGAAATACTTATTCACCTGGAGATCCTGCTATAAATCGATGTAAATATACAGATATAGCACTCAAATGTATGGACATGCAAACATTTATATGGAAAGACTATGATTTCTACAAACATGATGTAACCATCCGCTTCTATCAGCATCATCAGATCCAGCAAAGATCTATAGCTGGACATGATGAAACTGCTGAGAATATGGAGAGAGAGAGAGAGATGACAACAAGCGATAAAAAGACAACAAAAGATAACAAGAGAGAGACATCAACATGAAATGTACGACTTACTACGACTTAAAGACTTACGACTTATTCTGAAGACACTAGATATCTCAGAAACCTATAAGACAAATCAAACTGAACAAAATTTAAACATGGTATTGCAAAACTAAGAGAATCTTAATAGAAAGAAGTATAAAAACAGAAAAGAAAAAAATAAAGCAAATACAACTAGATGAATTGCAAATGGCGAGAACTAATAATGATGTTAAAAGATATTGGGAATTGATTAACAACAGTAAGCCCAAGAAAAATGTAAGACATCAATCAAATTTAAGAGCACATATTTTTAAAGAGAATCTTGGAAAAAGAGATGCACAAACTAAAAATGCAGACAGTTATCAGAACTATGTTATTTCAATGAATCAAAGACCACCTTGCAATTATGACGAAGACATAAATCAAATTGTCACACTAAAAGAGGTTGAAGATGCAATTAAATGTTCAAAGAACTCAAAATCCAGTGCCCCAGATGAAATGGTATATGAAATGTTGAAAAATGATCCTAATCAAATACAAATCTTGCATGATCTTTTTAGTAAAATTATGACTGAACACGACCCCCTGGGCATTTCGGTTGGATCACTTCAATTTTTAAGAAAGTGGATAAAAATGATGTTAACTCTTATCGATGTCTTAATTTGTCCTCTAGCATAGAAAACTACTGACAAGAATCCTAAATGACAGATTGAATGACTGTATTGAAAAGCAACTGTTTATCGGGGAGGAAAGCGGCGAATTTCAACTAGAATATGGAATATCTCAAGGAGATAGTTTGTCGCCTACCTTGTTCTGCGTCTATATGAATTATTTTCTAAATGAATTGCACCAAATCCTCAGCGACTTCGATCCAGCAAAGATAAATGATATAAGAATTCATTTATATAATATTATATAATATTCATTTGAAGAAAGAAATACTTATTCACCTGGAGATCCTGCTATAAATCGATGTAAATATACAGATATAGCACTCAAATGTATGGATATGCAAACATTTATATGGAAAGACTATGATTTCTACAAACATGATGTAACCATCCGCTTCTATCAGCATCATCAGATCCAGCAAAGATCTATAGCTGGACATGATGAAGCTGCTGAGAATATGGAGAGAGAGAGATAGCTTGTACTTAAGCACATGTATATAGATGGAGGTTAAATTCGTGCATGCTTCCCGTTGATGCTGCTATTATTAAAATCTGCTTGTTCTTGTAAACTGACAAAATTTACTATGTAAATTTGTACGATAATTCGTTCTAGGAACACGCAGCACAAAAACGTGTTCTCTAACTAATGCGCACTCAACACACGAATGTGTTCTAGGAATACACAGCATAAAGACTCGTTCTTTAACTAATGCGCACTCAGCACACGAATGTGTTCTAGGAATACACAGCATAAAGACGTGTTCTTTAACTAATGCGCACTCAGCACACGAATGTGTTCTAGGAACACACAGCACAAAAACGTGTTCTTTAACTAATGCGCACTCAGCACACGAATGTGTTCTAGGAAGACACAGCATAAAGACGTGTTCTTTAACTAATGCGCACTCAGCACACGAATGTGTTCTAGGAACACACAGCACAAAAACGTGTTCTCTAACTGATGCACACTCAATACACGAATGTGTTGTAGGAAGACACAGCATAAAGACGTGTTCTTTAACTAATGCACACTCAATACACGAATGTGTTCTTGGAAAGCACAATGTGCTTCCCCTTAACATTCATCAGGCTAGCAACTAAGAAGAATTGACACTGCTCTGTGCTACATATTTTGATGAGGCATTTTGATTGACCTGAATTTAGGAAAATAACAAGTAATTTTGCACCCTTCTCTTTTGATGCCCAGTTTATTGCTGTCAGATTGCGAACAGTAATTTATGATATGAATACTTTGAATTCTTCTACATAATTTTGCGATTTACAACTTATCCTTCAATATATCGGACATCGAATAATTAATAACGATGACCGACTCATTAATTCTCACATTCGCATGCCGCCTGTACGTGTATTTTCAAAGCGACCAATCTTTTCTGGTGCATTCTGCTCTCTATGCCTCTCGGACGTCCACAGATGCCTATAGTTTTATACAATGCTCATATTTTTTTCTACATTTGCTGACAGCATGCTTCGATGAAATTTCTTCAACAATCATATATTTTAATTTATATTTGTTGCAGCTTCACTTTTCAAATGAAATATGAAGTCGTGTAAAGTAAAAAAATCTCTGTGATGCGGTAGAAATGTCAAATTTTCAAAAACGACTTGAGAGACGGTTCAAAATCGTTGACACTCCATGCACCATCGATGAACTGAATCCTATCCTGTGTCCAGCTAATATGCAGAAAATTCTGAGGAGAAAGCGATTTTGCATATTCCGTAGCAGTCCATGTCAAGCATTTAATTTGTTAAATGATGTTCCATAAATATTCTGTAGAGAAAATGATTCAACTTTGAATATTATTGGATTTTTATAGAAATTTTAAGGATTTTCATTAATTTTCCTTTAAAAACTTCATGACAATTGCACCAATTTTTTCAAATGGAATTAATTTATACAATGCATGTATATGCTATCGGGTGTACTTTACGTTTTTGGGGTCCTTCATTGGTTGAAACCACAGAATTAGATTCATCTGAGCACGTCTTCGGTTTCCTAGAAAGAAAGAATCATATCCAACCTTAATATCGAAATGACACATCACAGAATTCGACAACTTGCTCCTTCTCGAATGGATAAGTCGTGTATCGCTTGCTATTGGAAATGGCAAACAATAAGCTGTCAGCAGAGGACACCAGAGTAGTGCTGTTTTCGAAATTCGATTTCGATTTCGAAAACGTTTTCGAAATGCACCAATTTGATTTTTATAATTTCGATTTCGATTTCGAAAATGTTTTTATAATTTCTATAATTTCGATTTCGATTTCGAAAACGTTTTTATAATTTTAGAAATTTCGATTTCGATTTCTAAAACGTTTTTATAATTTTTTATAATTTCGGAAATGAAATCTAGTGGCGAAATGCGAAAACAGCACTATGACAGTGCATAATGGTGATTGATCAAAGGACAAAAATGCCCTATTCATCCTGCTGTCATTTTACATTTCGATTATTAATGGTCAATATTGAGAAAATTATTTTTACCCATGAAAATGTGATGATTGTGTCCATCACCAGTCTATCACCAGAGAGAGACAGTGTGTTCTATAATGGCCACAGAGTAAAGACAAGGAGAATGAATCGTCATCAGTTACATAATTCCCAATGACAGACAGCGCCCAACGTGCAGTGCCGACTGCCGAGCGACAATCAAGCTGCTGTCACGGTTGAACAAAGTCTCTAGGCTAGCTATTATTTGAATTGACTCAACTGTTGCCTACCTGAGAAGGCAATGAAATATTTTGCCTCTCACTTAATGATATCATGAAACCATCAACAGCAATTTGTATAAATGTTAAGATCTGAAACTAAAGAATTTGACATGACAATTGATTATCGAGTAGCCCGAAAATAAAGTATATCTTTGCTGAAAATAAGCACTTTCATTTCAGATTTCATATATTTCAAATGCAGGCATATTATGACATGGTGTCAGAAGGGGCCTTAGTCTTTCGTGTACGGTCTAAAATAATTAGGGTCAAATGTCATGTTGTCATGGGTCTGACTGTCATGTTGTTAAGACTTACTAAACATGATTCTATAATTTCAGAAATTTCGATTTCGAAAATGTTTTTATAATTTCGATTTCGAAAATGTTTTTATAATTTCTATAATTTCGATTTCGAAAACGTTTTTATAATTTTTATAATTTCGATTTCGAAAATGAAATCTAGTTGCGAAAACAGCACTACACCAGAGCCATTGAGAGATGCGTGCGTGCTATGATGTCACTTCGTACACACCAAAACACACATCGATGCCTGGCTTCGATTCAGTGCATGTACTATACAGTGAGAAATGCCGAGGAGAGGATGTGAAATCATCAAGTGGACTAATTTTCGAACGCCTGCTACTTTTTTTAATAGTGATCGGAAGGGCCAACATCATGGAGAAAACGTGTGCGCAATGATCTGAACTCTTCGAATCTGAAGGAATTGTGGCAATCGAAGCACCTTGCTGGAACTCACATTAATCCGCAAGCGACACACGACTTTTTTCCTATCTCTGTAAGGTATTAGAAATTCCTTTTTGCCCACTTAATAGGTTCCTCGATGTGCCGGCGGTTTCGTATTAGTCACACTTCTAGCAAACCGAAGCAGATAACCAAAATATTTAATTCTGTGGTTGAAACCATTTTGATATTAAAGATGAAAAAATTGCCGTTCAATCGAATAAATGGGTTGTCGCATCAGCACCGAAGTAAATATGCAGAATAGTCACTATTTCAATCCGAATTTTTTCTCATCTCAATCATTTATCAAAAACAGCTTCTTTGTCATTGTTCTGTCATTGGTCTGTCATGACAAGTTGATGGATTCATTGTCATTGTGGATTGGTTGAGAAATTTGTCAATACAATTCTTCAGTCTTCTTGAGATAAATCTCTTCCTCGCTTTCCAGGTCTTTCAAAATGCATTCCGATCCTTAAGTCTCTCAGGGAAGCTATTTAGTATTTCACTTCGTATCCGCAAAGGATTTGAAGTCCATCTGTGAAGGGATTGTCGTCATCAAAAGAATACTGTGGGAGATTTCCGATCTGAGAGTGCTTTCTCTGAGCAACTTCCGCATTAAGATTATGGTTGCTGATGATATCTGGAATTCTCATTTTACGACACACAACAACTGATGATATTATCTTCGCTTGACAAGAAAGAAATCTGATTCTTCAAAATTGATAACATGAGCACTGAGGTCATTTCAGAAATTTGATTCGATCAATGATCTTATAGCATTTATTGAAGGAAAGGAAGGCAATCCATGAATGTTTCATGAAAGATCTAATTCAGTAGAAAGGCTAAGCTAATGATTTCAACTCTATTCCTACAAACAGGGACGGCGGAAGTTGATGGCATGAGGCACCAATACCATATGAGTTATCAAGATCAATTAAATACTTCTTGCAAGTATTGTCGAAGATGGTGCCGGCTTCAATACATACGAATTTTCTTGTTGGCTTCGGAAGAGATAAACAATGCATCAATATCTCCTTCATTGAAGCACGCAGGCCGACAGGCATCATAATGTAAATTTCACGAGTTGAATTGCCTACATTAGTATACAGTGCATATCAATAGTATGCAGGCTTTAGCCAATAGATAGGCAATGTTCCAGACAAAAGAGAAATCTGGACAATCGAACTTTCAAATCCCATGTACATAGCTCAAGGTCTCTAGTGTTTTCTATCATTGGTTCATCATCAGAAAACAAGAAACGGTGATCAGTTAGAATACTAGATTAAAGGATCAAATTGAAGCCATTCTCGCATTGCAGTAGGAAATGACCAGATGCAAATGGTCCATGAACTTCTTCGAGATGACTTTAGTTTCTTGTGTGCCTCACAACGTGCGCATAGCATGTCTCTCTACACAAGACTTGTGACACACTGACATGTGAGTTGTGAGTCGACTTTTCGCTTTGCTTCAGTTAGTGGTACTACAATGAAGATCTACGGCAGACGTGCAGATTCGTGGCAGACATAGGGTGTACATCATTATGTGAGTCTCATTTTTGGTTTCGTTCCCTGCAGAAACTCGTTCTGGCTGCCGGACTACTTGTGCATAATCACATTGGTTATTAGACATTTGCCCTAAATTGAAGAGACAAGCTATCCTATGAATCTAGGCGTGCAAGAAAATTTTTAGAAATCTTCTTCCGTTTCGCGGTCTCGGATTTCTACATCTTCTTGCCGCTCTGACCTCATAGGATACCTATGTTCTTAATAAATCATGTTTTGTAAAGTGTTTTGAGCAAGTGAAAAGATAATCAGCCTTTTCTCAATGATTTAAAATTTGATGAACACATTAGAGAATAGCCGCATAGATACACAGATTTGATTACTTGCGACTTCGAAGGTTATGAACTTGCTTCGGTGTCAAAATATTACAAATACCCCGCGGTATAAGAGTACATACCTTGCGGCATTTTTCATATCTAGACATACTAGCTTCACAGATTTAGATGGCAATTTGCTTTTATTTGATACAACATGCTTCACTAACCACATCATACACAATCATGCACATCATACACGATTTTTAAAATCTTGTCCACACCATAGATCTAGTATATAGCACGTGGAGTGTTTACTCAAAAAAATTGTCTTCATACAGTGAACATTTTTATGTCAAAAGATTCAGATATTTCGCGAGATCAAGTTCCTACGGTACAGAAAAATATTCATACCTTTTAAAGGTAATTTTGATCGTTGACTTTGACTGTGATATTTTGCTCTTTCAGTGGCAAGGTGCTTGTGATATGATCACACTTAAGAAAATATTCTTGGAAATGTAGCTGAGCATTAAAGTACAGTAATAGTAACCCATGGAATTGAAAATTTAACAAACATTGCCTGTCCAAGAAATTGTCATGACTCGGAGGATTTTTAAGCACCATTATTCCTTCTGCATTACTATCATGATTACTTGGTTTTTTCTTCAAAACTGCAAAAATATGCCTATCTCACATTTGGCACAGGGTCTTTAATCGAGTTCATTTAATAAAATCGAAACTGCATTCACATTGGGTATTTAGCTGACCCTGAGTTACTACTCTACCTAGTATACTTATTCGATAGTCTACACTATCTTGTATCTGTCTGGACGATCACGTGACAACAGTCAATTCACCGGTTTCAAAGTTTTCAGATTCTGTGGAATGACAATTCCGAGGATACATTCATTTCCTGTCTAAAGTGATCGTAAAGCTCAACTATTAAGTTTGAAATTTTTCAATAACACATTCAGTGAAATCTGAAAGCGAGAACATTCTCTCAAGAATGACAGTAGAATAAGCAAAAAAGATTGAAAGGGAAAGGAACAAAGCCTGCGCGAACATTGATTTCAAATTTTTAAAGTGAAAATCGAGTGAAATTGAAAAGGTCATAAAATTTCTTCGTTACAATACAAAACTTAACATGTAAGGAAAAGCTTTATTGCGGAACTTGAATATTCGTTCATTAATACACGTAGGTTGCACAAACTTTCGGCCGAAGTCTTCGTAGGGTGCATGTAAATTGAATATAAAGTAAAAGTAAAGTATATAAGCGTATATTTGAAACAAACAAACCCCAAATGGGAATCGTAGGGGTGAAAGCTACAGGCAATGTAATGGGTGTTCTGACGAAACAAATACAAAGTAGACACACTTCACAGACTGTCATTGTACTGAACAGAGCATGAAAATATGAAGGCATTTGTTCTCCGTGTAGTTCGTGCAGAGGGTAGAATAATTCTCTTTGATCGGTTTGAAGTCAAAGGCATCAGGTGGTATATGACTGGCAAACTGAGCGAATGTTGAACACTCATCAACTGGACATTGACGCAGATGAAAATTGAAGGCATCAACACAGTGTAACGTAGAGGATAATAAAAGCTGTGGACTAAAAACAAATAATTACATACACTCTTTAGCAAAATTAATGTTACATCACTACAACTGGTGAAATATCTCAGTGTCTACAGTCACTCAGTTCATTTGATTACAAAGTATCATGCATCATCTGAAAGGTATTGATCTCCTCTTGGGGATTCACTATGATTATTGGATGCATCTTTGAACGGTTGTCTACCACATAAAAATTGTCAAACACAATTACTTTTCTTTAATTGAAAGTTTTGGTATCAAAATCATAGGTCAGAAAAATGAAACACAGATCAGTGTACAGACAAGAGAAAATACTTTCAGAAAAGTATTTGGACTCATCGCAGCTCGTGGAGGTATCACTCGATTCTGATTACCTATTGACTTAACATTTTCAAAATATATACATTAGTTAGCGCAAAATACTCTTCACTTCAACGCATCAAAGAACAGACATAATATAACATTATAAGACAGGAAAAGAAAGGTAAATTAAATTTCACAAGTGATAATACCGCATGTAACATTAATTTTGCTAAATAGTGTACACTAAATAAAAGTAAATAAATCATTAAACAAATATCAGTAATGATGTATATGATGGAAAGGGGAGGAGAAGACAAATGAGAAGGAGAAAAATAAGAATACATTTACAATTCAGATGAATGCAGATGAAAATGCTCTATACAAGCATTTAAAGGAAAAATGGAGCCCATTCAAAAAAATAGATCTTCAGCTAAGCTATAGAAAACGGAAAAAGGAGCAAGAAAATCAATTGCAGGTATCCAATTTGCAACCACGACAGGCCTGTGCCGAAAATTTGCGCAACCCACGTGTATTAATAAGCGAATGTTCCGCAATACACCTTTTTCTTGCAACAATTCAGTCGATGGCTAACATCATCGATTAAACTCAACATCAAAAAGGTAGAACCTTCTGTGTGAATCCAAGAACAACTTTCCGACTACTCTCCCTCTCACTACCTTTCTCTTTCCATCTCTCTCCTCTTCCTTTTTCCCTTTTTCTTGTCTTTCATTTTCTCTCTCTCTCAATTCAAAGTCCATGGGCCTTATTCTCGAATAAAAAAGAAATACAGCTATGTTTAGACAAGTAAATTTATCATATCTCAACAGATGTAACCACCACGAGACATGTTTGAACCAGCGACGTTGGAGCTAGAGGACGTGCAAGCATACTCTCTAACAAGAAAGCCACCAGACCATCTGTTGAGATCGTGAATAAGCCAGAAAGGAACTGCTTTAACGCCGGCACGTGGAGGACGGATTGCATTCTGCAATCACTTAATACCGCATCCGAGATTGAGGTGCTTCACGCAGGCGCTACTCATTACATGTTTAGACAAGTAACCTACCCACGACTGATGAGGCCCAACAGGCGGAAACATGTCTCGTGGTGGTTACATCTGTTGAGATTTGATAAAAGTACAGCTATATTTAGAAAAACAGTTAGATGATCACAAACGTAATGACAATATATTGACATTGTCAATAAAAGTCCATGATCTGATGATTTACAGGGCAACAAACTTACTGCACGAGACGGATGATGATCACATAATGCTTGTGCCTAATGGAAGTCTGTATCTCTCTCTCTCTCTCTCTCTCAACGGAAAACATGCACAAATTTGAGCTCTATCTATATACATGTACTTAAGTACAACGTCTCTCTCCCCTCTATCTTTCTCTCTCTCTCCCCTCTCTCTCTCTCTCTCTCTCTCTCTCTCTCTCTCTCTATATATATATCTATCTATCTCTCTCTCTTCCTCTATCTCAAGAACTCAAGAACTCTAATAAAGTTTATTAGCCATGGCTATGGCAAAACATACAGGGATGATTTATAGATAAAATGATGATAAGATTGCAAATGTTGTGAAATGATAAAATGAGGTGATGAAGCAGGTACGATGTCCTCCAATACACACAATGATGAAATAAATATGATTCTGTGATAGGAGAGGAGACACAGTAAGCAACATAATATCAATGACTGTTCAACGCATGTGCTAATTATTTGAATAGAAATGATAGGGCTGAAATGCATAGAATGCAAAATTCACATTTATTCAAAGTATTTTCATGTTCATTTATTCGAAAGTTTACATAAATTTCATAGAATTGTATGCACATTCATCAATGGATTACTAAAGTCGGATTCACATTATTAATGTCATCGATTTTATTAATTTTTATTAAATTTGGCAACCACACACGCCTTCACTCTCATACCCCTTAGTGTTATTTGCGAGTCATGTACAGATTGTTTCATAAAAATGGATCACCCTTAAACATCGCCTTAACTTCAACTTTGTCTAACTCCACCAAACTTGAACGAATTTCTCTGAAATTTGGAAGATATGTCAGTTGTGCTTACTATTATCATTGTTGGAAATTTCAAGCATGAATATTGAGTTGTTTTTCTGTTATAGATAAAAAAGTAGTAGATAATTTGATCTTCATTTAGCAATTTTACACAAAATCATACCTCACTCTTATAAAATTACATGTGCTTCCTTTGTTATGTAATATGTTGTTCTAAAAGGCAAAAGCTATCAAGCAAAACAAAAATAAAGAAAATTGGTCAGTCAGAGCCAGTATAGCACCATTATTCATCAACAATAATGTAACTGCTACATGTGATTAACTGGACTTCATATTCCATAGCTTCCTGACTTCGTTGCGGTGGTGTTGGCAGCACTCCTGATTGCTTTCAGCTAGAAATCTATCTCTTACCGGTTGAAAACAATACAAAGCACAAATGAACAATAACGAGATCGCATTCACAAAAGGCAAAGTGTCAGCCTTGCTAGAACTAGGGTTTTCTTTGCGAGCTACAAGCAAGCGACTAAATGTCCCTTACACAAATGTGCATCGATGGCATAATGATGATTTTCGACTCTGTCGTAAAGAGGGCTCTGGCCGTCCACGCAAAACATCCAAACGTAGAGACCGCCTAATTTTGAGATTTGTTAAAGTTGATCCAAGTCTCTCGTTAACTGAGATACAGCAATGTTGCTGAGATACACATACAGCAAGGAACCATGAATTCTGAACGCTATGTGAATGTTTTACGAATGAACATTGGCCAAATGACAGATCAACTTGGTGATCCATCGACTTGGTTATTTATGGATGATAATGCTACGTGTCACAGGAGTAGTAGAGTCAACTTATGCAAGTCTCAATTAGGGCTTAGGACATTATCTTGGCCAGCTCGTTCTCCTGATCTGAATCCCATAGAAAATGTATGGAGTATTCTAAAACGTAACGTTTGTCGTTCACTGCTACCTACAGATGGCGTATCACAACTTACGTCACTGTTAAAAAGAGAGTGGAGAAAGTTAGATCAGTCAAAAATCAACGATATCATCGAATCAATGCCTAGACGAATTGGTAATGTCATTGACAATAAGGGTAGGGCCTCAAAATATTAACTTCTTAAGAACCGTCACTGTATCATAGCTTATCAGATTATAAAAGGACATTTAAATATATTAGGGACATGAAATGACATGAAAAATGCTTTCTGTATCATACTTATGTTTTATTTAGTCAAATTTTAGGATGATCCACCTTTTATGAAACGGACTGTATGAAGGTCCGGAAGTCATTTTATAACATATACTGACATGCAGGAAACAATTTACATGCATATAAAGATTTACTCAAAAAATTATACAATCAAATGATTCATGAGACTCACCTGTAAGATAAGAGAAAAATTTGACTTCACAGTAATGAGAGACTTTTAGTAGATCCGGACCTTCAGTGAGTCGGTAAATCGCAAGAGTGAATTATCAGTACCGGAACATATGTGTGCATAACAGTGAATAGATTTCATTCAGTCTATTGTCGAATTATCGATTTGATGCAAGGGCATATGCTAGTGGTTTTTAACCATTATCTTATTGATCCATGTGTTAGTGTGACATAGAAATCGATTAGCCTAGTGTTACGGGTTATTATTTTCTTAATATTCCCAAAACATATGATTGAAAAATGTAAATGAAAAATGTGGATAAGTTATATTGTGAAAATAAATAAATAGTGCAAACAGTCCTTACAAGGACAGATGGTACGTTCACAGTTATAAGACAGTCACAGCACCAACAGAGTAGTCTCCAGATTCTTCCAGGACCACAAGCCGTGGTGATCACGTCCGCAGCAGTTCGATGATAGTTCGCACATAGAAGATAGGCTGAAACACCATCAACGGCTCTCGCCGACAACTTCGCTTGTAGAGACCAGACTGGGCTAGCGGGCGTTGTTCATGCCGCATTAAATACGTCTGTGAAGATTCGCTCACGGTCAGCTACCAATTGTTTGGTCATCCATTGTCTGATGACATGACATGTCTGTTGTCAGTCATGTACCGTAGATAGCTGACAAGCTGGACTTTTGTATGACATTGGAACTTGAAATGCATGCCGCGGAAAAGTTATTGCTCTAACAATGGAATGGAGATTGTTCTCACAAAACAATAAAATGCATAATAAATGCATAATAAAGCAAGAAGACAAACTGCCTAGCACACAACACTAGTTTTGTGACAACAATGCCGAATCATGTCTATGACCGCAGCAAAATAAATTACTTGTCGGCTTCATTTATTTATTTCACAAAGCAATTTCACCGTTGCATTTTGACATAGAGATAGATATGTCTGTTTTTCATGCCATTTACGAAATAGCTGTACTGGATCTACTGGCTGTACTCGATCAAGTTTGCAATAGATATCCCTAGCATGATGACAGAAGAATGTATGTGATGATGATCTTCAATGCACTGGTTATCATTGTCATTCGATCGCTTTAACTTTTCGATTTCAATGGCTCTTGTTGCAAAGAAAAACACTACCGTAAAATGGGGTAACTTTGGGCCACTTCTCAAAATATTTCTTTGTTTCCATAAAGCTCTGAACATTTTTTAAAGATTTCAAAATTGGCAATCAAGGGGAAGGAGGTAAGCTTTAAGTTTGCTTTGAAAGTTCGTGATTTGTAAATTCCAATTTGTTGGATTTTGATATCTTAGTGGGTGGCCAAAGTTACCACACGATGGGGAAACTTTGGCCACCCGGCCAAAGTTACCTCATCAAGTGTGTACCTCTTGGTTTTCTTATTGTCTCTTTAGGGTTTATATTACACGGACAGATTTTTGCATTCTCCTGATCATATAACAAATTATTGAAGCAATTGTACCATTTTCTGCATTATACATCTTTATACATGTAGGGCCGACTTGTCCACACCAATGTGAAAAAAATCAAAACTATTTTTTTATTTCTCTACTCGAGAGATTATAATTTCAATGGAAAAATTATCTTAACTGAGTAGCATACATGTATAAAATGTATATTATATAAGAAACTAACCAAGTTTATAGCCACGAGATGTTCTCGTAAAGACGGAAGGGAGCCACTCATCATCAGAGTCAGACGCATCAGATGCAGGGGATGGCTCGGTTAACTGAGGAGCATTCGCAATATTTTGCTCCTTCCTCGGCTCATGAGATAAGGGGATGCAGGGGATATGACTGATCAGGAAAGCAACTGTAATTGTCTTACATTTAAAATCAAAATTCAATTTAAAAAGCTTTGCTCACAACGCTATTTTCACAACATGAAAATTGGAAACCTCAGATTTCTTTGTTGAGGACGAAATATCTATGGTAATTCTCTTTCTCATTATCATAGTGTTTAACAAATGTCCGAAATCTTCATTGAGGAGTGAAAATATGCATCCAAAATAAATACATAGAGAGATAGAGAAGGTTTCAGTCAAAAGTCTATAATGAGTATCTATGATCACCTAACGCACGGCGAGTTTGTGAAATATCTATGAATGGAACTTAAGCAAATCAACATACAAATTTGCGACTGTTGTTAACTTTATCCACACCCCTTATACGAGGTGCGTATGTTGCAAAAACTGAAACTGGTAAACAAATTGCAACCGATAATTACGAGTCGATGGATGCAATCTTATAATACATGTACATGTTTCTACTCTACTATTTAAAACAACAGTAAAGTTCTGAGATTAACTTAAATTTGGTCAGAGCTAATACATACTGATTGACCTACACTATTTCACCATTGTTGCAAACATGATTTTTCTATTCAGGATGTCAAATAAGAATGACCAGAGTCCGTGGGGAAACTTTGGCCGGCGGCCAAAGTTACCCCAAAATGCAAGTAGTAGTGTGGTAACTTTGGCCACCCGCAATGACTCTTTATCCAAGAGAATATTTGCAACAAATTGCTCATGCAATGTCAATCGATTCATTGTTCATCCTATCATGCACGATAGTATCAAAAACCTCAACAAGAAAGTTACCTTTCTAAAAGAAGTTTGCATGTACTATTTTCAACATATAAAAGTACACCCTATTCAATAGCCTGTGATTCCATCACGAAAAACCTAAGAATGGTATATGATACATGAAAATGTTCCCATGATTTCATGCTACACATCAAACTCATTTATATCAATTAGAATGACTATTTTGGCGAGAGAGATATGCAAAAAACAAATATCCTGTAGTGGCCAAAAGTTACCCCACGTGGCCAAAGTTACCCCATTTTACGGTACCACAAAGCAATATCTATTGAAACCAATATGTGAAGGATGCATAGATATCTCATTTACTCGAGTTTCTGATTGAATTTGCTTCCTCAATATATCTTGAAAGAACTTTCATCTGCTTTAGACTCAGTCTATTCATCATATCATAGAAATCTGCACTATTATCGGATTTAAGGAATGGAATAAGATTGTTTCTTATATCAGTGTATTTTGGGCAACGCGAAATAAAGTGCAATAAATCTTCAACATCATCAGTATCACAATTTTGACAAATACATTCATTGTACGATTTTCTGTCATTATATCTACCGATTTCAGTAAACAGTGTGTGATTGCCAGTTCTTATTCTCAAAATTGGCATAATTATTTTATTGTCATCTGTTAAATTGAGATACGCTTTCAGCTTGCATTCAAACCTACATAATTCTAAATATTTTAATCCTTTGTGACTATTTTTAGCACTCTCAATCCACTGCTGTCTAAAGTATTCAACTAAATGACTATTTACAATGGATTTGTAATTCATCTTTTCGGCGACATCGTGAGGATTACATAAGTAGTCAATGTTAATTTTTCTCATTAATTTGATTATCCTTGATACCCAAGATTTACTAAATTTTGGAATTTATATATATTTGCATAAATAGTGTTAAACATTTGTTTTATTAGGTGCTTATCATTTAATTTACATAATTTTAGCCAGTAATTTATTGCAGCTTTGAAAAAATGGTATTCTATAGGCTGGACTCCAAATTCTCCAATGATACAAAAATTTGGTGTTGATCTTTTCAAATGATAAATTCTTTTAAAGAATTGTATTTATATTCTATTTAGATCCTTTAGATTTTTATCAAAGTATAGTTCAGCAACGTATTTCATCTTGGATACAGTTAGCATTTCAAACGAATTTCGCAATATTTCACCGTCTACATAGCCAAATTCTTTCATTGCTTTTCCTGTTATACAAGCCGAAATTTTACCTCGCTCTGACAGATTTGAAATATGTCTCTTATCATTTTTGGATATAAATGCACCAAGATATTTGTATTCATCTACTATTTCAATTGAGGATACTTTTCCATTTGATTCCACATTTACTTGTTTATATTCTTGTTTTTCATTGAAAATCATAACTTTTGTTTTATCATAATTGACACTTAAACCGTTTTCATAGCCTTATGTTTGGATGATCTTGATTTGTTGAATTAGTTCCTGTTTTGAAGCGCTCATTGACAATATATCATCAGCATAGATCAAAGAAGCAATTTTCAAATTCCCAATTTCGATAGGATCAATCTGAAAGATGTTCTCATCTAACTTCAATAATAGGTCATTCATATACAAACAAAATAGGGTAGGTGACAAACTGTCGCCTTGAGGAATACCATTTTGTAAATTAAAAATGCTGCTTTCTACTCCGTTAAATAGAATCTTATATGTTTTATGATTGAGTACATTTTGTAATAAATTAATGAATTTTCCTTGAGGTAAAATCTTTCTCAATTATGCAATCAATATATTCTTTGGTATGCTATCGAAGGCCTTTGAAAGATTAATAAAGCATAGATATAGCGGTTTTTTAACAGTCTTGTTTATTTGCATTATTTCTTTCAAAATCCAAACACTATCGAGAGTGGAGTTTTCTTTCCTGAAACCAATCTGAGCTGAATGCAGTAAATCATGCCTATCAATCCAATCATTAAGTCGGTTATTGAATATTTTTATTAAAATCTTTTCAAGGCACGATGACAAATTTGTGAATCTGTATGAGTTTATATCATTCTTATCTCCGTTTTTGAAGATAAGTGTCGTCCAGCTCATATTGCATGGAGTAGCTTGGTCATCTAATATCTTATTAAACAAACTTTCTATAATTTCTAAAGTACATTCAATGTTTTTATTTAATATCTCATAGACAACTGTGTCGGGTCCGCTAGATTTAGAATTACTCATCAACATTAAACAATCGGTGATTTCTTTTTTCTCTATTTTCATATTTAGAGTCAAATCTGCATTTGCATTTGATTCATCTGAGTTTGACAAATTGATTGTCTTAAATAATTCCAAATTTGATTTAGATAAAGTTTCGTCTCGAATTTCAACTCCTTTTTTGAAATCGTCTGCATATAGTAAAGTTTTGGTTTTAACTTTGGAATGACGCTTTTTATCAGTTATCAGTTGCCAATATTTTTTATAGTCATTATCATTTTTGGCATCTTTTAGATCTTTCAGTTTTCTTGATTGTAATTTTCGTCTTTCTCTTTTAATTTCTCTGTTCAATATCTTCTTTTTTTGTAAAAGAAGAGGTAGATTTTCGTCTGTTTCATTTAATTTCCACTTTTTCAATCGAAGCTTTATATTCTTGTCTAATTTCTCTGGTTTCTATGCCGTAAATAGCTCTTGATTTTGTTTTATTTACTGCTGTAGAAGCATCGTGTGCATATTTACAAACTGATTGTAAATTTCTCTTTGTTGCATGTTTCCTGATTGAATATCATTTATTAGATTATCACAATTATTTTGAAATTCATGAAATTGAAACTTTTTATCTCCTTCGTCAGTCCATTTAAATGGCACAACTTTTGCTTCTCTTTTCTTCTGGACATTCGGTCGCATTTTTTTAATTTTTGCTTTTGAATCTATCTTGAATTGAATTGTTATCGGGGCATGATCAGTATACATTTTTGGCCCCATTATTTCAAAGGCTTTCAAATATTTCAGCATTGTTTCCGAGACTAATAAGTAGTCAATTACCGATGTGCAGTTGTTTTCTTTATTTCTTTTATAGAACGTACTTTTTCCTTTTTCAAAACGACCGTTAGTGATTATGAGGGAAGTGTCATTGCAGAATTCTATTAGCTCTCCTCCATACTTATTGATAAGCTTATCATCCGAAGTTCTAGATGGTATATTCAGCTGTTCATTGTCATTCAGTAAACCCATTCTTTCGTTCATATCACCGATCATGATGACATTTTTCATTTTATAATTAGAAATGTAATTTTTGACTTTATTTAGAAAATTTTCCTCTGCATACTTAGATTCTCGATTATCTCTATAACATAATATTAAAAACACATCCTTAATATGTTTCCAATCGGTATGACTTATTTTCATTATCACGATGTTACCATTTTCAGAAACTAAATTAGTCACCTTTGAATTGCTGATTTCTTTGAAAAATAAAGATACTCCTTTGACATTTCTGCCCAATGAATTACTACTTTTACCACATGCATGATAACCCTCGTAATCATTTATAGAAATTGGTTCATTTTCATAATTCAAATGGGTTTCTGTCAAACAAATAACATCTGCATTTTGTGCATCATCAATGATATCTGAATTTTCCAATTTGAATTTAGTCAGCCCGTTAACATTTACATAAAAAATTTTGAGATCAAAATTCATACTATCGTGATCATCATTGTCATACCGTGATGTTTCTGTCTCCTCTCCTCTCTCAGCATCAAAAGTACTGCTGTGGGTGAGCTGAAGGAGGCATATTGGGCGCGGAGAATTGAGTCTGCTGTGCTGCCGGTGCTACTGGTGGTGGAACCCAAAAGTTAGGTTGGGATTGGTGCCCTGGGTTATGTCCATGCGCGGGATAGGGTGGCTGCCACTTGTTGTGCATTCTTGGCCAGTAACTTCTATTGTTGTTGTTGTTGAAATGTCTACGGTTGTTGTATCGTCGAGGAATGTGGTAACAGTTCTTCGAAATATGTCCAAACTTCCCGCAGACGAAACACTTTTGGCTGTTGTAGCGATTCTAGTAATTCCCCCTGTAGTTGTTGTGGCGGTAGTTGTTGTTGTAGTTTCGATTGAAGCTCGGTCTTTGCATACTTCGTTGTTGTTCTCTTGAGTCTTCAGTTGTTCTTCGTTCGATTTTCCACACCATTTCTTTGATTTCTTCGATTGCCTTAGTCATTTCGTCTATGTTGTCTTTGTTGGGGACTTGCGTTCTTGGGTTCCTTCTTTCTTCTTCCTCGTGTTCTTCATTCATTTTCTCTCGCAACTCTTTCACCTTCTCCTCTTGTCTAGTCAGCTCTGTCTCGTACGTTGACAGTGACATTATCAGGTCTTCTTTTGCTCTGCTCATAACTCGAATTTCCTCCTTCAACTCCTTCACCTGATCGTATTCATCGGTGGGATCGCATGCTTGATTCAGCGTGGTGCTGATCTCTTGTACTTCACCTTCGTACTGACTCCTGGTGCAGTTCTCGCAGCAATACTTCCTGTTGAACTTCCTTTTAACGTATTTCACAATTTCATACGCCGGCAGGCCCGTACACGAGTAGTGATAGCATTTCTCGCATTTATCACATGACAAACACTCTTGCTTGGTGGCTGATTCTCCGCATTTGCCACATTCATTTGCTGCAGACATCGCTATAAAGCGAGATGATGAATTTGCGTTTGAGGTGGACATCGACATCTGTAAGATATGAATGAGAAAAATTTGACTTCACAGTAATGAGAGACTTTCAGTAGATCCGGACCTTCAGTGACTCGTTAAATCTCTCTCTCTCCCCTCTTTCTCTCTCTTTCTCTCTCTCTAATATGCGCATTAAAATTTTTCTATTTGTAGCTAACCGCAATAATCAATATTTTCACCGTAACCGACCATTTCACGAACCCTAGGCATTTGTCACTAAGCTATTATGCTATGATGCAAATATCTGGAGTGAAACCGTCTAGAGCACTGCTTCTGTTACTTAGATCATTAATTTGTCATCTACTGAATAATCATCTGCTTCTTCAAATAAAATTGGCCTATCTATTATCACCGAAAATAGAATGGCGTTTCATCCTCACATTGTTGTTACCCTCTGAAAATTTGCAACCGGATCGCTCTCTGAGTCTGCTGGTTTCCTGCAAGAAATGGCATCGACTGGAAGAATTGGCGCCAATATTGAGACAGATTATTGCATGTCAATAATGTACACGTATAGGTGGCTCCCTGGACCCAATTCAAGTCTAATGGAAAGACGATGCAATGAAGATGATCTGAATGGAATTTACATTCCTGAGTATTAAGTGGCTCATCTTAGAGTTGATATAGAGCTCGAGTCACTTAGTTAAATCGCAGAATATTTACGCACTCCACCAAACTCCTCTATGAAATTTCAATCCTGGATTTTGAATAAGAAAATATCCGAGTATACAAACTATCGCCGTCGTTTTGATGGAATTTTATTTGATTGACTCCTGAGCGTTTTCGCGGCCTCTCTTCATGAGGAGTACGGCCGTAATGACAAAGACAGAGCAGAGATTCACAGAATGTCACAAACACAACTAATAATTTATCAATAGAGACACAGAGATTGCTCACATTGCAAAATAAGAAACAGAAAAATAAAGTGTAAATAAGATAAGAAACTTATAAAGAGAGTAAGAGAGGCCGCGAAAGCGCTTAGGAGTCAGCTAAATAAAATTCCATCAAAAGGACGGCGATATTGTGTGTACTCAAATTGATTCGGCCAACCTCATGCTTCAAAGAAAATATCCCTCTACCCAATTCATACCGGGCCTTGAAGTGTATTGAGATTTCAAGGGAAGTCGCCCCCTTTCGAATTTCATGAAATTGACACTACTGCATGATTAGTGTGAGTTATTCATTTGCTCTTAATCTCCCCGCGCAAATAACAGTAATTCAATTTTACAAATTTGTCACTGACTGTTAGCCATAAATTCGCTAAGTGATTGCTCATAATAACTTCTACATGCAATTGGTTACGTGCACTGATGCGTTATTAAAGAGAGCAAAACGAACACCGTCTAGTTAGCAGTCAAATTTTTTGAAAATCTGACCTTTGATGACCCCTTGTAAGAATGTAGCCTTTCTTTTTCGATCTCTCTCAGCCACCTGTCAAGCAAGTAAGCGGTCAATTCGAATTCAAGTTTTTTGAAATTTTGAAATTAAATTTGAATTTTGAAAAGGAAGATGAGTTCACATTTGAATTTCATGAGATATAACTATCATTCCTGATGTATATTATATGTTCCTGACATATTAGGTAGAATATAACTCAGCATCATTTAAATCCCCAGTGCTTATTGAGTTTCGATATTATTAAATGAACTCGAGTTGAGACGCAGTACCAAATGTGAGATTTGTCTGCAGTTTTGAAGAAATCACCACAGACCTGACTGATCATGATATCAACACAGAAGGAATTATAGTATTTTACAAATCCTCCGTGTCTTGGCAACCTTGGAGAGGTAATGTTTTTTAAATTATCAATTTGATAATTACTAATACTTTAATGCTCAGCCTCATTACTGAGAGTATTTTCTTAAGCGTGATCATATCAAAAACTGCCTGCCACTGAAGGAATGAAATAGCAGAGTCAAAGACAATGATCATAATTACCTTTAAAAGATGTAAATGGGTCCACTTTGCTATTCAGATTCAAGAAATGAAGCATGACTTTAGTGAATCACAAAGTCATGAAAATTGAGTTAAAAAATTGAAATTTCAGCCAAAAATCACAATAACATTCCAACTTTTCCATGAAGACTTGCATTAAAATGCGGTTTATGAAATTTCCTTGATAATCAGGTTAATTTCCGCTTAATTAAGATGCCTGATAATAAATGTTCATTCACTGTCATGTCTAATAAATTTCATACTTTTTATATATAACTTATATAATATATAATATATATAAATATATAATATTATATATAAGAACAGTCAATTTCATAGAGTAGGTATGTTAGGTAGAGTGGTAACTCTGCATTTTTTAAATCCCCAATGTGTATACACCTTCGATTTTATTAAATGAACTCAAGGTATGTGGTATTGTCACCAAATGTGAGATATGCAAATTTTACAATGGAATTGAGTGATCATGATTGTAATGCAGAACGAATGATTGTATTTCACAGATTCTCATGATAGCCTTGGAGATTTAATGCTTGTTTGATTAGCAATTCGATGGGTTCCTATTACTTTCATGCTCAACCTCAAGACTATTTTCTTAAGGTGATCATATCACAGGCAACCTGCCACTTGCATAGCAAAATCACATAATCAATGACAATGATTTCATTTAACTTTGAAAGATGTAAATGGTTCCACATAACTATTCAGATTCTAGAAATGAAACATGAATTTAGTGATCGAATCTCAAAATCATGCCGGTGAAAATTGAATTCAAAACTTGAAATTTCAGCCAATAATTAAAGCACGAATAATATCGACTTTTTCATGAAGACTTTCATTATCATACAATTCATGAAATTCCCTTGATAATTAGCTTGATTTCTGCCTAGTTAGGATGCTTATTAGCAAATATTCATTCCTTTTGATATCCTTATTGTTTCATACTACTTATTTAGGAGAGTCATCTGGGTAGTATATAAATTGACAAATTGTGACTTTTTTCAAAAGTGCTCAAATAATTTTTTGGACCACGGGAACGTAATCTCATCAAAAAACTGAATCTTTTCATATAAAAATTTCCACTGTATACAGATACTTTTTGAGTCGACACTCTACCCATATATCCCTACTCTATGGGCAATTTGCAAAAATCTAGCTTCCTAAAAATTGATCAACGATTGTTTTGGACCGCAGGAACATAATGTACGCAAAGAACTGAATCTTTCGACGTAAAAACTTTCACTGAATGCTGACACTGAGCCGACACTCTCCCTCTATTATCTACTTACTCTATGGTTCATAAAGAATAAAACTATACAACTATGACCGGTAACTGGTCGACGGTCGCAAATGAGGCGGGTAAGATTGCTATAGATAAAATGTAGAAGATTTTCTCTCAAAATCAACCGTTCAATGTAGCTGTGAAATGATATTCTGCAAGTCAAAGTAACTTCTAAGCTTAGTGAGATTCTAAAGTAAAGTAAATGTATATTCGAATCGTAAAAGTACAATTTATAAGGCAAGCGTATGAAATAACTGACCGTAGTACACACATAATGTTGCGAGGATGCGGTAGGCGATAGGATGATGAGAAATGCAGGAAACAAAAGTCGCTTAATCAACAATGATGATTAAGAGAGAATTCTAATTCTAAAGAGAAACTAATTCCAAAGAGAATAGGCAAATCTGCAGAGATATGAAAAGATTCGGAAAATACAAAGAATGACCACTCAAATTTGCCCTTTCTACAATCTTTCATAAATAGAAACTTTTATATAATAGTCGAATTTCCACCACTTCATATTCATTGTAGAAACCTGTGGTTGATCGTGATAAAATCCAGAAACTTAAATTTATACTTAGTGATGCAAAATGGAAAATTTTCACGGAAAAGCTCTGCTTTCAAGCTATAAACAAACTCCAAAATGAAATGCATAATTTTTGCTCCAGATGCTTCTCACGTTATCCCAAACGTTGTCTGTGTGATATTAAAAATGCAAACAAATTACCACAAGCCACTGGTGCAAAGGAATGCTCGAAAATCCGCGGACGGGTCTCGCATTTCTATGATCGTTTAAATTGAAATAATGATGAAATCAAGAGTTTTAGACCAATTCTATTGGTGTGTAGCTGCCTCGTCTGTGTAATCGCACAAATTATAGGGCCTGTCACAAAAAATCAAAACTTTTAAGTTTCCCAAATTTTTCCAATATTTTCCACGGAAAATTTTAATCACTATTTATACTATTCCGCACTCGCACTGAAAATAGTGGCGCTTCGTTGAAAATTATCAGGCAAAATGTTTATAAAAGGTGGATAAAATCCTGATCTTCGAAGAAGAATTTTTCGAATAGCTCATAAAAGTGACTTTCCAGCAGACGTGTGTCAATTACTCATGAAATGTAACTGATTGCGTACTAATTACATCTCTATTTGATTACAATTCCAAATTACTCCGCTTTTCTTCAATTGCTTTACATTGCTTTCCAATTACTATGGCTAGAAATGTAATCGATTTCAATTACAAGTTATAGTAATAGTTATTTCAATTACGTAATTACAATTACTATTGCAACACCAGTCTGCTTTCCATATGGTCAAATCTAATGATATTTGGCCAAATATTTTGAAAATGCTTCGCTCAGCGTTCGGGAAATCTTTGTTCAAACCATGGTCGGGTAAACCTTAGTCCTCTGAAATAGGAGCACTCTGCATTCTTGCTGAACACTCAGCATGGAAGAATGAAAGTGGGATAGATAGAAACTCGAGCACATAGAAGAAAGACTGCATGCCTAACGTGCTTCCGAGTATAAACAAGGTTTATTTGTAATTTTCTTTATTTTTAAGCGTTTTGTCCACTAATCTTTCTAATTTTTCAAAACCGCGAATCACATTGTGGTTCATAATGCAAAGAGAGTCAAAATGCCCGTGAAGGACCGACACAATGATCGAATAATTCAAGTTCACTCACGTACTCACATGTGGCTCGTGCTGAAAGCGTCTTAGCGAGCATGCATTTTCGTTTCAGTAGTATCATCTTTAACGAAGTCTTTAATCTCTGTTTGTCAAAAGATCTGCTGCTACGTTTTCAAAAAGTAATAGTATTCGATTTGATTCTCCCGCACAGGGATTACCTTTGTGTTCCGTGCAAAATTTTATCTATTTGCTTTTTTCTCGAATTATGTCTTTATTTTGCATTTTCCATTTTTAGTTTCAATTTACCTCTATAATGCAAACAACCATTAGTCGTTGTCACAATATTCTAACATATGGATTATTTTTATGGATGATGAATAAGCAGGCCTATATCCGTTGCGAAGAATAATGCCCACCCCCGGATAATACACCTCAAGTTTGGCGGCTATCTCCTATCATTTTGCTTCGATATTGTGCGTCCTCAAATATCAACTATATTGCGTCTAATTTACTGCTATTTAATTCGTCTCTTTCTCAATCTTCATTTATCTGTCATCATCATTTGCAAGCATTTACGTTTTATCAGAATTTAGTGCATTGATGATACATTGATTGAGTTTCCATTATTCAACTGTGGTGCCGTTCATAAATTCAGTATATTCTTTTTTGTCATGATCGTTGTGACATTCAGCGTCTGTTGTTGCTGATCTGATGAGTGTTGTGTTCGATTTGTGGATTCTATTTGTACCCTTCAGTGCAGCACTATGTATCACACCTGAAAGCCAGCTGATCGAGTAATGTCGCGCGCACCCAATATGCATGTATGTTAAATTCAACGGAGTGAGTTGATGAAACAATCTTTCCACAATGGTCAGTCATGAAAATCAAGGGAAATCTATTAAAAATCAAAATAAATTGCTATCTGGAATTGCTGACATTTCAATATTTCAATTCTTGTGCGTGAGCATTAAGCAGAAAAATATTCATTTCGGTTTTGATTGCTGACTATTTAAGTGACATTGCATAATATTGAAGTGCACATATACATGATACATTCCAGCTATCTGTCGAGATGATTACATCACGTACAAATACAGGTGGATATACGTACGCTCTGAAGAAGTGTGACAAGGGACGGTTGCTGGTAAAGTAACAGACGTCAGGAAAAAAATTAATCAAAATAATCGATGGCTGCTGTTAATTGCAGTTTAAAAACAACAAATTACGAATAATTGAAAAACGATTTGTGAAATTTTAAGACCATCAACTTTGGCAGATTAGGGTGATGAAGATGATCGTCAGTTATCAACACAATGTGAGATCAAAATGTCTGTTAACGCCCAATCACAACGGTCGCGGCGCGGAGCGTCCAAGCAAAATCCCTGTTTACACCAAGTCGCGTGGCGATGGGCGGGAGAGGGGAATGTCACATATTAACGAAATATGCAATTGCAGATGCCTTATCATTATGGACACTTCTTATTGCTAAATAATTAACCTATTCACATTCCCTGTGTTACAAGCATTCGAATAAGCCCAAACAAGACACCATAATATGACATTTCCAGGGATAGTTAAATGACGCACCCAGTTTTCAAAATCAGATATGACATTTCAAGCTTTGAGTAGACTCGAAATCGATATGTAAACGACACATTTTTGAGGAAATACAGAAACATTTTGCATTAGATTTACGAGCGTGAACATGAACAATGTGTGAAAGAATCAGGTTCTTAGATCAATAAGTTTCATCCGACGAGAACATTTTGTTATGATGAATTGAAGTGTTACTATGTTAGACCAATTCCCGACAAATTATACCGACATGATGAGTTTTGGTCGACTAACAGTCTAGAATATAAGGTCAATCTGAAAAGATTACTGAGTTAAGCATGAAATGGCGATTAAAGGCATTCCTTCTTGTAAATTTTCGTCAATTTTAAATATTTTTTTCGCTACTGCTAAATACTTTTTAGCAAATAGACTGTACATATTTTTAGCAGCTAATCTTTTCTTGGGGAGACTACACAAACCGAAGTGAGATTCACTATGAAATTTTCGTTTAGTAAATCCGATTACAGAAATTGTTCTTTTAAGTGCCAAAATCTGCAAGTTCTGGTTGTCGTATGATTGGGGGAATCTCAGGTCACAATATCCTGTCAAGCTGCCAACACAAGTATAAACTAATCGACCTTTATCAACTTACAATAGTAATCGGGAGTATCATTCTATTGAAGATTATCACATGAGTTGAGAACAATAACAAATTTCTTATCTTCGTTTCCGATGCTCGTTATGCAGTGAATAAAATACCATTTGTCTCTAAATACATTCGTGAATTCGAATTAATTGTTGATGAAGCATGAAAGTGCATTGTTAAGGAATTTCGATATACAACTGGTCATAGAGTAGGGATATATGGGTAGAGTGTCGACTCAAAAAGTATCTGTATACAGTGGAAATTTTTATATGAAAAGATTCAGTTTTTTGATGAGATTACGTTCCCGTGGTCCAAAAAATTATTTGAGCACTTTTGAAAAAAGTCACAATTTACCAATTTATATACTACCCAGATGACTCTCAAAAATAAGTAGTATGAAACAATAAGGATATCAAAAGGAATGAATATTTGCTAATAAGCATCCTAACTAGGCGGAAATCAAGCTGATTATCAAGGGAATTTCATGAATTGTATGATAATGAAAGTCTTCATGAAAAGGTCGATATTATTCGTGCTTTAATTATGATTTTGAGATTCGATCACTAAATTCATGTTTCATTTCTAGAATCTGAATAGTGATGTGGAACCATTTACATCTTTCAAAGCTAAATGAAATCATTTTCATTGATTATGTGATTTTGCTATGCAAGTGGCAGGTTGCCTGTGATATGATCACCTTAAGCTAATACTCTTGAGGTTGAGCATGAAAGTAATAAGAACCCATCGAATTGCTAATCAAACAAGCATTAAATCTCCAAGGCTGTCATGACACTGAGAATCTGTAAAATGCCATCGTTCCTTCTGCATTACAATCATGATCACTCAATTCCGTTGCATAATTTCTGGAAAACTGCAAAAAATTTGCATATCTCACATTTGGTGACAATACCACCTGTATCTCCCTTGAGTTCATTTAATAAAATCGAAGGTGTCTACACATTCGGGATCTAATAAATGCAGAGTTACCACTCTACCTAATATACCTACTCTATGCAACTGGTCATGTTGCCCTTTACTAAAGGTGAGAATTGTCGGATAGCTATGTCGAAAGTCAATCATTTCTCTGTGGCACGAACATCTGGCAACCTGTGGTATGAGGCAGGAGCGCGGGGGTAGAGCAAGCCGCAAAGGAGAGTTGGATTTTCCTATCTTGTAAGTAAACCGCGTGCCTTTTCAGAACGTTTTTATGAAATTACATGGACGCGCGGTTGTGAGTGAAAATTCTGGACGCGTGAAGACGCGCCGCGTCCGATGTGAAAGGACCTAACAAAAACGAAAATCAGATTTCTAAGCAACTTTTTCAATCAGAACATCTCATATTGGCTCATATTCTTCATTATTCAATGAGAACTTGCTTTTAGCATTTAAGTTTATAAACGCATTTCAGGAGTTGAGGTTTGCTCCACCCATTCACTATCAATAATTAAACCACTCAGAGCAATAAGCGCTTGCGTGATTATTTGTTGTTTTCATTGCGTAATAAGCAGTCCTATTTAATCAGAAACTTGAATAAAATCTTCCAAATCACGATTTTTAAACTAGCTTCAATTAATGGTAGTTTCCTCTACCCACCAAGGCAAATCCTTTTCATTTTGCTTTCTTGTAATTCACACAAGGCTATTTGATATAATGAGATAATGTAAAGTGATGGCTAGATGCTGTTGCAGTAATTTGATGTCAGAATTATACGCGGGAGGAGTTATCTAGCGGTCAAGTTCAATTGACGAATACACAATTTTGTGTGCTTGAAACTACGGAATCAAGCGATAATTCATATGATGCAATCACAAACTAAATAATTTCTCAGATCTTGTCTCGTCTTACTCATTACAAGATATTGACTTTCTGGGAACAACTCCCACATTATGCAACTTCTTAGTTGTTTGATTAAATAATTTTCTTCTTCTTGAGGACGTGAACTGATTCACAATCGAATTAAAAAGTTCATAGAGATGATTCAAAAATCAACAGTCTTTTAATAATAACAATAAACGTATATTTGCTGAAAGGCCTCAATATTGGCAATCGTGAAGCAATAACATCGTGAAGAAAGTCAAATTTGCTACAAAGTTAGAGAAAATAAAGTTGAAGCCTCCACAATAGTCTTTCAGGTTTCGCCAACAGATTTGAAAATTATCCAATTTATTTAAAAATTGAACACGATTGCCGTAAACAGAAGACTTTTCATTATGCAATCAAGTTCGAAGGCGTCTTCTTAAGAACTTTATTGGCTAAGAATTCATATTAAAAACTATATATAGATGCCCGACGTTTCGCGTATTCACGCCTCTTCAAGAGCAAAAAGCTAAAAACATCAACTAAAGTCAGTACAACGTTCAGGAGACTGGAAGCAGGGAAATCATTTTGATAGGACTCCGACTCCGAGTTTTTTTAAAAAAACTGGTAACATACATCATAGATAATTATAGGCTTACCTGAAACTATCTTTAGTGATCATTGCTGTATCAATTATCAATCATTTTCGATGAAAGTTTATCAAATGTCGCTGAAGTTGGATGCATGCGACTCGGCTCCTCCCATCTTGTTGATGTGTGCTTCGCACGGGTTTTCTTCAGTCTCTACCAGGCAGGGAAATCCCCCATCCTTCTCCAAAAAATATGAGCACCTTTCGATTTTAATATGCGCTTTGGAGGAGCCATCACACACGATTAACGTGAGGGTGAGGTAATGTTCTAAAATAAACTAGCATTTCATTTTTGTCTCTGATATGAGCTTTGGTGCGTCGGTGTGATCGAGGCTAGGAAAGCTTGTCTTCTCTAGTAAATCACCGAGTAAAAAGACAATCCTTTTTCACTATCACGGTTCATTCCCTCAACTATTACAGGCTTTGCATGCAGCATTGTCTCTGCACTTTTGTTTGACGGAGAAAGTTGACATGAAGACAGTGACAGCCATGCACGAGGATAAATAATATGTTTGTATTATATTTCGGGTCTAGTTATAGGATAGGATAGGTCTAGTCATTTGATAGGACTAGTCAATGACAGGAGTCCGGGACTCCGACTACGCATCCATGCTATAAAGGCTCTCCGTTCTTTATTGCATTTAAAAATTATCATGATGAGTATTCACATTCGACCATGGGAATTGTAGATCATGTCCATAAAGAATCTGGTTGTCTGTCGAGTTCTACACATTCCTTCTCTTATTCAACAGAGGAAGAAAACACATGTATTTTGCTTGTGTTTTCTCTGATTACGTGAGAAGTGCAAAGTCTACATCATAAGCTTTGTCATGGAATGATTTCCGGTTGCCAACAACAACAACTTCTGATCGGTGATGTATGCGGCTATGTGGATAAATGTGGCTTAAATTTAATCAAAATAATGTGCTTGCCGATGTTCAGATAATTTCTAAATCTAAGTTATGCTGCATAATCAAAGGTGTATGAAATATGACAGAAATCATGGCTCTGAATTTAGTGCTTCTCATTTAATCAGATAAAGCCTAGTAGGACGGGAGCTACTGACAATTTCTTCCTAAATTCACTTACAAAGGGCTTAATAGCACTATTATTCTATGTGCACGTGACCCAGCACTTGGTCCGGGAGATGCTGACACTTTCTTGACAAATGGCTTAATAGCATGGACTTGTAAATCTTGAAACGCTGAATACAAAAATCAAATTCTTAAGTGTCACAGCCAGTCGCTTTCGGTTGTAGGTAAGGTTAAAGGAAATTTGATTAAGGTGAAAGCAAATTTCATGCTTTGACTTAATTTTGGCGATTTTGCTCATTTTGTAGAGGCTCTCAGACATCAAATGCTGAATCATGTGACTCACTTCAACTTTTATTTCGAAGTTGATGTTCTGAACGCAATCATGTTTCAAATTTCATGGCATTCTGATAAATAGTTTCTTTTCTGCAAAAGAAAAGATACGAAAATTGCCAAATGTTTCACAATCCATAGATATTTCTTGAATTTTACCATTGGATTCCAATGGGAATCCTTCAACCTTGCCTATAACCGAAAGCGACTGTCTGTGACACTCAAGAATTTGATTTTTGTATTCAACGCTTCAAGATCTACAAATCCATGTTATTAAGCCCTTTGTAAGCGAATTTAGGAAGAAAGTGTCAGTAGACAAGTCGCTTCAACCTAAAGTCGGTGAGCTAAGAAAGAAATACTGATATCCCAAATTCATCAAAATATTTTGACTCTATTCGCTAAAAAGTCTTATTCTCACTGTTTCATCGAAGGCGTTTGTGCTTTAGGATTTTTTTGATTCCTTGCGATGCAAGGAACAAGAGCATCTGAAGCTATATTCGAATTAAATACAATCGCTCATTTTCAATGGTCTTTCGACATTTTCCCGAGTGACCACTTAATTCTACCCAATGGACGGACGAGTATGAAAAATGAACATCTGCAGTCGAAGGAGTGAGAGAATCAAGCATGTCTTCTCCAATTGCTTGTGCGTCACGGATTGAATTGAGTTTTGAATTTTCGCTGACATTGCATGGCGTTTATGTGCTTCAGCGGTCAAAAGAAAAATGTTGAAACAAGTTTGAAAATGAGGCATTGAGAAGATTCGAATAAAGCTTTTATATTATACTCCTTACATCGCAAGATTTCAGAAAGTGTTAAGCACTAACATCTTTGATGAGAACGTGAGAATATGACATTAGAAGGCATGAGAATCATATAAATTTTGACATAATTTAGGTGACTGGTATTTTGTGATCAGCTTTGTACTTCCAATGTGATTTGTATGTTGTTTTTGTGATCTTGTTTGACAAAAAGAGGAACCGGATAGATCTCTGCAGACGCGCAGATTCTTGGTTGTCCTAGAATGTTCATCATTATATGAAAGTATTTTTTGGCCTCGGTTCCCATAGAAACTGGTGCTGTCAGTTGGGTAATCTACAATTCGCAAGCAGATTTCGTCACTGTCTGAAATCAACAGAATTTCGATAGCCCACTTCAAAACGGGAGCCACAGTACCACATTTCAGACGCATACAACTGTCGGGAAGTCACCATGAAACATCAGTGTCAATTGCAACACTATGAAAGTACATATAATCACAAATAAGTGCTACTTACTTATAAGTAATTTATAAGTATACAAATAAGTAAAAAATTACTGTAAGTATATAATGCCCTAAGATGCAGTGAACAAATGGGAGCTCTCCGCAAGCTGCATTCTGTCCTGATTCTGCGGTGTTAGCTGCCTACAAAGGAAGAATCAGGGCGCATACCTTTCTCCTGTGTGGTCTGAAGGTCCTCGGACTGATCTCGAACTTCTAGATCAAATACAACGTCGAGTCCTGCGATTGCTAAGTCAGAGTGATGTCAACAACTCCTCTCCTAAGGGTCTGAGACTTCAGTCACTCCACGAGCGTAGGAGTTCCTTTTCTTTGCCGTTCCTTTTCTTGTTCCTTTTCTCCTCTTCTTCACCGCGCGCCGTAAAAAAGAGTGACCCTAAACCTATACAGGTCCCGAATCGTCCATCACTCAAACAGCTATCTCCCTATTATTCATCAATGGAACTCATTAACTCCGGTAGCCATATACTGCTTCAAGAAACATTTAATCCCAAAAACCACCGTCATAACCTCCTCTCTCCGCGATGGTCCGGTTGCGCGCGGTCATATTACCACGGGAGTCTCCCGTGGTGCACTAACATAGTTCAAAGAGGAAATAGGATCTGTTTTAGAGATGCATGTCTTGAGAGAGAGAAACCTAGAAACACTCATTTGCAGTAAAAATGTAGCAAAAATTGTCCGTGACCTTTTATTTTAACTTTGGCTTTGTAATATTTAATCAGCTCTTAATTCAGTGTCATTTCATGTCATTTGTTATCATTTTAGAAAATTCGGTTATTAAATTTGATAGAGTTCGGTCACAAGCGAATTGTATTCCAATTTATTCTGATTTGTCTTGCTGAAAATCCTGAAAATGCAAATTTGAATCTCAACTATATGATTTGCGGCTATAAGCGGAAAAATTATTATTAGACATGCGTATTTAGACACAAGCAAATGAATCAGTCACAATGTATTTAAAGAGCTAGGCGTATAGAAATAATTTTATTACTGCGCACACAGATAGGCCAATTTAGTTATAAGGCCAATTTAGTCCAACGGTTATTACGTGACGAATTATTATATTCCTATTAATGACATTATTATAATATTATGATATACATTTTATTAATATGGCGGATTCACATGGATTAGTCTATCTACTGCACAGCCCATTCCATGATACACTTTTTTATCAATATAATCTTTTTACTTTGGTTTCAAAGCCTGTGGGCAGCTATATCTCCATTGTCGTCTTGGGGATGTTTCCCTCAAGAGCTATCTATATAGGAGCCCGCATTATAGTTGGACAGGAAAGTTTTAGGATGAATAATAATAATAGTGGTAGAATTATCATAGCACAGAAGATGAACTCGAAAAATCTGAGATTTTCGTTGTTTATTATCAATGATATCTTATTCAGTTGTGTAGAAATATCATAGCACAGAAGATAAACTCTGGAATCTGGGATTTCATGTTGTAGTCAACTAAATGATAACAACACAGATACAAAAGTAGCAAAATGGCCTAAGCAATTCAGCAGTAAAAGTAAATCATCTTTTTCAGTTGTGTACAGGCTCTTTGTATGAATGCATTTTGTATTCAAGTCTATGTGCAAGAAAGCATGCCATATCTGAACATCTATTGACATCTATGGTGTATTTCGGCTTTGTAGATGATCAAGTTGTAAACAATTGCATGTTTCATCATGGTGTTGCGAACAACAAAAGATCAGCGTGGCCACTGTGAAGCTTCCTTATACTTTATTTGTGTAAAATGATATCTCCACTGACTAGGATAATCCCAGTCAATGGATATCTCATAAATCACATAGCAACACATTGCAGAAAGTCGCTATATCACCATATTGACTTCATGTCTGTATTCAGCGGGCTTATCCTAGGGACTTGTCACAAAAAATAAGAAGTTTCAATGATTATACGTGAATATTCCATTATCAAATAAGAAAAAAGACTTTCGCTACCAATTTACGACTTTATATTTCAAGAATGAAATATCAACACTTGACACTCAACACTTCGTCGTTCTGTCGACTTGTTCACGGGAAATAGCCGTCTGTGCACTAAAATCGGCTTTATAAACAACATTTATAGACCATTCAACAGCGTTCATGTTTCCTGTTTAGTTGTGATTATTCCATGGGCTGCATTTCAATAATTTTATTTTATTCTTTCGAATATTGCAATGAGATTTCTTGAAAAAAAGACATTTTAATGTCTTTCCAAAACCTTTTCTGTTTTTTATGAATCAATTGTCAAGCTTAAAAGATCAACGATTGACTTGTGGTATTATTTATCTTTTATAAACTGTTCTACTACACTGTACTGTCTCCTGCAGCATCGATATTTTCTTTTGACATTATTATGTCCGGTTATGAGATCCCTTGGGGTTCACTGGAAGTAGCAACGGTCGCGCCATTAATCTTATTTTGGCCGAGAGGCTTGATAGCGGAAGTAGGAGGACAAAACACAAGGCAGCAAGACAACACATAGCGACACTTACCTCCGCTATCCTTCATCCTGCCAGTTCTTTGTCCAGTACTGGTCCTTGTGTTCCCGCTCACCTTGCGTTCAATCAGGGATACTGCCTGAAAGCGTGGAGAAAAAAGATGATGTTCGATGCATTGCTGCGGAGGGCAGCGGATAAATCGGTGTCAAAAAGTCGCACCATCACACTATGAACGAGTTGTGAGACGAAGAAATCGCGTCAACCTTCCCATGCGTCGATCTCATGCCTTTTGAGACTTGTTCACATGGATGAGAGTATAGAGTAGAGAGATGCTTGCGGTTTTCCCTGCATTGCATATCACCTCTACATCATTGGCTGAATTTCTCACGCAAAGAAAGTCATTGTCTAACAAGATGGAGGCCTCAAGCAAAGACTTCAAAGAATACAGGATTGGTGAGGAGGGAAATAATTGACCAAGATCTCCTAGACTAAAGGACTCTTTTGAGAACAGCGTTTTTTCTATTTCCTTTTCACAAATTTATCCAGGGTATCCAAAGTCAAAACGTTATCTCAAGTCTAGACATCATACAAAAGACTTATCAATCACAGTTGAACGTGATTGAATTTCAAAACGTTAAAAATGTCACCATAGAGACTCATGGCTAGGGCAGCAAACGGTTGTGTAGATATAGGCTAAACACGATAGTGTGCATCATAATTTGAAAATGCATGCATATTGTAGTGTACATCCATATTATCCTTCGCCTCACTGGCGGGGGTCGTTTTTCGTCCCCCTAGGCGAATTTTTTGAATATCTTTTAAGCCAAACAAGCGATGGCCACCAGATTTCTAATAGCTCTCTTTCTCCGTATTATGCAACTTCTAGACGAAGAAAAATGAAGTTGGAGTCATGCTTTTGGCGTGAGATCTATTTGAAAATTTGAAAAATTTGGCTGATTTCGGTGCACACGTGTGTATTGCGGTATCAATTCTTGATGAAATTAGTTGTGATTGTATAAAAGTACCCTTCCCATCAATATAGAGATACTCGCAAATCCAACGTTTTTGAATTTGAAATTATGTGCTTCTTAATTAAGTGTTTGAATTCTATTTGCTTGAAATTTGAAATTTCAAATATGATTTTTTTAATATTTTTTTTTACTTTTTAGATCTGCATCTAATCAGCAATTATTGAAAATTTTCAGAATAATGCTGTTTTTAGCCTCAGTGAAATGTGGGAAACAGTTATTTACATCTGTATGAGACAACTAAGCGTGTTTCAGAAAATGAATTTTGGTGCGATTTGAGTTGAACGTTTGAATAAGTTCGCCTCATCTAATGACAATGATACGATTTCGCTGCGATTAATAATCATCATTTTATTAACCAGTTCGACCAGATCTTTTGATTACTGTATGGTTGATTAGTCATTGCTGTCATTTTCCATTTCAAATAGTGATGCAATGGACATTTGTTAAAAATTGGCGATGTTAGACCTTCACTTCAGCCCAAGGATGACCTTGAAAATAAAAATAATGCTGTTTTTCTGATGTGTGCCCTTTCGATTGATGTATGGTTTGGAAAAATCGGTATATTTTTTTGGGAAAATTCGCCAGTGGGACGAGGGCTAATTTGCAAAATATATTAACTAACAGAACGTATACTACAGTCAATAGAGATGAGTTATAAAATGGCTAGAACCACAACTCGCTCTATTTGATTAGAATTCAACTTGTTTATTGTGGATTGACTCAATTTTCAATTTTAACAAGACTGAGTCCTAACCATCGCCACTTTATGAGGAAGATAAATCTCCCATGTTGAATATTTGATCAGACTTTTGAAGTATTTGTATAATAAGTATTGTATATTATAATTATAGTAATATAATATATAGTAATTTAGTATATTGTAATAATACATATATATATATATAATATATATATTATAATAGTAATATAAGTTTGTATTTGTAAATGCACTTAACAGTCGCTTAATTCTTTCCGTATTTACGCAACACTGTTAGAATCTTCTTGATTTTGGCGGATAAGAAGGTGAAATGAATGACTTGTCATAAAGAGCATTCACATTTTTTATATCCGAGAGTATTTGATGGCTTCGGCTATTTTGGTTTCATTTGAAATCAAATGACTTCATGCCAATATGACCTATGATGATTTGTGAGTAAGCACATATAGTTGACTTATTTTACATCTTAAAGCTTTTATGTAAAAAGACTTAAAATGCCATTTTTCAAACTTATCTTAATCATGTGCTAGAAAAAAGTTCTGCAGCTCTCGCTGTCTTTTACTGATTTTTTTATTCTTTATTCTTTATTTTTGTCGTTTTCATTCGGAAATACCAATATGTGAGTATAGAAACTAAACAATACTGTCGAAGTTATTACATTTGTTGAAATAATTCAGAACTGATACTTCGTATTTTGATATATTACGTGGAGTTAATTGAATCCCCATATGACTTTTGAATTGTAATCAGACAGTGAATGTCAATTCAATATCCAGTTGTCTTCAAGATGCCATGTACATACTTAATGTCATAGCTGATCAAAACTTCTTTGTTGACTAATTTCACGACATTGCCAAAGAAATGGACATATTCCAAAAGTACTCAAATTTTAAAATATTATTTATGGCATCTCCAGTAACACGTCTCTCCAGACTAGCGCAATCAGTCAATAGAAGGATTTACAAAATTAAACTTTCTTCTATGTTACCGTCGTGTCAGGTTCTCAAAGTCAATCGATCAAATCTCAACAGATGCAACCTTCATGAAACACGGCCTGCTGGGCTTCATCAGGTGTGGGAAGACTCAAACTAGCAGCGTTGAAAGACTTGCAAGTATGCCCTTGCAGAAAACAGCGTACGTGGCAAAGTTTTCGTGTGGGATAATGCGACGTCGAAAAGCTTGTGTATTGTATATCGGAAGTATAATTGGAGTAGGATTATGTGAACATTGTGGCTTGTCTTCTATTGGGGCAGTGCATAAAGTTTGAAGTCTTGGAGCACATTTGAGAAAATAATCTGAAAGTTGATGATTTGATAATTTGTGATCTATATCCTTACGCGACGCTTCTCATGCTTTTGTCTCAATATTCATAAATCAAAAATTCTCATAAATGGAAGTAAGAGATTTTCATCATATGAAGCCACAAAGATATATAGCGATTTATGATATTCATAAATTCAGGAAGTTCATGATCCTTTTGACCGTCTTCCCAGACAAGTAGAGAAGGCGCCATTATGAAATACTCAACTACTGACTACATTCAAAATAATGCAGATAAAATATGGAAACTATCAATTCAGCAATCAGTAAGTTATTATTTACAGACAATAAATGATTAAATGATGAAATAATTTCCAAAACTGTCAATGAATCTAAAGTTCTCCGGTCATTTTACTGCCTCGTCCAGTTTCGGAGGGCCGTGGAGACAAGAGGTTTATGGTTGCCAAAGATATTTACTAAACCAGAAAAATTCAGAGATTAGAGAGGATCCAGAACTCAACACGACCCGTAATTCTTTATAGTATTCCTAGTAATTGAACTTACAGAATAGTCTATACATCCATACATGTTTGAGACGCTTCGCCACCTCTTTGAATCAATGTACGTTGGAACCGATATTTTGGCATTCATTTACATTGTAATTCAAATTCTTTGTTATGAATCATGGAACCATATTTATCGATTCACACTTTTGACACGATGATCAATAAGCTACGGAGTAGAAATTAATGCAGCAATTTTAAGTTTTGATTTCTGCATTTGATACAAAACATTATCTTGTAAATCTATGAAGGTAAACTGCTATGATGTGAAAAATGTCAGGGTAATATTTTTTATCTTGTCAAGGGCAATAATTTGGCCTATGTTGGAAGCACCTAAGGTCCACTTTTTCATCACCACACAACTGTCTTCATTTTGTCACCAGACCATAATCCTGTGCTGCAAATTTCAGTCTCAGGATAGCGCATTTTATAAAAGAAAATATCAACCAAACATCAACAACAGATAGGAACTAAGAATTTCTCTTTCAATTTTATCGCTTATATAATCGTAAAGCTTACAAATTGCTGTAGAGAATGTCACACGAACTTTTGGAATTCATTGAGAATTTCCTTAGGAAAACACAGTTTGAAAATCACACTTGATCAGTAGGTATACAAGAAACCAACCAGCATGACAACATATTAGATTGTAAATACATTCTACATGTACATAGAAGCGACATAAGATTTTGCAGACAGCATCAATCAAGTCAAAAGTCAAGCAATGAAATATCAGCAGTTTGAAAATCATTAATTTCTAATCAAGCATGTACTCCGACTGATTACATGATTAATGTACAGTCAATCCACTGTTTCTGAATACGGCTTACAAGCGGGACTCAATAATAGCTCTTCCATAGAAGGTTTGATTGATGTCAAGGAAAAGAAATGTAAAATATGAGACATCAATTGGAAATCCTGATTAACAAAAGTCAATGGAATATGGGGTATTTATATAGACGCTTCTTTTCGAATCTGACAAATGAAAAAGTAATAGACCATACAGACGGAAATCTAAATTCCCACTAGGATGAGTTGAAGTAATTTAATTCATGTCAATCACTTGTCACACAGTTTCTAGGTGAATTTGGCAATAAGTTGAGAGGATAATTGAATGTTAATTGCTACACAGTAGTCTTCGACTTGATTTTTAAATTTGTTTTCAATACACTTTAACATCCAGTCGTTGTCTCCCTTAATAGCTTCATTACTGAATGAATAAAGCAGCCCACGCAGGGGAGAAATTTGTTTTCTAAATGTTGAAAATCTTCTATTGTTGGATATATTGTTTGCTGTTGAAAACCTAATTTAAATCTGTACCTCGGGTATCTTTACAGCCTACTTTGCTGGATTAGTATCGTCCGTCATATTGACTTCCTTTCATAGCTGATTTGTGTTTTAATATCATATGTACATGTACCATGCTGGCCATTTAATTAGCATATTTTCCAATGTGAGTTAGAAAATAGTATATTGATGCAATAGCACCTATTCCAACTCCTGGGTCATAGCGTGATTTTTAATAATAGCGCTAAGCAAAAAATTTGCAAAGTCTAAGGATATTATTTCAACAATTCAGTCAAAATGTCAAATCTTGGTTGGTCCTCCTCTGGCCTTCAGGACAGTTTCTATGCGTTGCGACATGGATTCAATCAGTTTCTTGCTAATTTCGATGGTTCATGCTTCCATTAACGTCTTCATACGATGAGATAATTGGGAGAAGTGGGTTTCCGTTGAGCAACTCGTTTCTTCATCACAGCCTAGTAGTTCTCGATAGCCTTCAAATCTGGAGAACTGCAGGGCAATGGTTTCAGGACTTCGACACCAGAATTTGATAGCAATATTCAGTTTCTTGTTTCAATCATCGCCAGTTTGCACCGTGAGACAAGCTTCCAACATGGTTAGATGTTCATGGATGTCTAATCTTCCAATATGATGGCGCCCCGTGCCATACGGCAAGGTCTGTTCGAAGCATTCAAATTAATTTCGAACTCGTTCATTTGTTTCAAATGACCACTCATACATGAAAGATCATGACTTTGAAGCTTCATACGAATCATATTGAAAAAATGCTGCTTCGCCTTTGATCGGCAGTCAATGACTAGACAAAATCGTGTTTATAACCAACATATCACAATTTCTCTTAATCCAAGCTAATTATTAAAAGAAAGATCTTAAACGTCAGATGTGCTGCTTTGTGGTTAGGAGGTGCACAAAACGAACGAATGACAAACGAATAGACCAGCAGAATATGTAGCTGCTCTTTCGCATGAGCAGTAGAAAATTAACAGGAAGATATTTCATGCATGTAATCACATTGCAGTCCAGACTTATAATTTGGGATATGTCACGATGATCACTTTATGAGTGCTGGTAGCATGGGCATAACATGCGACAATTGTCTGTACTTTCATAATTTCTATTATCCAATGATGATGTAAAATTATCTATTGCATCAAATACATAAATGCATGGTATATTAATGTCTCATGATGCTCCATTTGATGAAAGCGTAGAAAAAGAAGAAATCGTAAAACTTGACTTATTGCCTCTATTTCTGATCTACAATCAATCTTTACATTTATGCACCCTCCCCTAGAGTTCACAGTTGTGACCTGAAGAACACGAGTAACATGGGTGTAATTGCATGATATCCATTTGTTTGAATCATAAATCGCTCTCATTTAACCTATCGGAACTAATTTACAGTAGGCCCTACCTGTTGAATGTTAGATATGTAGGACAATACCCGTAGGCCGCTTTTACACAGAATAAGGCGCCTTCCATCTTCCATGTCATTCGCCTCTTTGCACTATCTTCATAAGACGCTTTCCATAAGGCGTGATGAGACGATTTTCATCTGCCGTCTTCCATCGTCCATCTTGCACCTACCGCAGTCATACTAGGGAAATCCATTTCCGACACAGTCAGCGCTATTTTTCACTATTTACCGTTGCTATAACTACTGTCTTGATCCTCGTCCTCGTTCGACATTGTGAACAAAGGTTGTTTTCTGATTGCTTCTCTTCGCAAATGACAGCATTCCATATCTTACCCCAGACGTCACTGCGACTGATGCCCTATGGATGATGGAAATGAACTACATCAGCCGCATAACTTCATGCCTTATGTCCGATGGATGACGCCTTATGACTTTTCATGTGTGTCAGCGTGATGGACGATGGAAGATGGAAGATGGAAGACGCCTTATTCTGCGTGACAGCGGCCTTAACTTATTTTCACCCCGGGTGACTTTGAGTTTGAAAATTTGCGGGTCCTCCAGGATCTCCCCCTCTGATTCTGATACTTTAATTCAACATCTCATAAGCAAGGCAAATTTTTTTGACTTGTCAAATAAAGACAAAATATTGTCAAAATTTTAGGTTAGGTCAAAAAATGTGACTTACTTGAAATATGAAAATTTATGTAGAGCATCGTTTTTCTAACACATAATTCATAAAACGACGACATTTCGATTAATTAGAACCTGCCTCAGTTCTTCCCACCTAATTAAGAAGATGGAAGTACAACATGCAGCATCAAGGAAGTGTACGAAGACATTTCAAATCTTGACCTGAAGTGTGGGCATTGTGTGGGACCGATTCTGTGGGCATAGGCGCTTACATCAAATAGCGCTTGAATGCGATAGCACTGTTAACTTAAAGCGCGATAATGTGTCTCCATCACAACCCGCCGACCTTCAGCGCTACCAGCCAACCTGAGGTGTCGTTGAGAGCTCATTTTGAATGCTTTTTACTTCGAAAAGATAGACCCTTCCCACCTGAAAATCTTCAAAAGTACTCGTGTTTGTACTGTAACAAGAATAATTAATGCTCTAATTGCAATTTTGCGAATATATGTTCAATTTCAGCACACAAACTTGCCTTTCATATTTAGGTCAAAATTTAGATTTAAATAAATCAAAATTTCTAGTTTTGCAGGTTAAAAAATTGTCCTACTCATAAGATATTTCCATAAGATCTTCAAGTTCTCTATACATTCAATCATTCCCAAAATTATTGCAGCACACAGTTGACGCATGCTCCTTCTAATGATAGCATCAGCTTTTACCAACTCAAACATCTTGTCGCCATAAATATCAATTCACAATTTTATTTCCACATTTATTCAAAAAATTGATTTTTGAGTTTCCATTGAAAGTTGATTTGCACGTATCTTTGATAAGCGATGTACTATTTTCACCAGGTATCTCATCTAACAGCGCCTTCCGACAGTGCCGAGGAATATGATTGATAGCATTGCGATAAATCCTGAATACCTCAACTCAAATAGAGACTTTTGAAAATACATTATTAATAGTCATTTAGAATCTCATCAGTCAAATGTGATCATAAGAATACGGTAACTACACATCCAAATAAATAAATAAATGCATCAAAGATATTGTGAGGCACGATAGAACCACTGTTGTAGCATAAAGCTGACAGTGCAGCTTGAAAATCAATAATGAATAGTGCTTGTGTTTTATTGTCATTATTCATAGCCGCATTGTAGATGAAAGAGCATCTTAATCATAACTTTATATCAATGGTCAACTTTATTTTGCCAATAGTCTATAAGTATTTCGCATTAAATACATAATAGTTTGAATAGTAAGTAACCTGTAGACCTGTAGTGAGAAAGTGCTGGACGCCGCGGGCCCGTATTGTGTAATTTAATTTCTTTCATGTGAAACTCCTGAAAACCAAAACATTGGGCAGTGCTTTCTTACTTTTTTTGGCTATAGACAGAATCTGAGGAAGAATTTCCCCCAGTGGTCCATTACTGACACTTTAATGTGATCTGTGGATCGTCACTAAGCGATCCATTAAATCAGTTATCAGACTCGATTTACTAAGAACTCATTAATAGGCACGTAAGATCACATTAACAAGCCTGAAGAAAAAGGCAGCTGATAACAATATTGTGAACAACAGCCGAAATCACTAACAGCCTGATATCAGTAATACGTCAATTCATCATTAATTCTGAAAGTTGAAAATATTAATTCTTACAAATTAACAATAGCCTACTTCGATTGCTAGAAATGAAGAAATTGATCACTCATTCAATAGAATTGCTCGAAATCAATAATCAATTAATTACGATTAAAGCAGCTAATTTTTCATTGCTCCAAGTAGAGGCACTCTCTGCTTCACACCTGTGAAGTGTGTAAAAATTCACACATGTGAGCAAGTCCAAGAAGGACGAAACGTCGGGATTGTCGTTCCTTTTATATTTTAATTGAATAAAAGACGAATGTGAAAAATGCAGGGAGTGCTCTGCTAGACGATGAGACTCTTTTCCAGCTCGTCTGCTTTGCTTGTAAATTATACTCTCATCCTCAAATGCAATCAATGCATTGTTGATTATGGCAATAAACATATGCATTGGGTTTTTAATGAGAGCTTGTTTGTTAATTTCTGTTGGACAGTTAGGAAGTTATGTTGCATTAAAATTTAATCATATTTTTTATGCCGCACTCATTAACATCTTTGCATTCGGGATTCAAACATTTTTTCACTTCATTGTTTCATTGTTATGAAGGTGTTGTAACAAAAACTTAGTAAGCAAAAAAGTTGTATTGAACGCTATTTGATGTGAATTCAACGCACATTATTATGTGAAATACACGCTAATAATTGTAATAGACTCTGTATTAAGCAGGTATGAATATAATATCACAAATATGATTCTTTTCGATGAATACATTTTTACGTGATGCTACTTCATATAACAGGATGAATAGTAGTGCACAAAGCTTTGTATCAGTAAACCTGTTTATGAGAAAGTAAAACTAGAAAGCTAACGAATCGGCAAGGGATGTTACGACGTGGATGACGTTCAACAATTTGGCCCTCACGATCGTCAAACGGGAACTAATGAAATTGAGTCGGTTGATTTGCATGCGACGGGAATGCAATCTCTACAATTTTTATGACATACAATGTACATGCTTGACATTTTCGAATTTTGTTGAGAAAATTGCGTAACTTCTGAAGCTCATCACAATCTATTTGAAGACTGTAGGAATCAGTTTCATGAAATGCTAAAATGATGTCAACGATGCACATACAGATCACATTTTTTCACTATTTGAGATTCTATCCCCAGAAAGTGAAAACATTGGGACTAAATAATTATTGTTTATCCTATGGCGGTGATTCACATTATTAGGATACCTAAACATGTCGTATTGCTAACAATGGTTCCTGACCAGTCCCAAATTCAGCATTCCATCCATAGAGTTGGTATCTTAGGTAGAGTGGTAACTCTGCATTTATTAGATCCCGAATGTGTAGACACTTTCGATTTTATTAAATGAACTCGAGGAAGATACAGGTGGCATTGTCACCAAATGTGAGATATGCAAATCTTTGCAGTTTTCCAGAAATTGCAACGGAATTGACTGATCATGATTGTAATGCAGAAGGAATGAGGGTATTTCACAGATTCCCATGACTGCCTTGGAGATTTAATGTTTGTTAAATTAGCAATTTGATGGGTTCTTATTACTTTCATGCTCAACCTCAAGTGTATTTTCTTGAGCGTGATCATCTCACAGGCAACCTGTAAATGGCAGAAAATCACATAATCAAAGACAATGATTTAACTTTGAAAGATGTAAATGCCTCCACATCACTATTCAGATTCTAGAAATGAAACATGAATTTGGTGAATCATAAATTCCGGTGAAAATTTAATTAAAAACTTGAAATTTCAGCCAAGAAAACACAGATAAGATCGCGACTTTTTCATGAAGACTTCCATTATAATTCCGTTCATTAGATTTCCTTGATAGTCAGCTTAATTTCCGCTTAGTTAGGATGCTTGTTAGCAAATATTCATTCCTTATTTAGGAGAGTCATCTCGGTAGTATATAAATTGGCAAATTCTGACTTTTGTCAAAAGTGCTCAAATAAATTATTGAACCTCGGGAACGCAATCTCCGCAAAAAACTGAATCTTCTCATATAAAAATCTTCACTGTATACAGATACTTTTTTTCAGTCGACACTATACCTATATAGCCTATCCCTACTCCATGATTCCATCTTTAGTTGCAGCACATTATAAGATGAAGGCATTTTATGTGGTAGGCCTATCGTTGCTCATTCATCTTCTATTGTTTAGGTACCTATAATGTTTCCAGAAGTGAAAGCTTTTCAAAATGCATGTGGAACAGCGTTGGACGTGGATGGTAAATTTAGTGAATGATTTTCGGCGTTTAAAAAGGGCATATTTTAAGCAAAGCAAGCCAAAATTTGACGACCAAACAAATCGCATCGACCGGACAAACTAACATCGAAAGCATCAAGCAAAATGAATACAATTCAACATAGCAGTCAACCAGTGGAGGAGAGAAAACGATGGATGAAATTCAATTGTCGCAAACAGTCACTATACATACACGTGAAACACATGAAAGTATAAAAGAAATTATTTGCAGACAACTGTGTAGAAAGGAAATTCTACCTTATTTACTGTTTTTGTTGGAAACTGAAGGTCAATTCAGCGAGTATTGGGAATGACTCATGATATTGAAAACATCAGCATCAATCAAACTCATCAATTGACTAATCTGAGACTTCTGTCTGGGCAGCTGTACGACGTGCATTTCACGGCCATCTGCTTGCTCAAGGGGCCTATCAGAAATTAATGCATTTGATAGGAACATCGGGTTGTGGTCTCTATGTGAATTTTGACTTGATCTGCAGCTGGTCCAGTTCTACTACTGAACTGTAAAATACATTTATTAACTCTTAGATAACATATCAGCATGCTCAATAGAAGATAAATGAGAAACTCTGCCACATAGACCCTTCATGATGGCATTCCACAATGCTAGAGATTTTTACCGGACTTGGAGCTAAATCCAATAAAATACAGTGAAGTCTTACTCAAGATCCAAATGTTGTATTCATATCTTCGTAGATTAAAGTAAGAAATCACACGCATCCAGTCGACAACTGCCTGCATTAGCTACCTGATTTTCACAACACATTTGATAAAATGTGCTTAGTATCACGCTACTGATTTAGTCACAAAAATAGTAGAACTATATTTGCAGATCATGACTGTGACATCAAATTAAGTCCTAACGCTATGCGTTCAAACGACCCATTTTCACACGGTTGTTGATAATGAGTGAAGATGGCTTGTGTACATCCAAAAACATTCAGTAGCATGGTTTTGAAATAGATGCAGATCAAACAATATGAATAAGCTTTATCCTGAACATTCATAAAAAATTCTCATTCTTTTCAACAACGGTGGATGTTGAATAAAAAAATACCGTACATTTTTCTAATTGATGAGTTTTAATGCATAAATTACCTAAACTGAATTTTGTGTAACTTGTTGCAGGAACTTCCTCAAATTCAAGATGTAATCCACAAAGTCCTTGATCATAAACCTACTCTGTTAAAACTTCAAAGGCTAAATGGTTTGGATTAAGCGTAAAGGTTCAGCATGTCAACATGGATATATTTTAAGTTATATTCTAAAAATAATGTTGTTGAGTAAATATTGCATTTTTTACCATAAAAACTGAGCTATTTGGATTTTGTACAAGAAAATGCCACAAATAATGATGAGTGCATTATATTGAATCGCCAGACGAGAATCTGAAGAAAGGCCTCGCGATGAAATACAAGAATCTCAATAATCTCATATCAATTGCTTATTTCAAATAGTATGTGAATTTGGTACAAATTCGTATGTAATTTTCGTATCCAGCGATTTACAATGTACCTTCTGGGAGAATTTATCTTTAGGTTGAAAAGTGTGTGTTCAATAAGTTGAAAAAATTAAAATGCGAAAACAACGCATTGCTTTTGGTAATCAGGAATAACAAACGAATAACGGATTTCCTGAACCTGACATCAATAACTCAAGTGCGGGTCGAGTTCGCACAAAAACAGATATTGAGGCTAATTATTTCTTCAAAACAAATCAAGGAAAATCTCAAATCTCATAAGAAGCATGATAAACAATGTATGGAACATGTCATTTGCAAGTGATTGGTCACGATAAAATATTATTTTTTTACCAAATCTACGTTGCTGTCAGGAATATTATACATTAACATGAGCATGACTTGAGTGTTTGACTAATTGATAGTTCATAGAAGTAAAATTTTGGTGATTCGTTTGATTTTTGATGCATCATCAAATTTCTTTCATTTCAAGATTACATCATGTTTTTTAATTAAGAATTTTGCTGTCTATGAAAATTGATAGCTTTCACTTTACCTGCTATCCACTAGGGTGTTTTGCTAAGCGTCCTCTTATTATCTCTGCAATCATCAATCCGATATCAATAAATTAGACATCAGGTGAAAGCTCTCATCAAGGCAAATACAAAAAGCATCGTGATTTTGAAATTGAAGGTCAAACATGGGATATATACGACTGTTGATTTTTAATTCATTCAATCTATTATTCAATTTGCCTTGTTTGCATGGACAGCAAGTCGACTTCAGTAGGCCAGGCACAAATGCAACTTTCTGGATTTGCATGTATAAAATTGGAATGCAACGCTGATAATTCCTTGTGGGAGATTCCTACAGGATCTGAAAATATGCTCATTTACATGCATACTTAAATTTTTTACTTAAATTTTGTAATTCCGACACATCTTTTGTACTCCTGGTATATACTGCATGTAGATGGATGCATGTGACATCTGACTGAAGATACATGATCAGTCGGTTTGATACCGATAAAATCGCCAATGAGGTAGATTGACCCATTAGTAGCCCATTAATAATGTGCAATTATACTTCTGTTCCTGATGAATTGCGTTGAGCCACATAACTTTAATGACACACTAAGTATTAATAAACAAACAATCAACAAATCTTGAGTGCCTCAGCTGTCATTTTAAGTAGGCATGCTAGCTACCATAGTCGATGGAATGCATTGTAGTAAAAGATCCTGCGTTCCGTAACACTGGGCTATACAAGCCTCATCTATGGATAAGCTTCACCATAACCAATATATTTTCTACATGTCGTTATTATTAAGCATCTTTCAATAGCTTAAAACAGTAAATGGCTAATTATATTTGGTCATTCCAAAAAGGTATATGTAATGGATAGAGTATGGCTATGCGATTCTCTGGGATATAGAGAGGGAAATTATTTAATGAATCCCGAGGGCTTTACCCCGAGGCATCATTGACACTAAATCACTCATTATCACACTCACTATGCCACTATTCACTGACTTGGCGATGATGGGCAGGTCAACTGCATCATCTAGTCTCTTTCGTTTGTTCTATCCATGTCCTTCTGCACTGGTTGATTCATGTAGCGAAAAGCAACAGACCATTGCCTGTACGTCTGTCTATCACACAAATTGTCAAACAACTCATTAAGAACACTGTCTTGATGTTTTGAAGTCTTGACTATAATCTAAATATTTTTAGCCTTTTTTTGTACTTTAGATGCTGTCGGCCTAACCAACTGCATATTGTAGGCATATTTTTAATTCGAGTGTATAAAGATTAAAACAAAATTTGGTTTGTTTTATGTGTAGGCCATAGGCCCTACCTAACTTATGATCTACAAGAAGCTTTGTATGACTAAACTGCTTTCTTCGGTCTTCCATTATTTAGAATCTGTCGATGCTGCATGCAATCTAATTTCAATTTCATTTCTAAGAGCAGTGAAAGTAGCATGTTGGCAGTGTAAATCGAAAAATTCATATGACTAGATCTATTTAAGGTGTAGGCCTAGCCCTACGTGTATTTCACTAAAAATCGATATATATTTATTATAAAAATATGGTTCGTAAAATGATATCATTGTCGATCATAGGCTGCACACAACACAGTGCATTATCTATTTATATATCCAATATGTGAGTTTTCATGAATATTGATTATGTATACATGTATAGTTCACTTTGTGTGCTAGTTTAGATCACTATATCCGCTCTTGAAATTTAGCTAATAGGTTGTGAATCGTGAAGAAAGTCTTTGTAATATGCATAATTCGCGAAATTTGCAATTATCGTTTGCGAAATATAATGAAACGTTTCGCGAAAAGCCCTTAGCCTACACTGTAAGCTATAAACCGTAAATATCCGTTGAAATTAACAGCTTAAATTAGTTTCACGGTCTTTTTGCAGTCTGAACTGTAAACATCCTTAAAAGCAGACGCTTTTATCTGATATGAACGAATCTTAACTGTTACGTCATTACTCATTACGTTGTAACGTCACCATTTTAACAGATATCTACGAATATTTTCTGTGAAACTTTTCTGTGAACCTTAACGGTTATCTTAGCTGTTTTTTGACGGTGTACAGTTTACAGTGTGGATGGAAAGTATGTGCGGTATGGACCTATCGATTGAATGACTATTGTAAAGCGTCTGTCTGACTTTGATAATTTTTTTCTTGCATTCTTCATCAAATATAGAAGTTGAATTACTGCTACACGTTGAATACAAATGCGTGAATAAGAGGAAGCATCTTTCTTCAAACTTTATTTTGTGCAAAAATAGGATATCAGGCTTCTATTTTGAATGGCTGCCCTTATCAAATTTCTGGTATACCCTTGAATCTTCGTGTGGTTTGTTTTAGTTGAATTCAGACAGAAAATATCAACTCAATATTCAGATTTCTCTATGATGACATTCATATTCATCACAATAATGTATACCCCACCATTAATTTATGAACAAACTATTGCTTTGTTTCAGCAGTTTATTGCTTACATTACTTTTTTGCCAAAAAAGACAATTTTTTCCAAAAAATGCAAATTAAACTCTATAAGGCTATTTAACGCACAAAGATCCATGATTCAGTAACAATGGACACCAATGATTTTTTCATGTCCAAATGCTTCCCTGTTTAGTTAAGGGTATCTGACAGTGGACATGTCACAGACAGCTGAAGCATGTTAAGAACAATAATGATTTAGATCTAAACAGGCCCGAATCGTGCATATTAGGAAAATGACTCAAGCGGGCAAGGGTTAATTCCGTGAAATGAAGCTGCTCCAAATGCATGCGTTGGATTGTCCGTTGGCAGGCCTACTGATCAATTGTACAAATACGACTCAGTATAAACAGGAGATTATTTGTTTCATCAATATTAAATTTGAAAGACAGCTTAATGCCAGTTTTACGCTTGGAATTATACTCGAAGAAGCGGTCAATGTATTACATGTAAGCATGCTAGCTACCATAGTCGGTAGAAAACATTGCAGTAAAGTAGGAAGTAGTAAGTAGTCATAGTTATTGTCACATCAATAATTATCTGTGTCACATCATAAATTTAACAACAAATTTCAAAATCCGGCCAAAGCCCTCCGAATTGTAAAGGCAATGGTCACCAGCCTGTTTCCTTCCACCAAGATCCCAGCCTGTTCTTACTCTGGAATATAGTGCTCAAAGACAATTGACGAGTGGCCCAGGCCCTTGCTCCCTAATCTACATACATGACAAGACGTTGAAGAACGAAATCGCATTCAAAGATTATACAGTTTTTCGAACTTTTCCATGTAGGTCACTGATACATAACGGATCAATCGGCTCTCTCGGTTTTTGACGTTTATATTCCTTACATTATGCAAAATCTTTCAATTTAGAAAAATGTCCTTTGGAGAGATTTATGAGAGTTTGAAATATACTCTTCATAGTTCAGTTCTCATCTGACTCAGTGAACTTAATCTGCATTTTGTAAACCACAAACTGAACCAGATACAAGTCGTGCGTAACCGGATGCATCTTATAGAGATAGAATGCTGAACCAGGTGCTGTTTGAACATCATGCATTTTGTCAGACACAGTTAGTACTCTTTGAGATGATATTCCTCTTTAGATGCATTGTGGTGTTGATACATCGATCGGCATTGCAACGTTATGTGGATGATATTCAGGACAAAGAGTAGCATGTCACAAAACTAGCACTAAGTGAATGAAGAAGTTGGTCATGAATATGCATTCAATCCCTCAAAGACTTGACATCAAATTTATTTGAATATTAAATAGATTATCCGAACAAATTTGACTATGCACTGAATTTAGATGCCAGTTATATCGATCTATTGCACATCGGTTTTTCATTCAATCAGAAAAGCAGCATGATTCATTCGTGCTATTGCTTGTGTGATTGGAAAAAACAACGCATTTTTATTAATAATATACCCGAGGCATTTCGTTGCATGAGTGTCATAAGGATTACTGGCAATGGACATAATGCAGATAGCTGACGCGTGCTAGGAACAATAGTGATGCTGACGAAAGAGACTGATTGAACCATAGAAATAGATTGTTTATCTGAAGTCTATGGATTAAACTCACTATAGAGCTGATCATAAAAACGGAACACCTAAATTGCGCTGAAATTCAATCAATTCTCAAGTCTTCCAATCGTGTCGTGCAGTAACGTGCCATGAATCATTCGAGAGCTTTCATTCCTAGCTCAAAATGACCTACGATAGACTTGCATGTTGTTGTATTTGCTGAGCAGTGGTCAAAATATGAAAATCGCTCAATTTATATTACGCACCACCTGTCCTCTTAAGGACAAACTTAAGTCTTATTAACTATAAGTTTATAAAATTATGAAACATGTAGACGTCGTTATGGGAATGTCCCAGCTTCAATTACAAATTGCAATTTTTCAATAGGAAGATATGTGAGTATAATAATTAATCAGGCATCGAGGAGAACGCGCATTTTTCTGCTCTCTCTTATAACATACTAGCCATTACAAATATGTGTGAACGCCGACAACATATTCCCATTACTGGAAAATTGAGATCTGATTTTCTGAAAAGGAGTAAATGCTGAAGAGCCTCGTATTTCCTTCACTACCTTCCAAAGACCATTTACACTTTCTTCATGGTTATTCGCCCAGTTCTGCTTAGCCTTGATTAATTCACTCTTCACTTTGAATTTATAATGTCCATAGAGTGGCCAATCCTTCCTTCTGAATGCATCCCATCTCTTATTGATTAAGAGTTTCAATAGAGGGGTGGCCCATGACGTAATTGTCACCATTTCACAAGGGATAGCTTTCATACAGTAGTAATGATGAACTTGCTTTGAACTTTCGTTCACCTTACATGTTGCTTGTGCACATAAGCGGTTAATTATTATTATGCTCACATTTTTCCAATTGAAAAATTGCAATTTGTAAATTGAGGGAATTTTTTTCAGCACTGCTCATCAAATACAAAAACGGACACAAGTCTATCCTGCCTCATTTTATGGCTAGGAATGCAAGATCTCGAATGATGTATGACACGCTACTGTGCGACGCGACTGGAAGGCATGAGTATCGATTGAATTTCATCGCAGTTACGGTGTTCCGTTTTTTGTGATCAGCTTTGTAGGACTTGGAGATAATAGCTATGTATATAAAGCAGGACCAAGCTGCCAGTGCAAAGCCAAACTATCTGTACAAAGAGAAAAGGTACATAAAAAAACTTAACATGTACACCTACAACCCTTTTATGCTTCATTCAGGAATTTTTGTCAAAACTGTTGCTTTGTTTTTGCAGTTTTTTCTTGCATTATTACACACTTAGCCAAAGAAGGCAGATATTTCCAAAAAATGCAATTTGAACTTTAAAACGTTTTCAAAGCATGAAGATTTGTGATTCAGTAACAATGGATAAAATTGATCTTTTTCATGTCCGAAAGCTCCCCTGTTTAATTAATGGTATCTGACAATGCACATGACACAGATAGCTGAAGCACAGATAATTAAGAACAATAGTATTGTTGACAAAAGAGACTTACTGAACTTACTAGGACTTGAAGATAATCAAGGTATGTAGAGCAGGACCAAGCTACCAGTGCAAGACCAAACTATCTGTACAAAGTGAAAGAATACATCAAAACAACTTTATATGTAGCTTATACTCAGTGAATTCGGCCATCGGGCGGTACCAATATAATAATCAAAAGATGGAAAAGAAGTTGATTTTCTCGACCGAAAGTGCATTATAAAATTTAAGTGCCACAGGTTTCGTCATAGACTTAGTCATGAGCATTAGAAATGAACATAACATGGTAAATAGCAGTTAAGAGCTGTGATGTCTCCAATTGCCAATTCTGTCAATCATGCGTCTCCAAACGTCAGATATCTTGTCAGGTGAAGAATATTGTGTACCTAATCACCTGCAATATTTGCACCTGTACATTACGCGTTGATAATTTTATGTAGAAAAGGGCTCTAAATTTTTTTACACCGTGTATTCTAATATTTTTATGTTTTGACCATCGGTCGGCAAAAAAGATTATATGTAGGCCTATGTTAGAAAATCAACTTTTCTCGACCGAAAATGTATTAAAATAAGATTTAGGCCTACAATTTGCACCGCTTCGGCAGCACAACACAAGTTAATGTCTACTGGACACGAATATTCAGAGAGAGATTTCGTGATTTAATCTCAAAAAGTTCCAACTATCTACGCTGCATCAGTTGCATTTTTGTGAAGGATCGTGAAATAAATAGGCCTACCGTGGATATGTCTGGGTCAGTTCTATGATCACTAACAATGTTTTGATAAAACAATGAAGATTCTGCTCGTAGCTGTTCAAATAAGGCGGGAACAAATAGTTCTCATTGCTCCAGCAATGTAGGTGGCCTGAGAGCGTGAAGGACAAATGCAGCAGCGAAGAAAGTACATGCAACCTTTCCAAGTGCAACTCATTCGCCTTTCCACGCAGTCAACATTGAATAATATTATAGCATATAGCTTCAACGTTATAGCAGCAGTTTCAAGTATTCGATATCAAAAAAGAACTGAAAGCAAATTACCAATTCACTAAAAGGAAATTTACAAATTGAAACATGTTTGTGCAGAGCAGCAATATTGCTTTCGATAAACTGGAACTCGCCCACTGTTCATCTTATCGATACTGTGACCGTTATTAAACCGGACCGTTCTATTAAAGCCGGATCGCTCTTGTTGAATCGCTCTGATCTCTGTTCTCTGATCTTTTGAATCTCTCTTGTCCGAAATTGGATCTCTCTTGTCCGAAATTGGATCTCTCTTGTCCGAAATTGGATCTCCCTTGTCCGAAATTGGATCTCTCTTGTCCGAAATTGAGAGCAAAGAAGGTGTGGAATCACCTTTGATATGACATAATCATAATCATGAATCGTGCAGTGCTACAAGTGTAAATCCCATTTTTAGTTTTCCAAGCATGGGTATAGTCTATGCAACTTCACCACGTAATGTTAAATATTAGCTAGTGCTTATTTCTTGGGTCATCAAGAACTTTGAAATTCATGAGCATACGAGCAATGAAACTTGCACTTAACTTAACAATGTCTTAATGTCAATACAGAAATCTATACTCGTAATTCTATGAACTAACTCAATTCATTATAACTCCAACTCACACTTGGCCGATGTCATATGGCATTTGAATATCTGAATGTTTTCTCCTTCCTGAAAAGCGTTTTCGATACGATGCAACTCAACCGATTAACAAGGAAGAAATTCGGTTTGGCAGCTTAACTGTTTTCCCTTTCCATTGAAGCAGAAGAATTTGCATGATGAAGTCTAGCGCTCTTCATTCACCTGCCATCTGAATCGAATAGTCGAAAAGACAGCAGAAAAATTTGCTGTTAATGAAGAAATATCACACATTCTGCATGTATTAAGAGTTCACAGTTGGATAGCCGTCAATTGTGGCGGAAAGAATAAATGAATAGAAACTGTGTTGGAAATTATTCAACGTCAAAAGAGTCCATGCTGTTAAGCGAAATCGTCGAAACTGAAGGTCCGAATGGATCCTTATGTCAGGAAATAAGATATTACTGAAACCTGAGTGTCTGCTCACCTGGGCATAAATTCCGAAGAGGTCCACCGATTCGGACAATATAGCATCAACATGGGTTTTTGAGGGCAACAATGTAGGACAAGGGCGCGTAAGCGCTTACGCGCCCTCAAATGTCCTACATTGTTACCCGAAGAAATCTATGTTAATACTATTGTGCGTAATTGAAATGAACTGGGCAGCAATGCTATGAATACAGATGTAGATATACGCTGATTGAGATTTCAAAAATGTCTTTCATATGCATAGATAGAGAAATCATCATTACGGGATACATTGCTGCCTTCCTTTTTCCACATTATGCCATAGCTCAATTACGCACAATACCTATGAGCAGTTCATAGAAATACGACACTCAATAATGGACATAGACATCGAAAAGCAATAGCACGTCATGGACATGGGTTGTCATGACAACGGCACCAAAGCGAATGCGAATCACTTCTAGTGTTTGACAATGGGGAGGTACCGGCAGCATGTTAGTATATTTTGTAAAGATTCATGGTTGGCTACATCTAGCCCAGCCGCGTCTTTGTTCTGATTAAGGTAAAAAATGCCTCAGCACGAACATTCGCGCTCTCACAAGACCGCGTCACATTGTCTCACTAGTTCATCTCCAACAACGGGAAATTTGTCTGTCAAGATGAATATAATTATTGATTTGATAAGTTGAAAGTTGATGCAGCAAAATGACCATTAATCAATCGCTGAACATATTTAACAAAAGCCCATCAGTTGCATTTCAATAAAAAAAATACTTAGAAAACCATCAACTCAACACTGTATTGCTGTCATTTCAGCGCAAAGGTAGGACTAAAACTGAGAAGGTCTCAATATACATGACGTTTCAAGTACGCTCAAAATAGTCTCCAATAGACACCTGCAAACATAGCCTTTCAAGTCAATTGAGCTTAAAAGAACAACCGAAATAGTCCTTTCTACAGTCATGATTTAGATTTCATTATTAAAGTCTTATAGGTTCAAGACAGGAGCTACAGGATTTTATTACAGAATTGTTGATTTTATCAGCTGAAGATTTCTTCATTGATGATATCTCATTCATTGCATTGAGCCATAGAGTAACACAGAATGACCACTGCTCCTCAGGTTGATCAGATTCCTTCTCAGTATGATTCAGCACTCTTTTCCAATGCTCCATTTTAACAGATCAGTCCTGGTTATTATGCTTTAATGGCTCAATAAGCCGAAGTAGATTCGTATACTAGTAATGAAAACACATATTCTGCTCCAAACCGGTCCTAAAAGATAGTTGGCTGCACTACAAGTGCAATTGTAGGCTAAGCTTGCTATTCATAGTATTGCATGGGTTGGACTTTAGAAAAATACCCAGTTGGAGCACCTGCCCAGGACTAAGTTTATAGGCCTTCCCATATAGTTGTAAAAGCCCAAAGATCAATAGTTGCCTTAATAAATTAGTCTGAAGGGAGCCAAAGGGAGACAAATAATTCTCCATATCAATCTCTATCACTTGCTACCATTCCATGCAGTAGTTGAGATAGAGTCAAGTCACCTCTCGACTAATCCAGACAGACGCAAGGGAATACATCTCTGTGATAAAGCTGTACCGATTTATTCCTCACGATCGTGTGCTCAGAATGATAAATATAGGAGATGGTAGGAGAAAAACATTTTGATAAATTCTAAACATAAATTTGTTTTGTTGAAACAACAATTTCATTTAAGGTGAAAACTTAGTTACATCTTGGATTTCTAGCGTATTCCAATGAAATTTAGAGAAAAAGTATCAAATGGATACAACGATAGCTAAAAATATAATTCCACACTGTTTAAGAAAACAAACATGTAGGCATTTTCTTACTCATCTTTGACTGACTCATGAGAATTCAGAGAAACAAGACAATGGTTCAAAAATAAGTAATAATTCAGATCACATTGTAGCATCATGTCCTACTGATTTTCAAGACGAAAATAATTTCGCCATTCGTTAATTAATATTAAGACATGAATATACAGTAATTGAAATAATTGCCCAGTAAAAATGAAAGAAATGTACTTGATCTTTAAAAAAACATAAAAAACATGTATGCATGCATTTATTAGATGACTTTTGTAAAGAGAAAAACATTGATACAGTGGCAATCAGTTATTCAATTTCTTGCTTGAGTACAATGAAAGCTAACACTTTTTAAAGATTAAGCATAATTCTTTAATTTTTGCAGACAATTATTTTAATTACTGGATATCTATACTATAGCTTTGTTTACAAGAAATATCTCAGGATGACTAATTTAAGAAAAATGCCTACATGTACGTATTTTTCATCTGTAATAGAAATTAATATTCCGTGACTGCAGCTCATAGGTATTTCTTAAAATGCAACATCTTTTTTTTCACATATGTGTCAAGTCACATCGGTGTGGACAAAATGCCACCGTTTCCAATATTCATCTTTGCATCAAACTGCAAAACTTCCATTTCATGACATTCTCTTCGTATGCGCAAATTTGTACAGAACATTCAATATTGCTGGATTCATACATTTATTTTCTTTTGGTCTTAACCAGTATCGCTGCCTGTCATAGAGATCAACGGTAGAGTGATGACATCCATTTGACAACTTCAGCAGTGAATAAGTTATAGTTATCGCACTCTAGGATTCGTCGAGACCGAAGGTCGAGTCAGCGCGGTTGACAGCGCGGTGGAGACGATTTGCACGGTTTCAGCACGCTGTCATACTTTTACACTTCAATCAACCATTTAGAAAATAAAGTAGAGCGAACGCTTCAATCTGTTCATCTTGTCAAAACTGTTAATCAATCTGAAACAGAGCTACCGATAGAACGCTAAGTTAGCATAATCATAGCGTCAACCATTGATAATAATTATTCGATTTCTATGGCTTAGAATAGAAATGTAGTGGTTTACCAATTGCTCCATTATAGAATTCTAAAAGATAGCGCTATCTTAGCGTTGTCAAAGCGTTGTTTATCAAAATATCTCGCAAGTGTTTCAGATTAGCTCTATGCTTAATGCAGACATTAAATAATAGACTAGAATAACTTTTGCGATGATACTTGGGCTAACAATTGTAAATCTCACCGTCAAAACGCTAAGTTAGCGTTTTTATAGCGCAATCTTTCATGAAACGACGCTACGTAAATTAGAATGAGCGTTGCTTTAGAACTTTTTGACAATAAACGGCAGATAAAGCGATTTTCATTTATGATTTGTATGGACTGTTATAGCTCGAATCAGGCAATTTGTTGTTTACTCAGCGTATTATGGACAATGACTTTTCATCTGATAAATAATCAATACATAAATAAGAGCTGAAAGTGCAGTTATTGAAGACTGAGCTTGTTTTTGACATTAATTTAATAAACGCATCTCATGGCCACTGTGAAATGATTAGTGGCATCTATTTTAGGACAATCTATTGGAAATGGAGCGGTTTAGCTCTGTTAGTACAGAAAGAAATTGAGGCTAGTGTGCAGAGGTCGGTTCCCGAGAATACCCGAAGAGCAAACGTTTTTGCCCGTAGGGTGTACGAGGAATGGGTAGCTGCAAGAAATATGACTTTTGATGAGTGCCAATATCCAGATCTCTCGAGCCTGCCAAATGTGGGCACAGATCTCCTTATTCAAGTATTGTCTCATTTTGTTTATGAGATTCGCCGCAAAGACGGCAAGGAGTACCCACCATCATCTATTTATGGCATCATGTGTGGCGTCATGCGCTACCTGAGAGACGACTGCAACTGCCCTGACCTCAACTTTTTCAATCAAAGTAACAAAGAGTTCCACTATCTGCGACGCTGCATCGACTCGAGGATGCAAGAGCTGACAAGCAAAGGCGTCGGAATCTGCAAGAAGCGAGCTGACCCTGTTGCTACTGATGACGAAGAAAAACTATGGCGCTCAAATGTATTTTCTACGAAAACCAGTCAAGGGTTCCTGTCTGCCGTCACCTTTTACACCAGCAAAGTGTCTGGTCTTCGTTCTCGTGACGAGCACCGAAGCCTGACAATGGACCAATTTGTTTTTGGTGAAGATGCCGCTGGTCGTTTCGTTCGGTTCCTGGGCAAGCAAAGTAAAAATAATCGAGGTGGACTGCAGCACCGTCATGTAGCTGTTAAGGATCTGAAGCAGTGCGACCCCAATTTCCCTAAATCAACGTTCAAGCTGATTCAGACTTACTTCGAAGCTCTGAAGCGGTGCGGCATTCAGGAGGGCGCGTTCTATCGCAGACCGTTGCAGCCAATCGCTGGAAAAATCCGGTACGCCAAAGTGCCGATTGGTGTCAATTCCATTCTCCCAGTACTGCCCAATGCTGCTGCAGCTGCCGGTTTGAAGGGAATTTACGTCACACCGGGAAGTACCTGTCCTGGTGCTACCGCAGGTGTTCCGTGGATGAGCCAACTCATCAAATCAAAAACCGCGCTGGACACGAAATGATGCGGTGCAATTTACAAAAGGACCGCGATAGGAGCAGCAGCGGAAGCAGCGGTCGGAACTTTCGACTTATTTCGCGTCAAATAAGAAAAAGACCATTATGTCCACATTTCACTTATCACTTCACTGATAAGAACTTTTCTTTGATTGTATTGTTGACTTGATATGAACATTCAGAATAAATGATTTCTCATTGGAATTTCCGAGTTTGCTTTACATTATAACAAGGAAAAATAATAACCAAAAAAATCATAACTGACTTACATTGGCACCAATTAGAGCTATCAGCTTGAACGCGCATCGTAGCGTCCCATCATCATCATAACTCAACCATTGATAACAATTCGATTGCGCACTCAAAATACGCAGCAGCAACTGCCAATTGCAATGCTTCTTTTGTAAAAGATCTTTGAGTGAACGCTTTAGCGTTATTATTATCAGAGCATTTTGGCAATTGCTTCAGAATAACTATACTTTACCATCGTAAATATCAGTTGTTCTATTTCTATGTCCTGAAATGGACAGCTGCATACAACGAAAGCATTGCATACAATCACAGTGCAATAAGAAATTTTGACAGCCATGCAGCGATAAATTCTTTGATCATATTTATCGCACGATGAGGGTCATTTATCGTTCGTCGAGCAATAATATGCAGATGTCAATCGATCGCTGAAGAGCGGTTAAGCGCACTGAATGACGTCGGTGACTCACTGATGAAGTTGTCAAATGCATGTCATCACTAGGTAAGGTTGAAGGATTCCCATTGGAACACAATGGTAAAATTCAAGAAATATATATTGTGAATATACACGTTGCAATTTTCGTACATTTTATTTTGCAGAAAAGAAACTATTCATCAGAATGCCATGAAATTTGAATAATGATTGAGTTCAGAACATCATCTTCGATATAAAAGTTGAAGTGAGTCACATGATTCAGTATTTGATGTCTGAGAGCCTCTACAGAATGAGTAAATTTCATGTTGTGACATAATTTTGGCGATTTTACTCATTCTGTGGAGGCTATGAAATATCAAATGCTGAATCATGTGATTCACTTCAACTTTTATATCGAAGTTGATGTTCTGAACTCAATCATGATTCAAATTTCATGGCATTCTGATCATTAGTTTTTCTTCTGCAAAAGAAAATGTACGAAAATTGCAACGTGTTTCACAATACATAGATGTTTCGTAAATTTTATCATTGGATTCCAATGGAAATCATTTAACCTCACCTATAACCGAAAGCGACTGGCTGCGACACTCAAGAATTTGATTTCTGTATTCAACGTTTCAAGATCTACAAATCCATGTTATTAAGTCCTTTGTGCGCAAATTTAGGAAGAAAGTGTCAGTAGCTCCCGGACTATAGTCTTTTAATCTCTCTGAAAATTTCAATATAACAAGTTGAATTTATTTCTACTTCAGTACAGACTTTCCTTTGAGCAAAATATTAAGTCAAAGAATGTCATGCATCTAAAATACCATTGAAAAATGTCTACATATAGGCATTTTTATGTCAAATCATCATTAATGCCAGCGGTCAATTCTTATTTTCAATTAGAAAAACGGCAAAAATGTGCAGACAAAAGAAAGAGGAAAGCAACACGATTCTACTGGCATTATTCACAGTCTCGTGCAATGCGTAGAAAGTACACTAATTGCCCTTCATTTTTTTTAAATAAAACTTTCTTTTTGAAAACAACTCAGACATTCCGTTTTAACCCACCATGTTGAAGTACATTTTCTGCATCAAGCTAAATCTATCCTTATAAAAATTTCAACGATATGTATGATTTTATTGAAGACGATGCCCTAAATAATTCCAATGCATCAGCATCATCACGATTTTTCTCACTGTCTGCTATGCTAAAGGAATCCGAATTCTTGATTGCTGCAAGGTTCACTGAGTCTGCATTCTTTTTACGACATATTTCGTATTCTGTCTGACATTCTGATCTGTAGCAGTCATGTTGTAATTAACATTTCAGTTTTGTTGTATCTACTATTGTGATCATAAGAAATGAGCTGAAACATCTTTCACTTTCTGTTCCGACATTTACAACCCAATAATCATTTCGTCATTCAGTCTGAAGTCCCATGAACTGATAAGGATATATATGGAACGCTATGGAAGAGGATTTGAAATGGAAATTCGTTGATGAAATTTTCCAATGCCGACCGACATACCGATGAGTGGATATTTACAGGCATGATTTTGCGATGCGTTCTTCATGAATATTATCATCAGAAGACGTCAATTCCGATCGATTCAACAACAAGGGACACAGAAAATTAGAATTACTCTGTATCAATTTATGAACATTTCTTTTCTGTAAATCTGCAAGGTAATTGAGAATTTTCATTTTATCTACATGAAGATATACTTTTAGGTATAATAAGATCAATGAGTCTGTCACTTGATATTAAATACTTCAATTTAAATGGGGTTTGTCTATGCACAGGAGTAAACTAAATTATCAAATCTCAAGAAGTGGAACCCCGACATATGAACTGACCTAATGAGACTCATATCAACTGTGGGCAAGTTCGAACCATTGACATCAGAGCTAGTGGACATGCAAGCATGCCTTGTAGTCATAAAGGTCACCGGACCATTTCTTGAGAGCGTGAGCTAGCTATGGTTAGAATCCGCTTTGCCACAACCAGTGAGAGGGTAGACTGGAATCACTTAATACCACATCTTAACTTATCAACTGCTACGCTAACTGTGAAAAGATGAAAATCGCTGTCTGTACAATCTACACCACCCATTTATATGTTAAAGTTTATTCAGCTGCAAAGTTGGGCCGCTCGCACCGATTTCTTCTATTGTTACTTTTTACTTGTGATCAATAGATGTTATAATGGAAATATATGGTTCTATGCTCATCTGATAAGTTTTGACTAGAACGGGCATGCACATTGATAGACCGTGAATATGTGTTGCCATGATACACAATACCTAAAGATTGGCATAATTAGAAATGTTTATGGACTCGTGAGATGGAAATAGAAAATGTCTGTGCTGATTCGATATAAAACGATTGACCGATGTAACTTAAGATAATTAAGAAAGCAATTGTCGAAAAAAAGTCACATAACGCATGTGCAACATAACGCCGTGCAGTACATGCGGCTTCCGTGCTTGCAGTGCTTATGATAATAGAACATTGACCGCACTTTGACGGTTATTAGTTCAGATAAAGTTTCCGTCGCAGTTATTGTAATTTCGCTTTTAATGCGAGTGCAAAATCATCCTTATAAATTAACGTGATAACTTGATCAAGACAAGAATCTGGGTACAACTATTGCGCGTTGCACTAATTTAGTTCCCCTTAAGTTCTGGCAGCATTGACCTAGATCTTGCGAATGGGAGTAACTGAATTGACCATCAACATACACCGAATTTCCATTCTAAACTATCTAAGTTTCAACTTGAAAAATGTTGAACTTACTGCCTTTAACAGAAGCAGGAATCGGATTTCTATGGAAGGAGATATACCGGCAAGTACACAAGTCCATAAAATATAGCATGCCTATATTCATATACAATGACTATTATGATGGAAGAGGGAAGATTGACTTGACTGTCGTCAAAGTACACAAAATCATCAAAACTTGACATTGACATCCAAATTAAAGATGAAATAAGACGTAGAAACTGAAAATGAATGGCATTGCATATCATAGAACAAAGCAAATCGAAAAATCTAATTGAAAAGACACTCTCCAAAGCTCCCTTTTTTAATTTTACATTTAGTCCGGGAGCTATAATGTTGTTTTCCTCTTTCTTTTAACTGCACATTTTTGCCGTTTTTTTAATTGAAATGTAATAAGAATTGACCGCTGGCATTGATGATGACTTGACAGAAAAAATGTCTATATGGAGGCAATTTTCAATGGTATTTTAGATGCATGACATTCTTTGACTTAATATTTTGCTAAAAGGAAAGTCAGTACTGAAGTAGAAATATACTCAACTTGCTATGTTGAAATTTTCAGAGAGATTGAAAGAAATCAGATTGAGTCCTGGCGATTGAAAGACAAGAGATTGAAAGTCCGGGAGCTACTGACACTTTCTTCCTAAATTTGCGCGCAAAGGGCTTAATAGCATGGATTTGTAGATCTTGAAACGCGGAATACAAAAATCAAATTCCTGAGTGTCGCAGCCAGTCGCTTTCGGTAATAGGCAAGGTTGAAGGATTCCCACAGAAATCCAATGGTAGAATTCAAGAAATATCTATGTATTGTGAAACACGTTGCAATTTTCGTACATTTTCTTTTGCAGAAGAGAAACTAATGATCAGAATGCCATGAAATTTGAATCATGATTGAGTTCAGAACATCAACTTCGATATAAAAGTTGAAGTGTTTGTCACATGATTCAGTATTTGATGTTTGATAGCCTCTACAAAATGAGTACATTTCATATTTTGACTTAATTTTGGCGATTTTACTCATGGTGCACGAATTTAGGAAGAAAGTGTCAGTAGCTCACGTCATAATTGTATTCTCCTTCCTCTCTTCATTTTCAAAATTCAATTATGAGACAATTTCAAATATTGAGACTACAAATATGTCATTGTGCCATGCCCTAATCAAGCATGTATAGGTCTACCTTACACGTATGAAATCTAAATCTCCAACATTTGTTGTCATCCTTCTAAACTGTTCAAAACAAGCTCGGATTTGAAAGTTCAGAGAACGAAGTTACTAGAACTGGCTGACGGAATTGTCTAAGAATGATGAAGGTGCATTTTGCATTCATGCGGCAATCCTTGAGTTTGCTGAAGCAGTTAAGCGTAAATTGCATTAATTGCACGATCAATAAGGAATTGAGGCAATCTTATTCATCAATAATTTCAAATTATAGATGGAAACAAGAATTTTAGTTGCTGTTCGAGTTAAATGACTACCTGCTGGATTTTTCGTGTAAATAACTAGACCTCATTAATCTGTTTATCATATATTAGCAGTTGAAATTTTTGTTCAAGTTTTTAAGATGCTCTTTCAATTTCAAACGTAAATAATAAGTAGTGTACTGCATCATTAGGAATCCATTCATAGAGTAATGTGATCGTGGCTGCGGACTTGGGAGATTTTTATCGAGCTCCAATCCGATGTGCATTTGATACATGTAAATTAAATCATGATTGTAAATGATCCTATGCTTGCAGACACATAAGCTTACATGTATGTCTTACAAATACTATTACAAGACGAACTTTGCAGACTGTCTTTCATCTAGAACTTTTTTTTGGTCTACAGCACGTGGTTTATTACAACAATGAATTTTGCTACATCTGCTAAAAGAGGAACTTTCATCAAAAATAGATCGTGACGTAAGAGAGCATAACTGAACCGGAGTTCTAGTCACCAATGACAGATTGTTCTGCATCATATTTTTGCAGCACTAGACGTTTTAGTGAGACCACTATAAGTTGAAAAACATTTACGGGCACGGAATTTTCTTCATACTTTCTTCATTTTGTATATAGGCTTCTCTGCACTTCCTGCACTTTTGAATGAGACACCCGGTTGACTTAATCTTTGAAGTGCAAGTGCTTTAGGGTAAGACCATCACATTTTAGACCACATATCATATCTAAAAAGTATAATATATAATATGGGGATTGTTATAACATTTGCTTCCAGTGGTTATAACAACACAACCAACTCATAGGACAGTTCCAGATGTTATATTTAAAACATCATTCAATCAATACAGGTTGCTATGTTTATGCTCTCATGTCTAGACCACTGTCCAGACATTCAAACATAGACATATAAAGAAATCAGTCAACATAGAAATAAATTATGTAGAAGTCTCTGATAGAGTCAAAGTAGATGTCCATGATAAAAACGAATAACAGTCATAACCTAATAAGCTTACAGAGGCAGACGGTAACATCCCCGTCTTCCAAAATAAAATCATTTGTTAAATGAAACAGTAAGCCTTTCAGGAGGTTTTCCTTTAGTTACCCTTGACGATCGCCGTACAGCCGTGGGGAGACTTTCTTCAATAGGAATACCACTATTTTCTTTCACTGATTCATCTCCTATGTTTGTACCCTGAATTTCTTCCTTCTTATACATTTCGTCTCTTGTACAACTCTCTCTATCCATAACTCTTGGCTTAATCCACCGTCTATTTCTTTGATATCGCGCTCCTTCTGATGTCTGAACAATGTACGACCTTGGAAAGTCTGCGGTAGGATGATCTGTTATGGTTGCGTTTGTCCACTTTCGTTTATGTGGATCCAATTGAACACGGACATCCTGTTGCAATTTTAAATCTTCATACAGGCGAGCTTGTCTGTCATAAATTTCTTTTTGTTTTTTTTTATCTTTTATTTATTGTTCTCGTAACATATGTTGATCTTCTGTTAAGCAATGTTTCATTGGTATTTCTGTTCGTATCATTCTACCGTAAAGCATTTCACAAGGACTTTTAACATTTGAATTGAAAGGCGTTGCCCTGCATGCCTGCAATGCCAGGTGTATATCTTCATCTGCCGCTTCTGCTTTTATAATCAGTTGCTTGACTACTCCAACCATTGCTTCTGCAAAGTCGTTAGCATTTGGCATTCTTGGCGATGAATGCTCAACTTTAAATTCATATAGCTTAGCAAAATCATAAAACTCTTGTGAAGTAAACTGTGTACCTTGATCTGAATATATGACATCAGGGGTTCCATGTTCCGAAAACAGTATTTTCAGTAATCCAATGATTGTTTGCGTTTTTAAAGAGTTCAACTTCCTTACGAAGGGAAATTTAGAAAAATAATCTGCTATCAAAAGATAATGATTATTATTACATTCAAATATGTCGATGCCCAGTTTCTTGAATGGTCCGCTAGGAACTTCATGCGGATATAGTTTTTCTTTCGGTTGTGAAGGTCGCATTGATTGACAGATTTCACACGTTTTTACAAGGAACCTGATGTCTTGAGTAATTTTTGGCCAAAATACACTTTGTCTGGCGCGAAGGATACATTTTTCTTCACCAAGGTGTCCAGTATGTAATTTCTTTAAAATGTAATTTCAATAAGACTCTGGAATAAAAAGCCTTTGCTTTCTGAACACTAAACTATCTTCGACAGAAATATCTTCACGATAATTCCAATATTCAAGAATATTTTGTGCACACATAGATCTAAAATTAGGCCACCCATGAGTAACATATACTTTAATTTGAGATAGTTGAGGATCATTCGATGTGGCTTTTTTAAGTTCTGTAATTATATCTTTTGTTGCTGGAAAATGAGAAGTCAAAAGATTAACAGGAACTAAATCAACATTATCTGACTGGTTGTATGGAAGAGGCGAGACTCTCGATAAGGCATCCGCAATTACATTATCTCTACCTTGCAAATATTCCAAGTTGACATCATAACAATGCACCCTCAGCATAAGTCTTTGAAGGCGTGGCAATATGTCCACAACATTTTTCTTAAATATTCCGAGGAGCGGTTTATGGTCAGTTTGTAGAGTTATCTTTCCACCATGTATAAAGTTATGTAGTCTCTCTAGACCAAACACTACACTTAAAAGCTCTCGCTCAATATTGGAATAATTTTGTTCTGTTTGTGTCAAAGATCGAGAGACAAAAGTTACTGGTTGACTATTTTGTAATAAAACAGTGCCAACTCCTTTCAAACTTGCATCCGTTTGAATAATATGATTAGCATTCGGGTCATAATATGCTAATGTTGGTACTTTTGTTATTTCATCCTTGATTGCTTGAAAACTTTTTTCTTGTGATGACTCCCACATCCATCCAGAGCCTTCTTTTAAAATGGCTCTTAAAGGTGCGGACAAGTCAGTTAATTTAGCTGAGTATTTCTTCATATAATTTACAAGGCCAAGGAAACTTTGTAATTCTGTTTTATTTGTTGGAGGCAACATTTCTGTTACTGCTTTAACGTTAGATGGATCTGCTTTCATACCTTTTGAAGTGATTAATTGACCATAAAATATACATTCAGTTGTTCTAAATTGCATTTTTGATGCATTGAATTTAATGCCATTAATTCGGGCTGTCTCTAATAAAAGAAGAAGAGCTGCATCATGCTGAGTGAAGGTTGAACCATAAATAAGACAATCATCGGCCATGCTTATCACGTTCTGTACTTTGGTAATAATGGCCTCAAGTCTTTGTTGGAATACATCAGACGCTATTTTGATACCAAATGGCAAGCGTAACCACCTATACTTCCCGTAAGGTGTGTTGAATGTAGTTAATAATGAACTTTGATGATCGAGTTTGACTTGCCAGTATCCAGATTTAGCATCTAATAAAGAAAACCATTTTCCGTGAGCTTTACCAATGGATGCTTGAACTTGTTCCATGGTTCTTGAATAACATGGATTACGTTCGATTGCACAATTCAAATCCTTTGGGTCTAGGCAGAGTCTTATGGTACCATCACGTTTGTCAACACATACAACTGAATTAATCCATTCCGTGTGACCGTCTTCTTTTGTGATAACTCCGAGATCGATAAGTCTATTCAATTCATTAAAATATGCATTTTTCCGTTTCTCAGGAACATGCCTTGGTGCATGTTTAAATTGGAATTGTATCTGGCTTTAGATGAATGTGATAAGCACTACCTGGTAATGTTCCTAAGTTGTCATCAAATACTGATTTAAAATTTTCTAAAATATAATCTTTATCAATTGGGAGTTCATGTTCATGATTATTAATTAATACAGTCATGGAATTATCATCCTCAGATTTGATAAGCAGTTTGGGAACTTTAATGTCATTATCCAAATAGCATCCATTTTCTTGCTGATATTGATTTGATTTAAATCCACTTATTGTATTCAATTGAGAATGGCGAATAACAGGCAGATTTAATTCAGGTTTTATTACTTTAGGAAAATATACATAATTGAGTAATTTCGCTGATTCTCGACCAAGAATAGCAGGACCTTTAGTATCTGTAATTTGCCATCTCATAAGAGTATTTTTTCCTTCTTGAGTTATAGTTTCTGTAAGTAATAATCCTATAACATTAATCTCATTTTCACCATATGCACAAATTTGGGTTGTAGGAGTTTCTAAAGAATCTTTAGTTTTACATTTTTGAATATACAGAGGTAAAACGTTGCATCCAGCTCCGCTATCAACTTCACATAATAATTCATGAAATACATTATGATGCGGGATGCGTATCCAGACAGGTCGAATTGCTCGTTTATTATTTGAGGACTTATCACGTACATGTATATTATTGAATAACGAACTCTCATCTCTATATTCTTTATAGAAACTGCTCGTGATGTTTTACCTTTCATCATTGGGGTTTTATAATTTTTTAATGATTCGTTGTTAAAGTTACAAACTACATCAAAATGTCCTATCTTTTTACAGATTCTGCATTTGGCGTTTTTGGCTGGACATAGTTCACGATTGAATGGATGATTTCGTTTACACCATTTACACAAAACAGTACTTGAACAAGCTTTCACATTTTTATGATTTGGATTATTAGTTTTATCTTTGAAAGTTTTGTTTGACTTATCTTTATCATATTTTCTAAAAGCGTTACTTTTATTCTTAAGTTTATGTACAGAAAATGATGAATTTGCCGTTGATGTAGATGGAGAGGAAGCTGCAGATTGAGCTTTCAACATAGCTGCCGTTAGTGTTTGGAGTTGCTTTTGTTGTACTTCGGCTTTCCAAACATTAAGGGCAATATTTTCGACTGTCTCTGAAGTCAACTTATCTTGATCTTCGTCTAAACATTTTGAATATGTGAGAGTGTTTGATAGTCCTAATAATATTGCATTTCTCACAAGTACGTCTTTGGCCGTAGAATCTTTAATCCCCATTCTATTAACGATCGTTCTTACTCTTCGGCAAAAGTCGGGTACTGTGTCATTACCTTGGACTAATGATCTACATGTATATTTAGCTGCCGCTGTTATATGTGACCCTCGTGGCTGACATGCTTCTTCAATGATATCGAGTAATTTTTCAGACTTTTCTTTATCTGTGGAGCTTAATTCACTTTGTTTATCTTCAATAATGTCTCTACCTCTTTGACCTACCCATTCTTTTATACAAACAACTAAGTACTTATTAACAACTGACTCATCTTTAGTGGAGTTAAATCTAATCGTGGCATACTTAGCTTCAACAATGCGTTTTCATTCAATGAACCGTTCATGTAATTTGCCATCGTTGTCCCAGCAGAGATTCAAATTGGTGTTCGTATTCATAGAATTCTCCATTGAGCAAGTGCAGTGTAATTGTTGAAATTGCAAGCTTGGATGTGAAAATTGAATCAACTTTTCACTGTCTGCACGTAGGTTTAATTTTCTGACACCATGTTATAATATTTGCTTCCAGTGGTTATAACAACACGACGAACTCATAGGACAATTCCAGATGTTATATTTAAAACATCATTCAATTAATACAGGTTGCTATGTTTATGTTCTCATGTCTAGACCACTGTCCAGACATTCAAACATAGACATATAAAGAAATCAGTCAACATAGAAATAAATTATGTAGAAGTCTCTGATAGAGTCAAAGTAGATGTCCATGATAAAAACGAATAACAGTCATAACCTAATAAGCTTATAGAGGCAGACGGTAACAGGGATCTAGTCTATTTCCTCGTCATGTCGTCTTGCTCGGCATGTTATTTTCTATGAATGGTTGGATGGTAAAAATGTAAAATTCAATCGATTTCACTTTCGATAATTAATAAATTTGATTAGGCATACGTGAAAGTTGAAATAGAGTAGTAAGTAGTAATTGCGTGCAAAGCGACGTGTCGAGAAAAACGATAATGCCCACTGACAGGTATCATGATACATGTACGTGGGCACTACAAGGAACAAGAAGCGTGTAGATAGTTGAAGTAGAAGATGGATAAGTTTGCTTCATCTTGCATGCAAGCCTTCACCTGATACTGAAAATTAACGTGGTATGTGTATTTCTTTTCTTATCGGCATATCTACGAAAGTGTGTTCGAAATAAACTCAGATTTTTTAAGATTAGAGCACTGTGTACATTGATGAACAAAACAATGAATGAATATAGCCTATTTCGCTGATTTTCTCCATGATCCCGAAAATATGGATATTGCTAAATTTGGATCTTGCATCGATCGCAAGTGATAGCAAATAATTATCCATCTAAACGCTCAAAGTCTATTTTTGAATAGGGATTTCATGCCAATGGGAGTCCAAAGATTCATAAATTTTTGATGTGATTCTGTTCATTCCGACAATAGTTGCATCAATTCTCAAAGCATGTTCTCGACTTCTTGAATCGCTGCGTCTTGTGTATGCCAGTCGTAGCAAATAGCTTGAGTATTTTTTCTGAATCATTTATCGGACTGTTGAGCTGATTGTTCACATATCCCTGGCCGCATGTACGAATTTAGATACGTATGCTACCCTTCAAGAAAACCTTGAAGATAACATAGCTCCTGAGCATAAAAAGTTGGTGCTTTTGATTTTATGACGAGTGTAAGTCGCACAATGCTCTTCCAATTTCATCAGCTGATTTGGAGGATTTCTAGGTTACGGTCCGTCATCCTAGGAGAGATATGATGACTTTCAGGATCTATAACAAGGATAATGAGAGAGTTATAATGTTTGAGAGCTACAAAGTCATTAAAGCACGGGACTTATTAGAAGACGACTGTTTCGATACAAGACATTCGCATTCAAGTCAAGATATTACAGTATACCACTGTTTGTTTACTGAATTATTAAATAGCTCTTTTTGCAAGTCTGTGATTTCATTATATAGCCGACTCGAAGATTGTTCAGCTTATGGAAATCAAGTTTATTTATTAAATTATTCATTTATTTTTGATAGATTTTTGACCAATTCCTTTTGCATTGAGGATAACTTTTGTTTGTTTTGCTTGATTTCTAAATCTAAAATACCTGATTGGAACTGATCAGATATTCTTTGGTGGCTCTTTGATTTTTTATTAATTTGGTGTTTGTAATTTTTGGTTTCAGTTCATTTTCTTTACACGTTTCATTGAATATCATGTCATTGTTCAGTTTAATGCATTTATTAAATATTCTTTCTGTTTTTCCATGCTGCTGTTTTCGTTCTTAGACAATAATTTCAAAATTATAAATGAATACCATTTGAATGTGAAATAGCTCATCCCTTTTCGGGACGTTTCGGACTCAGCTGTGTCCATTATCAAGCTAACAATAAATGAAGTGTATGCTGAATGATATAACATTTGAATTATATCCAAAATACAAATATTTCTACCAAATGCACACAGCAAAATTGTTGAACAAAGATATCAATGATTTTATATCAAATTTTATATCCTTTAGCATATACTTCACTTATTGTTGGCTTGATATTGGACACAGTTGCGTCCCGAAAAGGATTAAGCTATTTCACAATCAAATGGCATTCATTTATAATTTTGAAATTACTATCTAAGAACGAAAAACAACAGTATGGAAAAATAGAAAGAATATTTCATAAATGCATTAAACTGAGCAATGACATGCTATTTAATCAAACGCGTATGAAAAATGAGCTGGGACCAAAAATTACAAATATCAAATTAACAAGAAAATTTGATATAATATATCGCATATATGTCACATAGATAGTATTCGAATCAAAATTTCTAAAAACTACTTACTAGATTTCTTCTCAAATAAGCGTTCATAAAGTTATATGAAAATAAAGTAGAATATGTAGCAAAATATCAAATCAGTAATTGCATACATTACAGAACGAGAAATTGCATGCGACAGCTTTGCTAATAGGCAAAGTCAGACTGTGTTCAGATACAAATTATTGGTTATTGTTGACTGTAAATCGTTCAGAAGAGCGATAATATGCTGCAATTTTCCTTTCCATTCAATGTCAAAAAAAAGAAATTTTGACAATTTATTTGAATGCTTGACAGTTACAGTGACTTCTCTGATCACGTTTATCATTCCTCGAAGGTACAGGAAGTTGAAAACGACAGTCAATAGTTTTAAGGCCTTATTTGTGGGCGTGGCATGCAGTTGATGTCCCTGAAATGGATAGATGCGACTTCTTGTGGAAATTATCATCAATATATCCTCACGTAGTGATAAATCTCATCCATTGCTGGCAGTTGCCAATATCACAAACTCTGCCAAAGAGCCAAAAACGTAGAATAATAAGACTTTGCAGAATAGATGCATGAATGCTAGTGAGTTTGAAATAACCTGAATAGAAAATACGAAGACTAGTCTAAATACAAGCTTCTGCATGGAATAATCTATAAATTAATAAAGATTAATTTGTTGATGACATGGTATGGGAGGACAACATAATATGAAATTTATTTTTTCTGTTCGATAAAAGCGACTTACGTCAGAGGATGTGAATAATTATAATTACTAGTAGCGATTAATTTGTTCTTCACAATCAATGACATCTAAATGCCAATTTTGAAAATCAGCTATTGCAGTTAATTGAAACAATTGTACATAAAGATTTCTCGCTGGTCTCTGATATTTCCAACGACAAATCTCTACTGCATTAATCCTGTGTTTCTATCAGGTGGTCACATCTCAGTGCCTTTTTTGCAGAACTTCCTAGCGTCACAATTTATTACCATCAGTGTGCATAATCGCATTATCAGCACTTCATGATTGAGACGCTTGCTTTATTTGATAATCTTCAAATCACAATTTGTTTCTTCACTTCGATCGTATATCTTGAATGCCATTTCAAGAATCAATAAGCGTGTCTCTCTCTCTCACACACAATCCTATCCATGCGCGTGATGGTGATTAGGCCGTCTGTCGCGCAGTCTTGATCTGGATCTCATAAAATTAAGCTGTCCTGTCTATGCTTTTTGTGACTCCTAATTTTAGAACAATTTCAAGCCTTCCACCAAAAATCGTTGGATATGGCCACTCGGAAGTCCTACTGTATCATTGGAGTGTTTCGTTCTTTATTGTCAAGGCAATAGAGCCATCCATAGAAATCCGACTGTTCGCCTTGCGGAAGCCGGTGAGAAAATAGGCAATGACGATTTGTTGATAGTCATTTCATTCACTCATTTAGGCACCGATCTATGGTCAATGTTGTTATAGCTTGATCCCAAATTTCGCCCATTTGCGCGTATGTGAATAAATAGAGTGTATTAATAAAGGTCCATTCACACCGGACACGCCAGAAATTTCGCTAAGAGCCTTGATAATCATATATAGCTTGCTCACACAGAGACGCGTGTGGCCGCGCATCCAAGTAATGTCAGAAAAAAATTCTGAAATGGCGCGTGGCTGTTTTCGAGATAGGAAGCCGCGAGGTGGCTTCCTCTACCTCACAATTCTGCCTGATATCAGATGTTGCTAGATGGTCGTGAAGAGAAATGAATGACTTTCGACATAGCGATCCAAACAATTCTGACCACTTGTATGACAACATGACCAATTAATATCAAAATCCCTTAACCATGCATTTTCATAATTTATTACCTTTTGAAATGAATCTCCAAAGTGAAATGCATGAATCAATTGACAGAATACGGGTATATTATCTAGACTTTTACACACATATGTTTGATTTTTTCGTATTAAATAATTATGTACTGAACAATGTTTAATCAACCAGAATTGTTTGCTATTGTACATGTATTTCTCATGCCATGACGAAAATTATACCAACACTCATTTGTCGTAGAATATAATTCTTAGCAATTTGAATAATAAATTGAAGTAGCCCTAATGATGTCTGAAAACGTTATCCAATCAGTAGGTTCACAAATGCAAGGTTGGTGCAAGCATCAGGTTAACCAGCTGTTAAAAGAACTCAATTTATCTTTCTCGTGGCAACAAATTAGATTGCTCAATTTTAGCCCAATAACTGGCAAAATTGATTCTTAGTCTGCTTGTACCATCATGTTCTACACGTTCAGCACAAACGCCTCATATTCTGCACCAACACTATGTAGTAGATATAGAAAATGACAAATATTATCAATGGCTATGGGAATTCAAAGGAAATTGATGCTGTAGAACAGCGTAAAATGGATGGATGAAATGGGACATGTGCAACAGAAAGATGGATTTTGTACAAAGAAAACGGAGGAACCAAAATGACCCTGAACTGCAAAATTGAACTGATGCTAAAAACACTTATAACTAAGACCTTACATATCAGGAAGATAATTTTTTCTAGATTTGAACCTACGCGCATTTGTAATCAAAGGCTTCTAGCTGCTATGGAATTCAATAATTATTCTCTTTTTTTCATTTGTCTTCCTCCACTCTCATTTGATACTTCAGTGGCACCATGTGGAATACAGTTCTTCTGCCACTACTTTTGCTTACCTCCAGGAACAATCGAGCAACTGTATCAATGTCTCAATGGGCCTAATTTAGCAACCCTCAAACCTGCAGCCAGTCCTCCACGCATCATTTTTGCTGAGAAGAAGTTTGAGCTCAAATCTGACTGAAATTCAGGGTCATTTAGGATTTGATTCCGCTACAATATGTAAATTGAACCTTGTAATGCAAATCCTCTATTTCGAATGAGAGCCACGCAAGAAGCGTATTCTCATTCATTCTTACCTAGAGAAGAAAATCGCATTTGCGTCTTCCACACCAAATATTAATCGATAATGCAATTCGATACAAAGACGGTAGACTGCAATCTTTGTCATCAAAATGTTTTGCGACAAATTTCACCGTCTTCAATACACTTTCTTAATATCAGAAAATGATTACCATAGAAATGAATTCGTGCTTGAGCGGGGTTTTATTTCTATGATGATTACCAGGTTTAAATTTTAACTTTATACAAATATTGAGCTTTTATTCACCATTTACTCGGACGAGAATATCATATATACTGCAAACAAACTTTTTAGATCTACATGTACATAGCTGAGGAAATTGTGATATTTTTATCCAATGAAATCACATCTGAGAAGACAATTCTCTAGTTTCGAGCGTTGATGAATGAAAATAAACTGAAATGTCTTGAAGAATTCCTAAAATAGAATTCTTTCATGCCTCTTTTTCAGGGTTGTTGTGGAAATGGAAATTCACAGAATTTGGCAGTGGGAGACTTATTATTCAATAGGAATTACCGTATGTCGAACTTGCGTCGGACAATATTCTTCACTGTGTGTATAGTTCTGTCTAATTTTGCTTTTTTTCTTGTCATATTCTTTATAATAGCCTTTAGAACATAACATTTCACTTGTGCAGTAATTCTTGAGAAAATCATTATTTTAGAGCTACACCGACGATCTAGGTTTGTGTAAATCCTAATTTGTGAAGCTTCAGGTTCAAATTCAATGCCGTCATCCGTTCACCGGGCCGTGGGCGTCCCTCGTAGATCATCAATCCACGCATTTCTCCGTCTTCCTCTCTTCGCTCGACCGTTCACTTTGCCCTCGATCGTCGCCAACACCAGGATGTCGGGTTTCCTCTTCCAATGCGCGTACTTTGCGCATTTCCTCCGCTTGATAGCCTCCAGCAGTCCATTGTTCTCCGGCACTTTCACTTTGTCTCGCACCTGTTCGTCTGTCTACCGCTTTAGCAGTCTCCGCCAGAGGCACACCTCGAATGCATTAATTCTCCTTTCGTCCACTTTTCACAATGTCCAACTCCATGCTCCGTACAACGCGATGCTCTTCATAAGCTGTTTCTCCACGTGCATGCTGATTTCCTTGCTCTTCCATACATCCACAAGCTGATAGTTGGCGTTTATGGCCAAATGTACTGTGATGTCTTGCTCACAGCTGCCTTTCATCGTTACAGTGAATCCCAGGTACCGTACATGAACTGTTGAATGCAGTTAATCGCTGTGCTCCCAACTGCAGGTGATTATTCTACCTACTGTTCCGAGATAATCATTAAAATAGTCTTTGAGATGTTGATTTGCGGCTCGAATCTCTCGCTATGCTTCTTAAGCAGCTGTGCCTCGCGCTTCAACTGGATCCAACTGCTCGCCAGTAAAGGGGTGTCAGAAGCCCATCGGAGGTTCCACAACGCACGTCCTCCAACGATTGTACCTGCGCGTTCAGTCAGTTAGGCTTCCAGTCTTCGCGAGATGTCTTCTTCGCACGTGAGGAAAGGGAGCGGCGACAGAGGGCAGCCCTGTCTTGCTCCACGTTCGAATCTGCAAAGCTTATGTGAGCCTAAAGAGCAAACTTTTCTCAACTTTTGCAACTACCGACTCATCCAAACTCATATTCTAATTAATGAACTGCGGTACGCATGGTTTATTGTAGACAAATGACATAGCCGGCTCGTGAAAACTCGGATGTTGTACATATGACTTTGGATGCATTGCTTTAACAGTGAAACCATAAGATGCATGTTTCATGAATGTATAAGCAAAATTTTGAAATACATGTATACTTAACTTTTAATAGATTCAATAGATCTGCTGTGCTTCAAATGACCCACAATGACCTACACTAAGTCTCTTTTACATTTACGTCTTCAATCCTTACTGTTTGCTGTAAAATAGAAGAAGCTACTACTCGCAGTAATGACTTACATGTACCTCATAAACTTTACTCCAATTATATTGTGGTGACCAGAAAACTTTGTCTACCACTGTTATAAACCCTTTAAATTTTACTTTTGGTGTACATATGATAATGAAGATGAAAATAAAACTTATGACAATATTCAAGCAATTTTCTTACCCAAAATTTGAAGTTGATTAGAGCTTTATGGAATAGAAAAGGAAACGGTTGTCCCGTATAGAATTGTGGAATCGGGTTGGCCCAGTCTCGATGAAGTCAGGATTAAAGGAAAGAATGTTTAAAGGATGAACTGGAAACGAGCCAGTCAAATCCATAATTTGGAGCTGCCAGTTGTCGTTCGGTTTCTCGGAGAACAGGTTTTCCTATAACCAGTGTTCAACGGATCCTACCACACATTGTGCAGACTAACCAGTCACTGACGGATGATTATAAGGAAAAACGTATTGCTTTCACACGTTTCTCTTGTCAGGTGCCCTTGATCTCCATTCGATTCAGTGGACTGATGAGTCTTATTTCTCAATGGTGGGCCAGGTGAATCGCGGGGGAAGAAGCCGCGGGAAGTCAACGAAAAAGATATCCGTGCTCCATAAGTGTGTATGGGTCGGTAATTCGGCTCAGTACCGCCTAACTCCTTTCTTCTTTCCTGGAACCGTTACAGGAAAAAAGTATGCCAACATGCTTCGCGATCATGTCATCCCACAACCTAGGAGACGGCGTATGAATTCTACAATCTTCCAACAAGATGAACCACCTACACAATTTTCGAATGTTCCAAGATATTTCCTGTCTCGAATATGCCCTGATGATCAGATTATCGCCAGAGGATATCCAAACCGGTGGCCAGCTCACTCGCCAGATTTAACAACGCTGGACTACTGCTTCTGGGGAAAGACCGTGTATGCCACTGATTCACTCCAAGAAACCTCCACGAGCTAAAGGAGAGGATAGCGATGGTGATTGAGAACATCGACTCAGATGAATAGAGGCGATATATTCTGAATCCGCGCTCGAGGTTGGAGGAGGTGATCGAATGTGGAGGAGAAGCAATTGAGCAATGTCTTAGGTGAACATTCATTTGTAAATTGCATGTTTCGTTATTGGATAAAGTAAAATGTTAATTTGCAATCAGTATCTTTTACTTATCGATATGCTTGGATTTAGCTATTAAAGTCTCAGACCGAAAAAATGGCAATTTAAGTTTTGATTATCCAATAACATCAAATTCCACGATCTGAGGTACATTTGAAAAAAATCGCATGTGAATATGATTGAATTGAAGCAAATGACAGCCCTTTAAAGTTTTGCGCGACTTTTGGGACACCCGGTATATATGCCTGGGCACAGAATAGAAAGATGTCATCAGATTTGAACAAATTGAACATGAAAATTCCTTGGCAGCCGTAGAGACTGCCTTTCACCCTGCAAGGAATCTTCAGCACGACTCGGAATGGCCAAACTAGCTTAAAATATCTTAAATAGCAGAACAGGCTGAAGGAATGCACAATCGGCAGCTCTGCGTTCGTTAATCCTGGCTTAGCTGTGCGGTTTATTACCGTAAAGATTGCAGAGTGCCAGTTCGCCTGGTCATAGAAACGCAGCGTCTACAGCTGTCAAGGAATGTTCAAGTCTGAGGACATCTTTCTATTCGTGCCCAGATGAACTGGCACTTTGTAATCCTTATGAATGTCAGCCGCACGGCAAAGCCCGGATAAATAAACGCAGAGCAGCCTGCTGTGCCATCCTTCAGCTTGCTCAGCCATTCTAGATATTTGAAGCTAGTTTGGGAATTTCCATCATCTATTATGACAGTGATAGGCAGAATATAGACCATACTGCAAATGCCTGGTCATAAATTCGACTCGAAACATAGCAACAAAAACGCAAGCTACAGAATTCAGAGGCATCGCCTTCATGCTACGAAAGCTGACTGAAATTTGTCGCACGTTCACACTACGCATCTACCATCAGACATAAATAATTATTCGCACTCTGATTGGTTTAAGTGATCTCCAACCTCCACTCTGATTAGATAAGCTTCGTGGGCATTCCGCAGCATATAGTGTCGACTAGCTTTCTGGTAAGGAAAATGAGCAAAGTTTTAGTTTCGTGGCGACTTTCTTCTTTGGTTCAGAAAATCTGAAGGGGTGCAAGAGACCTGTTTCCGAAAAACGTCAAATTATAGAGATGAGGTTAATCAAGGTATCTTTGCCTCAAAGACTGTTTGGCATTTTATCTGTGTCAGCCCAAAAATCTCATCGATTGAATAATGCAAAGTCTCACTCTGCTCTTATGTCAGAATGATTACAAACAGCATTAATCAGGTTTTATTGCGATTATTCCTCAACGGAATGAAATTGAGGCAGTGAAACTCTCTTTGGCGGCAAGCATAAAACAAGCAGTGATAGATTGCAGAATCTAAATTGAATTTTTATGTCCTTGAATACATAAAAACGTCATTAACTGATTGTATTTCAAATCTTTTAGTGTAACTTCAATTTAGGACATTGTAGAGCAGATTGAGAATGAAGCTTGAGTATTTAGTTTAATGACAAAACTTTCAATTGTAGAAATGAAATTTTATGCTTCTTATTAATATGAATACAGATTATCTCATTTCTCCAGCCATTCAGGAGCAACAGTAAGCGAGGTCAACGAAACTTTCCATTTAATCTGATAAACAGGGTATAAAGAGTAAAAATGGTTTACGAGCTAATTGCTTGGAGAATTCCTAACAGGGCAAAACCATTAAACCAACTTTCATAATCGTGAACAGGTAAATACTATGATGATTCTGTCTAATAATGATTTTTCACATTGAAATAGCGGCTTCTTTTATTTGTTCATTTTTATTAGAACAGTCGATGTTACCTCTATTCTAATATCCGAAATAGCTTTTATCATTATCCTTAACACACATGTGGATTTCAGTTGATCAGATACACATTTTCGAAGATAAATTTATACACTTAATTTATATAGCAAAGCATACAAATATAACAGCCTCTTCTCTCAGTTTTTCTAGTTTCTAAATAAGCGGCATATATAGCTGTACATGTGCATGTATTTTTTCAAAGCGTCAACGTGACAATATTCTGATCAGTCAGTCACCATCATTCGGTGTCCACTCATTTCAACCCTATATCTTAATAGCAAATCTCTTTTCATAAAAGAATTCGAATAATTGTTTTTATCATTGTTATCATTTTCCAGGTGTTGTTAATCGTTGTTGTTGTAATTGTCAGCTAATTAACTCATCATGTTTTTCATTGGTTAAAGCTTTGCAAGAGCATTTCAAAGCCACATTGAGTTCTCTTTACAACTGGTCTAGCAGTTGCAATAACATTTCATTCGTGAATCTGTACGGATTTGAGAACGTTTTCAGTAGGACTGCTACAATCAATTAGTCAATTTACAAATCAATGTTTCCTCCTCATAAATCAAAGCTGGAATAACTTTTGAGACTAGCTGAAAATTGAAAATAGAGCCTGTCAATTTCAATGACGGCTGATTTACAAGTCCATCTTAAATAAGATAAAATTCGAGCTTTGAAAAATGGTGGCTTCGTTTTTATGAATGGCACTAGATAATGAATCAGCAGATGGGTCGTCCTGTCCCTTTGCCGAGAATGTGTGGCTTTTTGCTCATAGATTTATTTTGCTTCACTGAGAATATTTTCCTTATACCTCGTGCCCCACAACTGACACGCACTCAACGCACTACTGAGTCTGTTCTAGGAACACTAAAACGTGCTCCACAACTTTTTCATCATGACCGGATTTCTTTCACTCTTATTTATTGAATTATTTCATCCAGACTCAATAATTTCAGGCTGATCATATTCTGCCCTTTGATATTGAGATATCCTGTCTTAACTTATTACTCAATCCAATATGCATAGAGTCATAGTAAGGCAGCATCAGCATATTTTGTAGTTGCACGCTATATTATTTCGAATATTTATACAAGATTTTAGTGAAATTCTTCCAATCTTTATAGGCTACATTTCTAATTATTTCTAATCTATAAGAAGGTCTTATCTATAAAATTGATTGTCCAAGGATTGATCAAGGATTGATCGGGAGATCGTTTACGACACTTTACAGTACTATGTAATAAGGAAGATGCTAAGTAACATCAAGAAAAAGAAATTGCAGTATCTGGGGCATGTATTAAGAAGAGAAAGAACATTCAAAAAGACGATAATAGCTGGTATGATGCCAGGATTGTGAATTCCAGGTTACCCAAGAAGTAGTTGGATGTCCAATTGTAAAGAATGAACTGGACACACCCTCACCGAGCTGTCTAGATTGGCTGAGGACAGCAGAGTTTGAAGACAGTTCTCTCTCAGGAGCTCCACCAACCCTCGACGCGAGAAAGGTGCTTGAAGAAAACTTTACAATAATACCTAAAAATGTGGAAGCTTACCAACCTTATATATTATATTTTCCTTTTATTTATTTATTCAATGGCGAAATTCATTATCAAGATATATAGGGAATAATTCCACGCGACTGTCAACATGTAGGTCAAAAAATTAATTTGTCGGAGATTAATTGCAAACACACTTTTTCATATCAAAATTTCTTCAAAAGTCCGAATCTGATGTCGAATTTGACGTTTGAAGTCGATTTATAGCTGAAGTTTTAAAATTTTCTTCAAATTCCATTTTTAATGCATATTACTTTTTACGTGACTTTCATTAAGAATTTTTTTACCCAAAAGAGTTAATTAGTTTTCTTTTCAACAGTAGTACCTTTAAATCATATCAAAATGATAGAAGAATATTATTAGACTCATACTATCATTATCAATTATTGCTGAGAAATTTTGCATTGTACAACACATGTAAAAAATGTAACGTTATTACGCTTCAGAGCGATTATTCTAATCTGTAGGAGTATCTATTGTCCCGAATATGGCATAGTCACACATCCTAAGCTAGCGTCGGTCACTTTTGATGGAACAACTGCGAAATTGATTTTCACTTGCGTCATAAATGCTGTATAGAATGTATCGTTTACGTTTCAAGCGTAATAACGTTAGCTTGAAACGTGATAACGTTAGACAAATTATATTTTATCATTGTAAACAATTATCCAAGGTCTCAAAAGGAACCTCGCGAGTATCGTGACACAAGTGATTCATGAAGGGGGGTGGTGAGGGAGAGTTGTCTTTGATCTCAATGGCTTCGGCTATTTGTAATGAAGTCATGTCAAAAAGACGGTAGAGTATTTGTGTGCTGTTAATATACAGTAATAACATAATCAACATAGAGCTGCTCTACCGTCTTCCTGACACGACTTCATTACAAATAGCCGAAGCCATTGAGATCAAAGACAATTCTAAGTCACTTAACCAACACGACAAGGGGTTGACTCGTCACCTGAATATAGTATAGATCTATGTTTGATACATATCTTCTTTAAAGAATTTTATGATTCTATGCTATAAGTCAACGTAAAACTTTTTAACTGCCGTTGTGATATTCACTCATATCCATTTCTGATATCTTTGTTCAACAATTTTTGTACTGTGCATTTTGTAGATACACAACTCAAAGAAATTATATACAAAAGATATATACATATTCTTTCTTTGATTTGTGTGCTAAATTACACACTTTAACTGTACACATCCATTTGAAAATCAATGTAGCAGCCAAATCATCATTTTGGCTGATGAGACGTTTCAACAGACAAATTTGCAGTTCATCAGACATCTCACTTACTAATTTCATATGTTACGTTTACTGTGCATTATACTGTACTGGGCCTACTTATTAGTGCCAAATAACCTTTTAGAGAAATTAGATGGTATTCTTGATAATTTTCAATTATCGATAGAGAGAAAAAAAACCAAGTTTCAACGGATACAAAAAAGAAGAAATATTATTATTATTATACGACGTTTCGCCTTGCAGGCTTGGTCACGTGTGAATGTACGGAAAGACACATGAGAGATGAAGTAATACACAATGATATAAGTTCGCACGTATTTACAGTAAAAACAAGTGTTCCATACCTCAGTAAGATATGGAATAATTAAAATACTACTACCTAAAATATAAACAGCATGCGAAAACCGAAAATAGGACATGAAGAAGAAATTACATACACATAGACCTTAACTTTCATAAACAATACTGCGACCAGTACAACCATTCATCAAAGTATAAGGTTCTTCTTTGGAGATGTACATACCTTCAAGTGTCTTTCTTCTATTGAAATGGCTTAGGCCAGTATGTACAATCGCCCAATTAATGTTAAATGCCGGTTGTAGACCACAATGTTCTTCATCGAATTGAGCTTGTACTGCTGAGTAGGATTTCTTGTAAAGATGCTCTTTTATCCTTGTTCCAATCGAACGCCCCGTTTCCCCAATGTAAATTTTTCCGCATATATTGCAAACGATTTTATAAACCACTCCCTTTAAATAACACCGATTGGGTTTACTTGTCATTGAGCATAGGTCACAATTTCTGCATTCAGGCTTCTCTTCGGAAGATGAAAACGCCTCCGTAGAGAAGTACCACCGCTGAAAGTCAAGCGCACCATATTTTCTAGCCCACTTCGTCTTGTCAGATTAATCATCTGCCTTTTGAACTGCTCATTTATGAAAGGGACTCTCAGGTAAATGATGTTATCATCGTTTTGCCTTCTGTCTGTTCTAGAGACTCTGTCATCATTTTTATTCCTTTTGAAATATCTCACACAATTATTTAAGAAATTACCATCATATCCATTTCTCAGAAATCTATTCACCACCATATCAATAGAATATCTCAAAAATATTTCATTTGTCGATCGAGTAGTCGCTCTGTATAATTCACCTGTCACCACTGCTCGTTTCTGCAGAGTTACTAGAATAATATTTCTTCTTTTTTGTATCCGTTGAAACTTGGTTTTTTTCTCTCTATCGATATAATACCGGATACGTGAAGTCGCTTCTCCGTATTTTCATTTTCAATTATGTAGAGATGGAGCTCATATGGCAAATAGCATTCTATCTGTGGCCGTGAAGTCATGGCGACAATAGTTCAACAAATTTGACATTTCTATGTCATACCTTAATTCAGTTTTATATATATTTCGCCTAAAGTCATGATAATCATATAAGTAATTGATTCTCAATGCTCAATCTGTTGTGGCCTAAACTTCCCTTAATCAAGAATTCATGATCCAGAAAATAAGAAAAAAAATTGATCAATTCAAACATTATTATATTTATAATAATATATTTATTTATTTTTGAATATTGTAAACATAAAATTAAGGACATGCTGTCATACTTTCACCAGTTTTCAATCTTTTTTGCAAGTTTTGTATACGTTACTTATGATAAACTCAAAAATTATCAAAATTCTTGCGAACAAAAAATATTTAATGTATGAAATTTGTTTCTACCTCTTTACCACAGCTCGCACTAAAAACGTACTATTGAACTAAACTTCAAAAGCACAACTTCCTAAAACAGAAGTAATGTATTGAAAAGGCGTGTTCTCTCCTGGAAATAGCTTTCACTACGAATAGCCTACAGTACAAATTCAAACTGTAAAAAATGTAGCTGAATATTTGAATCTCAATGCATCCCTTTGTCTTGGCGGATTTTTATCAATTTGTGTAAAGGCGTAGGCCCATCTAATCCAATGTCTGGTTCAAAATCATTCGGAATAACCCGCGGTGCTCAATATCCGATCTACTGCGCTTTATTGATAATATGTTCGCAACATGGGAAAATCCTATCTCCACCAACCAAGTCGTGGAGGATGAGAAAAAAATACGGCACTCCCTTCAGTAACGGCTTTAATAAAAACTAGTTGCTAAAAATATTTTCACGGCAAACGTTTCGCGACGCAGTCGCTGCCTCAGTGCACTAAAAAGAAGGTAAAAGCAGTCAGAGCGCGTGGCTTATATATCAGGATGATAATACCGTAGACAGAGTATCTCTCAGCCAACCACCTCGTCTTTGCGATTCAACTGTTGTCTCCTATTTCTGATGTAGCGAGCTTCAGCCAGACGATTATCAAGAGGCGAACCATGCTTGGCAATGATATTGATTGTGAAATCGAAAATGTCAAGGTTGCTGTCGTGGTCATTTATCGAATGTTCAGAGAGGGCAATTGTTCTGCAAGCGCAAACTACGTTCATGCTCCTCGAAACGAATTTTGAAAGGCCTATTAGTTTGCCCAATGTAACTTTTGGTGCAATGTTTACAAGGAAATTCGTAAACCACAAAGCGCACATCGCAGGGATAGGGGTTGTCGAGAAGATTACAGAGGTTACAGTTTACATGTTTTTTAGCAGATTTTTTAGAAAAGTATTGGCTAGTGGTTTTATTAGGTTTGCTTATCAAAGCAGTTTGTATTTTCTTATTAAGTTATTGATTTTTCTATTTCAACTATCATTAATAAAACTAAGAGAAGGCCTAACACTATTCTCATCATTGCTTTTAGGAGTTACGCTTTTACTTCTATCAAAATCGCGAGTTTTATAATTGTTTTTGCGTAATCTATTATGAAATTTTTCCTTAGCCTTATTTTTGATAGTAGATGATGAGCAGCTACTTTCGATGCGATTATTCATACTGCGGATGTAATTATCCTTAACATGCTGAGGAAGCCAGCTGTCTCTTTGCAAAGTTATTTCAGAATGGTTAGGCTTAGAATACCATTCGTATGAAATCTGCTCATCGACGATTTTTATTGAGATATCTAAAAAATTCAAAGGACTCTCGTTGTCAAGAATTTCTATGGTAAACTGTATGCTGTCGTTCACGGAATTGAAGGTAGTTAAAATACTATGAAAATTGTCATCATCATGTTCAAAAGGACCCATGAAAATGTCATCGATATAGCGCAGGAAAATCTAACTAACTCGCAGAAAAACTAACTAAGTCGTGGAGAATGAAGAATAAAGGTTGCACAACTTAAAAATTGATGTGAATTTGCTGCTGCAGCTCTGCGGATCCCTTCAGATGTCAATGCATTTTTAAAGAAGCTATTTTCCTTCATTTCAATTAGCTTCTTTGTCATGACAAGATCTACATATTTCAAGACCAGTCAATGGATCGAAAGTCCTGAGGGCCATCAGCCATCAAAGTGGATTGAATTTCAAAATGTCACCAAAACGAGACTGCAAATTTACCCTTTCATATCAAGTTCACCTCCAAAGGTTTAAGTTCACCCACTCTCAAAAGTTTGTGATCCACTTTTGGGCCACATGGCCTACCTTCAGAACCACTGATCTAAGTGATTGGGTATTATTATGTTAACAGAGTTGCAATAAGGTGAATATTCAAGAGTTGGAGAGTGAGATGGATGATGAGGTTAGGAATGTCTCAAAGAAAAGCTAGTGTTGAAGCGTATCAGAAACAATATTTTCTGTTTGATATGAAAACTCGATTTATTTACTGCTTATGATGTGGTAGTCTGAAATAATCAGAGATTAATTTACTTTGTAACAAAATTGTAAAGGCAGACAGTGTTGTCTGATATTTTTGGCGGTTAACACTCGCCCTACTGGGGGGGGGGGCGAATATCGCCATCCGTGCTGATCTCCGTAACTATTGCACCAATTTTGCCAAACCTCATATCAATCGAATAGGCATTGAAAGGGGATTCAGAGAAACAGTATCAGCTCATCCCTTGGCTGAGGTGAAGATCAAAGGTAAAAAAACTCCAAATTGTAACAAATCTCCATTAGATCACAATTTGAAATGGAAAATGACAACAAAAACCAATAAACCATACACTAATCGGAAGATCTGGTTAAGGTGGTTAATTAAATGATCATTAATCGTTATGAGATTACATCATGGTATCCGATGAGGTCAAAGGTCAAATAATTCAAACTTTTAGTTCAACTCAAATATCACTAAAATCACACGTTTCAGTATTTAGTTTCTGCAGGTGAAGAAACAACCCAAAACTTTTATCCAGACACTGAGGCTAGAAGCAATATGATTCTGAAAATTTTCAATAATTGCTGATCAGATGCAGAACTAAAAAGCACAAAAATAATCAAAGAATCATATTTAAAATTTGAATTTTAAATTTCAAACATGCATACGACATATGCAAACATGCTCGTATATAAGAAGCAGATAACTTCAAACTCAAAGATTTTGTATTTGTGAATATCTCTATTTTTATAGGAAGAGTCCTTTATGTAGTCTCAACTAATTTCATCAAGAATTGATTCCGCAATGTACATTAGAAGTCAATAAATGCCGAAATCAGCCAAAAAATTCCAAACATTCAAATTTTAAAATAGCTCTAACGCCAAAATATTGTGCCAAATTTTTTATCTTTGTGTCAAAAGTTGTATGATACGTAGAAAGCAAACTAATAGAAATCTGGTGGCCATAGCTTGCTTAGTTTAAGAGTTATTGAAAAAATTCGCCAGGAGGCGAATAACGCCGCCAGTGAGTTGAGGGTTAATTGTCTGTTCTGAAGTGCCACTTTTTACTTTCTACTGTCTGATATTGTCCGTGGCAATTGTCTGATCAACATGCCTGTCATTTGGTAGTGCACAGTATACAGTGAACGCTTATGGTGCCGACAGCGGATTCAAATGTTCTAAAGAAGGACATGGTAGTTGCGCAAGAAATCGCGTCACTTGAATGAAAACGTGTAATAACCACGCAAAACAAGAGAATAGCGTGCTAAGTACATAGATATTTTCCTCAGTGTTTTTCTATGCATTTGATCTAACAATAGATGAGATCACGATAAATCATGTCCTTGAATTAATCGGTTTTATACTAAAACGTTGATTCAAAGTATAAAAATTTTTTAAAATTTTTAACTTTTTAAATAAAAAGTTCGCATCTGAATTCGTCACATTCAAATTATTCTGTATTGTATATTTCTTTACATGAAAAGCATATAAACTTTACATTAGAACGGTTACTATTGAAGCATATAACATTAACATGGATTTTTGAGGGCAACAATCTGCTAATAGCATTGTGCGCAATTGAAATGGAGTGGGCAGCAATGCTATGAATACAGATGTAGATTTTAGAATGAAGACGTTTCATTTTGAGGGTCAAACATTTTTCAAGAGAAATTACTCATCATCAGTGACAGGAGAAACAGATATTACAATAGAATGGAGCCTATATACAAAAGAAGGAAAGTGAACTACATTCTATCAGTTCATCGTCGGTACATTTGTAGTGCATGGATTCACCAAAATTCTAGCTGCGTCACAAGTTGAATATTCATCAATATTTCGTCATTAATCTCGCGAATATGCAGAGCTTCAGCCAACTTTGTTCTAACCACGGCTTAGTTCTATAAATAATTCTATAATTCGCTTCGTTAGGAAAGTGTTCGTGCATGCTAATTTCCGAAGCAGGTCTACCTTTCACATGTTCATTTATCCGATTAATAAAATGCCTTCTTGTTTCTCCTATGCAACACATTGCTTGAAACATGTTTGACCCTTAAAATGAATAGTTTTTATTCTAAAATGAATCTGGGCAGTCTTGACATGCATAGATATAGATTTCATCATTACGAAATGCATTGCTGCCTTCTTTTTTCCACATTGTACCATGGCTAAATTACGTGCAATAACCATTGTGAACTAATTTTGGTTTACCTTTCTGCGTTCTTCCTAATCGTAGGTGTGATTAGAATTCAATGGAGAAATCATTAGAATTCTCCATCATTGAATTTATTAATTCATGCTCATAACACGTCTTACTCATGATTACACTTTGACAGAAATAATTCAAGTTTTTGAATCCGGTAGACGAATTCAATTTTAAGTCACGTGATAAAAATCAAAATCATTATAGCAGTCATTGAAATAAGGAGGCATAGCTGGTCCGCATGGAAATGTTTAGAGTTGATCTAAGCATGGACTAATTTGAACTTGGAGATATCTATTCATAATAATCCCTACCTATGCCATGCCCTGGCATGAGCACCATAGACCTACAGACGTCGTTCTGATCTACCTATGATCTACCTATGATCTATCTAGTTTATTGATCAATCAAACTGCGACCAAATCGGAATCCAATTGCGACAAAAATGGATGCGCGAACAATTCGGCTGTTGCGTTTTCGCATGCGACGAATTCAGAACTGCGACGTTTTCGTACAATACGGAAATAATCGCCGGTATCGCAGTAAAAAAATGCATGATTGACGCGCAAATCGTGCGTTATCAGAAGTAGCAGATGAATTGTAAAAAATGCTATATAAAAAATCCTAATATTTTAGCATCTTTCCTGATGTGACGGAATAGAGTTCTTATTTGAAATTGTTTATTACGTAGATTCTTAAATCATGACAGTAGCTTCATTTTTTCATATGATAGCAATAAAGAAGCAGAACACTGGCTTAGTGATTCTCGGATGAATGAAAGTTCGACGAAAACGAGAGGAGTTAAATTTGATATCAGTCATGTTAGAAATAATTCGATCATGGTGGACACATATGTTTTATTTCATCAGAAATGGGGACTATCTCGTGTATATACGTCCACCATTTACCACTTTTAGCCCGACTTATAAACTTAAAATGATAATATATTCATGATGATAGTAAGGAAATAAAATAGCAACATAATAGTAAGGTTTATAACAAATTTGTATGCATTGCTTTATTTCAAATTGAAAGGATTGCATGAAATATGAATTGTGCATTTTTACTGATGAACAGCCCTTGGTTGTCATTTGGCGACCAAACTTTAATTCCCACTGCGATTTTCTATCGAACTAGTGAAATGAACACTTCATGTACTAGTATAATGAATTTTCACTGAAGGCGTGAGCCCATTGATATATACCAGGGAGCAGGAATGTTTATTTTTTAGATTTCTCCTAAATCCGAGGACATGTAAATTGCATAAATTGACTATTATAGAATATATTCATTATTTGTCTATTTTCTCTTTGTTGGATGTAACTTGAAGTTACGAAACCCGAAATGAATCTATGACAGATACCAATTGAGTATATCAGAGGCTTAATTTTACTTGAAGTTCACTTTGGTCAATGACAGAGACCGTGAAATGCAGTTGTTGTCATTTGACGACCGTGGTCTCATCCGATATCACCTCAACTGTTTTCGCAGTAAGTCTCCCTCCTCACAATCCTTAGAGTTTGTTTCATGGACACAGAAAGAGAATGATGATGGAGCACTTAGTACGTCGACACTTACCAAGTTTTCTCAAAAGTTCAGTTGCTCGCATGATGTGATTATGTAATGCAGAGAACCTAAAGGCAATCTCATCCGATGCCTGTTGATAGAGGATCATGGACCGCAGAAGTGGGGGGGCAGGGGAGGCCAACCCCCCCCCAAAAAAAAATTTTGCCTGGGCCACGTCTGTATTTGTCCCCTCCTCAAATTTTAGCTGTTAAAATATTCATCTTGATGATAATTTGCAATCTTATTCTTTATTAAGCATGGTACAAAGTCGGGAGATGAAACGATCACTATCGTGCTGCATCATTCGTCATGCTTATCATCAAGATATCTTAAATGTTGGTGGATAACTTATGCATCAAAGGTGAGACCATAGTTGACTTTTACCGTGTCATTAACAGATTTTGTTTAACGCTTAGCGGATTTTCTGCACTTTGACTTGAATACACGGTAAGCAAAATTCATTATGAAATGATGATATTGATGTTTTCACACCCAAGGTCGGTGTACAATACGGTATAGGGTGACCCCCTCAGCGGCTCCAGAAGCCCAGTCGATGTGTCGTTCCTGGAAGCTGTTACGAATGACTTCGACGTGAGATACCTCTGCCCCGAACTTCTGTCCGGTTGCTTATCTTTGGGAACGCGCAAGAGATCCGCTAATGAAGCAGTCGAAGGAAGAATAACTCATGGGCTTAGCGTACCACCGATCCGGCCAATAGAAGTAGGATGAACCTCAGAAACGGTTGGTCACCAGTTACCGTATGTTTAATTAGACATTTTAGCATTACTCCCTACCTAGGTCGGATGCCCTGTCTGGGTGTAGTGTCGATCAAGCAACAACTTTGACAGTCTGAGAAGCCAACAGGCACCCTGATCTGAGAAGGACCGGCCTGAGAGTAAAAATGGAAGCTTAAAGTTGCTTTCGATTCGCCAGTAGCTCCGATCATGAGATGGTGGCACGTCTCATCTTGTAGGTAGCTTTAAGGTAGGATTAAATATGTTATAAAAACATAATTGCTCAAAAGTCTACGCTTTCAAAGACACTCACACTATAATGCATACACTTAAATGTTCATTGCATATTATGCTCCCTGCAAGAATGTAAAATTCGATGTACATGTAATTCCTCATGTCAAATGAGATTGGAGTAGAATGCTGTGGCATATTTCTGACAGTGTACATACAAACATGTATCATAAATTCATAAACAAAGAAACATAGATCAAGTCCTGAGACATCACTGGTGTTCTTTCTGGAGGTGACTCGGTTAGCAAGACTCTTATTAACATTTCCTGTTTCTGTGGCTAGTGTTGAAAGAACTTCAGCACCCTTCGAAGACTGAAAAATTGGCAAAGAAGCAGCATGGAACAGGAACCGCTTACCGTTTTGGCAGTGTACAATATTCACAAGACATTTGTCGACAACATCGACACGAATGACTTATGTGACAATTTAATTTCCTAGACAGATGAACGACGAAAAGTGTTCTCTTCCAAGCGCATGTGATCTTTTTCCGTGCGAAATAATGCCTGATAGGAAGTTATTCATAATAAGTGGGTGGCTATAGCGTTGTAGTCACAAGAGCTTCCTTTCTATACGTGAATTGATAGAGTTAAAGTCATATCAAAAGTGCATGTCTTAAAATTCTTATATAATACTTTCATAATGGTTTTTTTTGTCTTATCTATATTGTCCGCTGCATTCTCGGAGATATCTTGATCACCCACACCATAAGAGTCCTTTAAAAAATGTGCATTTGAATTCTTCTGACTCGATTAGCCATGAGGAAGGCTTTATCTTTACAGCATGCCGTAGAGCTTGTGGGCAACGGCGAATTTGAAGAGGCCGATACAGCTGTCACTTTCGAGCTTTCTCCTGAGTGCTTGGGCAACGCAAGCGATTAGGAGGCAAAAAATGATGACAATCTTTCTCCGGAACAAAATCTCCGTAATGCGGCGGGTAAAGTTGGAATTCATTTCCATGGAAATATATCATTTGATTCCAGTAAGTAACATCAACGAAAAGAAAGAAAAATCTGTGGCTCAATGGAATCTCAATTATACATCCCCGGAACAACAAGACATTCCTTCATATGACAAAAGGCCTACTCAGGAGCTGACCATTTTGCGCGAAAAATCATCCGCTATGAATCCCTTCGAAATATTCTCACTGATTACACAAGGTTTTGAGAAAATTAGTGATCAAATAGCGGCTAATCTCTCTTATATGAGCAGGGATCTGTTCAACCGACTCACAGGAATGAAAGGCAATAAGTTCCCGGAAATAACCGCATGGCAAACGAATGCGCTTCGTGCACATCATTCAAAGAACCACAAATGGTAAGCACAGAATCTGTGTTGTATGCAAGAAAACAGTTTGCAAGGAATGTTTGCAGTTTAACCGAAGTCTTCGTATTGATTGGTTTTCATTGCGGCTTGAAAAGTAGATTTATGTGTTGCAAATGCGTGTATATGTCTGCTCATTTACAGATTAAACAATTGAGTAGTGTTTGTAACTCGGACTGCTATTTGCTTTTGATATTATCGCACGTTCAATGAAGATGGATAATGTTGAGATTACGTTCGACGTGTTTTGAACGGCGATAGTTATCATTCAGTCCAATACTTCTATTTATTTAGGCTTGATATCAAATAAGACCATGGTCGTCATTTGACGACAATCAATTTCTATGTGTTGCAGAATTCGAATACTAATCATTCGGTGTTTATATGTTTACAACATGTCGATCATTAGATTTCAGGCATCTGATTTAAAAAATATGCCGTAGTTTGCCTCCGAACTTTAATGGGTTAAACTGGAAGATGCAGTTATAGCTAATACTTTAACAACATCGTCAATTGAAGCTAAATTTTGAAGGCTAAGACTTCTTTAAGAGCAATAACATACCCCGTCTCTGATATCTGATAATTACAGGGATGATTATTAGAGCAAGGATGGTGAGCGATCAAACGGAACAATGTTTTAGCGGAGCACAGCTTATTACAGAGAAAGCATTTCGCACTTCAAATATATTCAATGAAAACTGATCACCTACAAAACCTCAATTTGAGGTTAAATTAAAGGTTATCGTTGTTGTCGCTTCATTTTCCTATGTACCACACATCAAGAGATTCACAATTTGTTGAAAACATCTTTCTTGACAATTGTCATCTAGATTAGCATGATACAGTTGAAGTCTTTAGGAGTGAAAAGGTTGATCCTTCACATTGAAATGATTAACATCAGTGCATCTGTCCGAGTTTTCATTAACAAATTGACAAATTCAAATTTGATGTTAATACTGACGAATTTATGGTTGAAATCCATTACTGAATATTGCAGAAGAGTCGCAAAGTTGAATCAACATTTTGTATTGGACATTCTTACATAAATGCTATGAAAATTTACAGTATTGTCAAATGTCGGCATTTATTCCGTCGCACAGGATTCAACATCGTGCGTCGATCGGTAGCCGTCTCTATGCGGCACTGCATATTACTGCACAGAAACTTTAGCTCCTGGAACTGCCGTTTTTCTCCTTGTTAGGGTAGTCCACCTTTACAGAAGTCTTCTATCCGCCACTTGGACATAAAGCATAGGATCACCATAAAGCATCAAATACATTCGTCCCGTTTTTTTCGCGAATCTCTATCATCGTATCCATCCTATCCATTTTCAGAGGACTTTATAAGTATGATAGCAACACCAAAATCAAAAGGTCTTCCTGGAGATCCCTCCGAGTTTTCAAAGCTCAAAATCGTTCGATTAAAATAGCCCTTTTAAATTCATTTCATATAACAAGATTTGTCAAAAACAAGTCTTTCGTCTGTAAAGTCCTTAGTTTTGAACCGATTTCATATATATTTACCTTGATCCTCAGGATCTCCTCTTTCCGGTCATGATAAATTAAAATCAATCTAGCACAGACTTCTCCATGAAAAATCTAGCACAAGGCAGAGAAAGTACCACGAAAGCCTGTCCCAAATATATGTACTATGTCTTCGGGAAGAAATTTCGTTGTGATCAACTTAAATCATGCAAATGAAATTATGCATCATGTGAAAGCGCATGAACCGTTCTTTTAACAAGACTGAGGATTGCATTTACATTGATTTGGGATTTTTTTCAATTAGCCATTATCCCCAAAAATTGTCTTTTGACTGATGCACTTTTCTCAACTTAGAAATAATGTTTTTCTTTTCTTTATACAACGAAGTACATCATCTGTGTGTCTAGTTGTTACATCTAAAGGAAAAAATCGACTATGGGTCTTCACATATGAGCAATTGTGAATTAAAAAACACCATGTAGTGGCCTATACTTCCGACCAGACTTCTTTGATTTTTCACAGAATTTCAATTTTTTGCTGAAGCCACATTTTTATCTGGATTTCTTGAAAACTCACGGAATTGTCAAGAACCATAATGTAATCATGCATGCGAACTTTTATTTCGATAAGACAATAATTGTCATTTTCAAAATCTCGTAAAACGGCATAAGTATCCATCTGACCGAGATCACAAAATTATCGGTCAGAAGACAACAAATGCAATAACTTGTGTAAATACTCATTTGATGTGGTCGCCACCATAAAATAAGTATAAGTGGAGTGTCGACTCAAAAAGGTGTCTGCATACAGCGAAAATTTTTAAATGAAAAGATTCAGTTTTTTACGGAGATAACGATCCTGTGGTCCAAAAAATTATTTGGGCAGTTTTTAAAAAGCTAAATTTTTGCAATTTATATATTACCGACATGAAGCCCCTTTATAAGTAGTATGAAACAAGTTGGATGTCAAAAGGAAAGAATATTCGCTAACAAGCATCTTTATTAAGCGGAAATAGCTTATGATCTAGGAAATTTCATGAACTACACACGGTGCGTCAGAACTAACTTTTTATGTTTTGAGATCCACCAGAGCTGCGACTTAAAATTTATCAATCTACAGTGTATTGCAATTCTTTTCATGTCAATTTTAAAAAAATCGATCGGTGAAATTTCGAGAAAATTTCGATTAAACATTTTATACTACTTTTACCGATATTCTAAGTAGTAGGTATAAAATGTCATACGAATCCAGTATGATTGCCATTATTTTTTCTTGAAAATTGAGTCAACATGATAGCCTAAGACGGAATTTCATCATTCGCTTCATTTTATTTGGTTTGGTTTACTGACATTTGCCTGTAGATACCGAAGTCATGGGTAGGGTCATAGGTGGGCCTATATAAAATTAGGCTCTTTGATATCAAAATTACGATTAGTAAAATCAACTTCAAATATATTGAAAATCAGCAATCATGTGACTCAGATCATTTCTAGTCTTGCTACATGTCTTTTCTGATTAAACTACATGTACGAGCGTAATCTAGACAATTTATTTTGTTTCTCCAATATTCAATCACCTATCAAATTTTCTTTTGCTTGTAACCGATTTCCATTAGTCATGCTAATGACACTTATCATTACTTATCATTATTTAGTCTTACTAAATCTTCTTTACTGTTTTGCTTGCGACAGATAGATGTCTATGAAGCGATGTTTGAGTGGCGGCGAGAGTGCTCGTTAAAAATTTCTATGAACTATTGTCATTGACGATGGTGATATCTACATACAGTCCGTTTCATAAAAAGTGGATCATTCTAAAATTTGACTAAATAAAACATAAGTATGATACAGAAAGCATTTTTCATGTTATTTCATGTCCCTAATATATTTAAATGTCCTTATATAATCTAATAAGCTATGATACAGTAACGGTTCTTAAGAAGCTGATATTTTGTGGCCCTACCCTTATTGTCAATGACATTACCAATTCGTCTAGTCATTGATTCGATGATATCGTTGATTTTTGACTGATCTAACTTTCTCCACTCTCTTTTTAACAGTGACGTAAGTTGTGATACGCCATCTGTAGGTAGCAGTGAAGGACGAACGTTGCGTTTTAGAATACTCCATACATTTTCTAAGCCCTAATTTTCAAGATAATGTCCTAAGCCCTAACTGAGACTTGCATAAGTTGACTCTACTACTCCTGTGACACGTAGCATTATCATCCATAAATAACCAAGTCGATGGATCACTAAGTTGATCTGTCATTTGGCCAATGTTCATTCGTAAAACATTCACATAGCGTTCAGAATTCATGGTTCCTTGCTGTATGTGAAGTTCAGAGCGGCCATTGGTCCAAATGCCAGCCCAAATCAGTAGAGTCGCACCACCTTGTACCCGGGGACGATGTAAATGTCTCGGAATTTCCTGATCAGATTTTATCCATAATCTCAATCGACCATCACTATCCTTCAGACGGACTGATGCCTCATCAGACCAGACAACCCGATCCCATTGATTTCGCCAGTGACAATGACTCATTGCCCATCTGAGACGTCTTTTTGTATGCTGATCTGATAATTCGATCTGAGAGGGCCTCTTACAGCTCTTGAAATTCGACTCAATAAGTCTTCTACGAATAGTGGACTTAGAAATAGACGAGTCTAGTGCAGCCATCTCAGTTAACGAGAGACTTGGATCAACTTTAACAAATCTCAAAATTAGGCGGTCTCTACGTTTGGATGTTTTGCGTGGACGGCCAGAGCCCTCTTTACGACAGAGTCGAAAATCATCATTATGCCATCGATGCACATTTGTGTAAGGGACATTTAGTCGCTTGTTTGTAGCTCGCAAAGAAAACCCTAGTTCTAGCAAGGCTGACACTTTGCCCTTTGTGAATGCGATCTCGTTATTGTTCATTTGTGCTTTGTATTGTTTTTAACCGGTAAGAGATAGATTTCTAGCTGAAAGCAATCAGGAGTGCAGCCAACACCACCGCAACGAAGTCAGGAAGCTATGGAACATGAGGTCCAGTTAATCACGTAGCAGTTACATTATTGTTGATGAATAATGGTACTATACTGGCTCTGATTGACCGATTTTCTTTATTTTTGTTTTGCTTGATAGCTTTTGGCTTGTAGAACAACATATTACATAACAAAGGAAACAAATGTAATTTTATAAGAGTGAGGTATGATTTTGTGTAACATTGCCAAATGAAGATCAAATTATCTACTACTTTTTATCTATAACAGGAAAACAACTCAATATTCATGCTTGAAATTTCCAACAATGATATTAGTAAGCACAACTGACATATCTTCCAAATTTCAGAGAAATTCGTTCAAGTTTGGCGGAGTTAGACAAAGTTGAAGTTAAGGCGATGTTTAAGGGTGATCCATTTTTTATGAAACAATCTGTATCAATACCGATCGCAGTCAGTGTTTTCATCAGAACCATATCGCGCACTGTCATTAATTACACCGCTCGAATGAAAACACACGCAGAGAATCGACTTCGAGTCTGCTTGATATGCTTGAGAAAGGCGAAAGAAATCAGGGCTATTACGAACACCGTGTCCTCATTGATCAAAGAACATGTTTTGAATGGTTATGATGTCAACGACGAAAGATTACCAGCGGCGATCTGTGGAACTTGTCGTCCGTATGTTATGTTGAAACAGCAAGGGAAAAGGGTTAACAAAATTGAAGTGTTTGATCATTCATTGCTTGGAGTTCTTCCTCCGACTACCCGATTTACTGCAGCAAATGGATGCACATGCAAGGTCTGCTGCATTCCTCGTCAAACTATTACGTCATCCAACCCATCATCGTCAACATCAAACTGCAGACTGTCGGAGAGACCTATTAAACTGTGCGCAAAGTGTTTGTCAGCGATCGGCCGTGGACTGAATCATGAATGTTCTCAAGCAGCTCTCCTTTCGAACATGATGGATTTATGTGCTTCTTCATCTGGTGTTCCTGCAGATCATTTCGCTTCAGAGGTCATCCGTCGAAAGGCTGATGTCGATCCCACTTCACCAACGGTTAATTTATCCAACGTACGCCGTCGTCCAACATCAATCAGTGTCACTTGTTCGTCTTCAAAAGTGAGTAGCCCTTCCAGTTCGATGAACCGACTTTCTCTGCTAATGACATGTCAGATTTTCGTCTTGATTTAGGACTGAGTACGCGTCAGACTTTAAAGCTTGGGCGTGACATTAGACAGTCAACGAATTGCAGGAAATCAATTGAGCCTAATCGAAAATCCAAACTAGAAGATAAGGATCATATCTTGGATAGTTACTTTGATGTTAAGCAAATGTCTTTCAGAAGCATGGAGGGCGACAAAGTTGTTAGTACTGAATCTAGACATGCAGTTTTATGTACTGATCTGAATGGTTTGTTCAATAGAATAGTTCATGAAAGATATGACTGTGACCAGCGAGATTTCATTATCAAAATCGGGATTGACGGAGGAGGTGGTTTCCTCAAAATTTGCATGTCAATATTTCCAAAAGATGAGAACGAATTCCGCAGACATTTTAGAGATTCGGGTGTTAAACGCATTTTTTTACTAGCGATTGTCAATGATATTCAAGAAAATTATGTGAACATCAAATCTCTCTGGGTCGAGCTTGGACTCAACCATTTCGCAGAGGAATTCACAGTGGCAGTTGATCTAAAACTGTGTAACATAATGACTGGTATAACATCACACTCTAGTATGCATCCATGTACTTGGTGTAATGCAAATAAGCATCGTCTCCACCTCTCTGGAGCTCCAAGAACTATTGGATCTCTCCATGACTGTTTTTGGCAGTACTTTGAATGTGGAAGCCAGAGAGCTACAGCCAAGCGATTTGACAACGTAGTGCATCCCTCCCTATTGATAGGGCCTGAGGCTGACTTGGTGTTGGATCATCTACCACCCCCTGAGTTGCACTTGTTGACTGGTCCAGTTGCTACCATATACAGTAGTCTTGTTTCGATATGGCCAGAAGCTTGTATGTGGCTAAAGGCATGCAACGTCGAAACTGAGTCTTATCACGGGCAAAGTTTCACTGGCAATAGTGCCAGGCGGCTTTTGAAGAATGTTGACAAACTTCAGTCTATGTGTCCAATAGAATGTTTAAAGTACGTCAAGGTTTTTCGTGCATTTGAGCCTGTTGTTACGTCTTGTTTTGGTACTAGTCTTGATTCCAGTTACAGAGAAAACATACAAAGATTTCGTGATGCATACATGGATCTATCAGTTAGAGTGACCCCAAAAATCCATGCTGTCTTTCACCATATCGCCGAATTCTGTGAGAGGAAGGGATGTGGTCTGGGACCTTACAGTGAGCAGGCTTCGGAATCGGTGCACCATGATTTCAATAAGATCTGGCTTCATTTCAAACGTCCTTATTCCCATTCTGACTTTGCCGATCATTTGTTGAAGGCATTACAAGTGTACAACAGTCGACACATTTAGATCTATGTTTTTGAAGTGGAATTGTTTTATCAATAAAGAAAATATATCTGTCAGAATTCAGGTGGTTTTCAATTATTCACGTTGGTGTTATGGAATATATGAGTTTAATGGTTATGATGAATATGCCTACATACGTCCGTATATCAAGGTAGGTTCAAATAAACTACTCAATCAAGATTTGATAATTGTGCATATATCTACGATTAATATCATGATCAATTGATTATATCACGAGAATGTGCACCTATAATGAGCATTATAGCAAAGCTATACTTGTGAAAAGCTGCCATTTTAATGCTGAGTGGACTAGATGATATTCTCTTTCATAACGCTCTCGACTACAAGCAAAAGAAAATTTGATAGGTGATTGAATATTGGAGAAACAAAATAAATTGTCTAGATTACGCTCGTACATGTAGTTTAATCAGAAAAGACATGTAGCAAGACTAGAAATGATCTGAGTCACATGATTGCTGATTTTCAATATATTTGAAGTTGATTTTACTAATCGTAATTTTGATATCAAAGAGCCTAATTTTATATAGGCCCACCTATGACCCTACCCATGACTTCGGTATCTACAGGCAAATGTCAGTAAACCAAACCAAATAAAATGAAGCGAATGATGAAATTCCGTCTTAGGCTATCATGTTGACTCAATTTTCAAGAAAAAATAATGGCAATCATACTGGATTCGTATGACATTTTATACCTACTACTTAGAATATCGGTAAAAGTAGTATAAAATGTTTAATCGAAATTTTCTCGAAATTTCACCGATCGATTTTTTTAAAATTGACATGAAAAGAATTGCAATACACTGTAGATTGATAAATTTTAAGTCGCAGCTCTGGTGGATCTCAAAACATAAAAAGTTAGTTCTGACGCACCGTGTACATTATAATCAAGTCACTGCAATTCTTCAAGGAAAAGGTCAGATCTTATTAGAACTTCTTGGCTGAGGTGTCATGTTTTTAATTCAATTTTCATTGGCATGATTTTATGATTCACAGGCGTCATTTCTATAATCTGAATAGTATTGTGGACACATTTGCATATTTTAAAGTTCATTGTGATCAGCTTCCCTGATTATGATGTTTTCCTCTTTCAACGTTAGTTTGTGACATGATCACGCTGAAGAAAATAATCTTATTATAATATTAATCTTAAGCTTTAAGTAATGGTAACCCATCCAATTGCTAATTTAACAAAACTATATTGCCTCTCAAAGTTGTCATGACATGAAGGTATTTTGTGGAATACTATTCTATATTCTGTATTGATATCATCATCAGTCAAATTCGCGCACATTTCTCCAACCGTGCAAAAATTTACATATCTTACAGGTGGTACTGTGTCTCGACTCATGTTCATTTAATGAAATCGAAACTGTATACACATTGGGGATTTAATAAATGTTGAGTTGCTACTATACCCAACATACCTCGAGTTCAGCATGAAAAATTGGCTATACTGCCTGCAAATTTTCACAGATAACGTTGAAAAGTCGAAAAGACAAAAATTGCCCAAAATGTTGTTATAAAATGGATTTACCTAGGCCTAAGAATTACATACACATCAGGTACCAGTAATACTAGGCTAGGTACAAATCAAATACAAGCATGCTACAGCTTTTAGCCATCGACAGCAATTTTTACTGAGAATCACTGCTTTCAGCACGCCATGATTGAATGAAATCTATTCAATGAAAGTTCTTGTTGAGATCTGTCGCTAAGTTGAGCAATTGAGTGTGATTTTACAGAAAATGAGTAAGGTGTGACATTATATCGCCGATTTTATGGCCGTAAAATTTTGTTCTTGTTGCAATTTGCGTTGACTCTCATTATTGAAAATATCAAATTTCTCTTAAACTTCTAACTTTTTTCCTTCATCACGAATCTCATCTAAGTTGAAGGAAGACTTCGTTTCAATCTATCAAATGTGTTGATACGAAGCAACTTTCTTCGAGCTCATCGCATTATCAAGAGATTTACTTCACTTGTTGAAGCATCTTAAGCCGTCTCGTCTTCCGCAGATGTCTAATTCTCTTTTACAAAGAATGACATGAAGATTATTTTAGGATTCATCTTATTTATATTATAGCTACCTTCATCTTTTATGATCATCTACGTATGCACCTTATTGCTGTGATGATGACTCATTCATGAACATGAAAAATGTGCATGGGCATTAATGTCAGTGCACTCAATAGTTTGAGTTCCGATACAAAGTATCGCAATACTCATCTATTTCTTCTCTAGAGTGATCGGAGTGAATCTATATTTAACTTTCGCGCAAGCGGGAGTCGTGGTCGGAAATGCTACATTTACAAAATGTATCTGTTATCTGATGTATTTTGCATGACTAGAGGGGTTATTTTTGACTCGGTATGTGTGTCATGTAGAACGTTCAGTAATTTTGGATCTATTCTAGAAATCAAATACTCCGGAACTACTTGAAATCATTTTCCGAAGCACTGCGCCAAAGATGCCGCAAAATTTCTATATATAGAAAAAAATAAATGTCCCTTGCTTGTACCCAGAAGCACATTAGCGAGTTGTCATCTATCCCACTCCCTTTCTTTTGCGATGAGTGATTATCAGTTCATCAACTTTAAAAGTCTTAATTTTTACCCATCCAAAGTTTGAATCCATATCTCCACGACGTAGAACGAACACTCTACCACAAGGCCACAGCGCCGGTAGCCCACACTCAGCTTTTGTACGTTTTGTACTAAAATTTTAGTTACACTCTAAAGATAATGTCAGTTGGTAAAAATGATTCGTGGTTATCAAATGCCGAGAGTAGTAAGGTCACATAATTAGATTGTTTAAGCTTGCCGCTATGCTAGAAGTGCAAGCTGATTCAAAGCGGTGGCACATGCAGGAACTTACTCAGTGTACAAAAAGAAATTTTTAGCTCCTTACAGAGATAGGAAAAATAGTCGTGCGTCGCTTGTGGACTGCTATGAATTCCTTCAAAATGTTCCGATCACCACGGTTCCTTCAGATTCAAAGAATTCAGATAATTGCACAAAAGTTTTCTCGATAATGTTGGTTCTTCCAATCATTATTAAAATAAAAAGCATGTACACGAAAAACGTTCACAAACTTCTCTGTGTAGAACTTGACATCGTCTGTGTCTTTGTTGTGTGATCTAGCTGCTAGCAGTTACTGAAACTTAGCACAATTTGGCGTGCTTAATTTTGGCTGCTAACTTTTCGATTGCTATGGTATTGTCAGCAGATCGTGCCATTTCGCTAGCGTTACATGTTCCAATACTTCCTTTCTTTTCAAACAGAAGATCAGACGACCTGTCTAATTCTACGTGTAAGACATTTATCTAGGAGTATCCCAAGTATATGGAGGACAGCCGTAATGTTTTACTCGTAAATAATTTTGTGATATACAGTTGCCGATATCTAATTTTGCGAAATGGCAGCGTAAGGAGTGTAGAATATAAACGAATATTGATGCATTTTTTAACTTCTTGAAGAGAAAGTAATTAAGAAGGACCGCCAGGTTATTAGGCGGCTATCTTACGATAGGTCTTACGATATTTTTCATCTGATATGTAGAATGAGCTTCTTAGAAAAAACTGGCCCATCCTACGAACATTTCATTAAACGATGAGCTTAGTTTTAAATTTCCGTCATAACCCATTCTCTAGAATAATTTTCATTTTCCTACAAAAAATTTCATTCACACATGTGGTTTTTTTCGAAAATAACTCAAAAAAATATACCAGACTTGACACTTCAGATTTAGTATGCATCAGTCCTTTGTAGTTTCCCCTGAAAATAAATCCATATTCGGTCGAGTAGATTTTGAGAAAATCGCAAAAAACTCCTTTTTTCCATACTACTAATAAATGTGCATTGAATTCCGCATTACAAAAAATATACCAAGTAAGTTTCAAGTGTCGTTTTTATTGCTATGTTTTGAATTGCAAATTTACGAAGTTTCATAAATTTTGGTCGAGTAGTTGCTCCACAAACTACTTATTTGTATAAAAATAACTCTTTTTAATATACTAGTAGTAAGGTACGCATTACAACAACTTAATTAAATATACCAAGGATGAAACGCTAGATTTATATTCAAGACATATCAAGCAATTAATACATGAATTTTCAACAATTTTTGTCGAGTCGTTATGCAAAAAAAGTATATTTTATGCGTTTATCAGTAGTATGAGTAGTGTATTACGTCAAGCTATCTAGGTGTCTTAGAAAAATATACCAAGGATGATAGTTTACAAATTTGTTAATTGAGTCTTTAAAAATAACATATCAAATTTGCAGGTAATTCTGTCGAGTAGTTTTTGAAATATTTACACAACTTTTGTAAGTATATAATGGATAACTTTACATTTATAGTAACCTTCAAATTATCTGGATTTCTTTGGTAAAAGTCTCTGATCTTGACTTGCTCAGTGCTACTGTTACCCGCCAATCGCAAAATGACAGTGACACAGATGAAACTGATGAACGAGTTCTTTCCCATCCCACTACTAGTGGGTGCGGTGGTCCTCCGAGGAAGATAATTATATCTTCTCCTCCGCAAATCAATAGAAATGAAACAAAGAGAGTTCCTTTGAAAAGCACGGTAGGCTTAAAAGCCGTTTCGCCTTCAGTTTCGAATAACGTGTTTAAGCAACTGAATTCCCATACAGGTGGATACAAATTATCCGGAATTAAGTTTCCATGCATACGGAAATTGTACTCGGATAGAGATGCAACGGTCGGTCGATTCTTTGAAAGTCACGATATGGAATTGGAAAATTCCGCTGGCGATCTTGTGACAAAGACGGTGATTATTTGCAATGATATACCTCAGATGATTTCCAACTGGTGTCCATGGATTTTGGAAGAAGAAGACGGAGTTATCGTGAAACTTGGTATTGATCACGTCCAGAATTTCTTGAAGATCGGTGTGCAGGTGGTCAACAAGCCGGAGTTTTCAAACTCTGTCTCCGACCTTCTGCTTGTATGCTTGACGGATGTTCCTGAATCCCGGTGTAATCTACTGAAGCTTCTTATGCTACCATGCTTCGTCGCTCTTTTTGAAAATCCCATCTTCACGGTTGTATTGAGTGCTGACATAAAATGCCTGCAACTGATTTCAGGGATGTCTACCGGCAACGCCAAATTCCCTTGCGTCTTTTGCATCTGGGAACATGGTAATCTGCATGACGACGATGACAACTTCATTCAGCGTACAGGAGATTTCCATCAAGAGAATCTTATTCGTTTTCAAACGGAATTCTCAGGACTGGAAAATACGCTTCAGAATGTTACAACTGTATCTCAGATTCTTTGTTTGAAGATCACGTTCCGATTCTATACAAATGTGCACTGCCAATTCTGCACATAACATTGGGTATTGGTCAAAATTTGTTCGACAAAATGACGGAACATCTTATCAATGATGAGAAGAAAGAAGTGGATGATGTTTTGAATGAAATTGGAGCTTATCGAACTCCTTACCACGGAAATGCCTTTGAAGGAAGGGGAGTAAGAGCCATTCTCAACAATTTGGAGAAATTCCCGTCATGCATTTCAAGAACTTCCTATTTCAATGCATTGAAATACTTCGGGAGCTTTCTTGAGAAATGTGGTGGGATCCGACGTGAAAGTGACTGGAAACAATCAGTAATTGATTTTCTCGTCGCTTTTGAACAAACCGGACTGCGAACTTTCTTGAAAGTACATATGGTTACACATGTGAGCCAATACGTCTCCATTCTTGATAGCATTTGTCCATTCCTAAATCCTGGTTTGGCTTGGATGGGAGAACAGGGGCTTGAAGCATCTCAACAACACTTCAAGAAAACGTGGGAACGATTCAAGAAGTCGCCGAAATCAAAGAATTCATTACTTCTTGCTGTGAAGGATTTTAACTATGTACGCTTCCTTACCGGATTTTCGGAGTAGTTTGGTTGACAGAGATAATTATAATTTTTATCTTCATGTGTATTGACCATGTGTGCATCAATCATGCAATTTCGTGATTATACAGATTTTCGAAATACTTAAGATTAGAGGCTTTGAAATGCTAGTCGATATGCGCTATGTGTACTTTCATAGTCTGCTTACTGAAATATTACGCCTTGTCATTCTTTATACGCAAGATTTTATAGAGTTTTGTATTTCCCTTATCATGTTATATCAATATAATGCTACAAATATAATAGGAATGTTTTATTACATTCTAGGGTCTAGGGCTCGAAGAATCAGGTCCCGCGAGGCTGGGCCATGACAAATTCATTGTCCTCACGTATTTCATATTCTTCCGTTGTTTAATTACAAATATTTCAAAAACTACTCGACAGAATTACCTGCAAATTTGATATGTTATTTTTAAAGACTCAATTAACAAATTTGTAAACTATCATCCTTGGTATATTTTTCTAAGACACCTAGATAGCTTGACGTAATACACTACTCATACTACTGATAAACGCATAAAATATACTTTTTTTGCATAACGACTCGACAAAAATTGTTGAAAATTCATGTATTAATTGCTTGATATATCTTGAATATAAATCTAGCGTTTCATCCTTGGTATATTTAATTAAGTTGTTGTAATGCGTACCTTACTACTAGTATATTAAAAAGAGTTATTTTTATACAAATAAGTAGTTTGTGGAGCAACTACTCGACCAAAATTTATGAAACTTCGTAAATTTGCAATTCAAAACATAGCAATAAAAACGACACTTGAAACTTACTTGGTATATTTTTTTGTAATGCGGAATTCAATGCACATTTATTAGTAGTATGGAAAAAAGGAGTTTTTTGCGATTTTCTCAAAATCTACTCGACCGAATATGGATTTATTTTCAGGGGAAACTACAAAGGACTGATGCATACTAAATCTGAAGTGTCAAGTCTGGTATATTTTTTTGAGTTATTTTCGAAAAAAACCACATGTGTTCAGTAGACTATCTATTGTGGTATGCTGAATTTATCAGGGGATGTATCGTTTATCAACTTCATCATGATGTGTATGGTGCGAGCTTTCTTTGAAAATTGCAACGATTATACCTCAGGGGAGGTCCAGTGGAACACGGAGCCATTTTATTATACTTCCTTTTTTTAATTGATGACTCCCTCTGTACATGAATCGCTCATTGCCATACAAATTCATTTTTTCTCACAATGATTCCATGATATTTCATTTCAATTGATTTAGGTCTACGAGCGTACTAGAGGTATGGTAGAATGTCACAGGAGTTCATTGGTCATCAAGTCTTAAGACTTTGTAGAAGCCTTTTCAAAGATAATTTATAAGATAATTGTGTTTTATACTTTGTGTACAGCAGGAGCATTTTGTGTGAAATTCATCCATTTACTGCTTACATCATGCTCGTGCATGCGCGCTGTGCTGGAAGATCAGCAGGTTTTCAGTGCAGCTGTTCATGAATATGATAGCATTAGGGCAGGGTTTTCAAGGCCACTCTTGGTGTAAAAATTACACCGCGGATTGAAGGATTTACACCACGAATTCATGATTATGTCAACTTAGAACATATTACTTTTGTAAAGGGAATAAAAAAAAGTACAACTCAGTGGGAATGCTTGCAAAATTGTTTGCTTTGATAAGAAATTATATACATGCAGTGTTTTTTAAGGCATTCCACACACACAAACACGAATCGTGCGCTTATTAAACTTGCTTAAAGCACTGACTGACAAATCACTGATTTTGCTGCAGTGTGGAATTAGAAGAGTCATCTTTCAATGAGCACCTTACGTAGTAAAATGGTTTGGTTTGAGTGCACCTTCATGCTGCTGTAGATAGGTCCACCAAATAGGGCCTATAATATTGAAGTTCTCAGTTTTCTTATTTTTTTCTTCAATTTAAGTAGTAAGCACACACGCAAATGTACTCGCATGAAGATGCTCATCTGCTGGGATCAGCAGCAAAATTCAGGCTCTGTATATGAGCCACACGTCGGGCTAGACATGTAGACCACATGTAGGCCCAGGCCTACTTCGGTAATTTCAGAGCCAAATCAAAACCTCTGTGTGTAATAGCAACCATGAATATTGCCAAAAGAGCCATAACTTTATACTAGCATTCTTTTGGTTTCTCGAGTAACTAATTTCAGTAAAATTAATGAATTAGCTGTTTCGGCATGTTGGGGTGCAAAACGTACCCCGAACACCCAAGCTTATAACTGCCTGTGGCATAATTACAATGAGCTCGTAGACATTCATTTTTCACTAAAATAGTTTTACGTGTAAATCATGAAATTAATCCTGACTGAAAAATACTAAACTTCAACTTGCATGGAGCATCAGAAGCTATGCTTGAATCTCTCTGAACTTCCTCATGCCAGAGGATGATACGAAGATCATTGCAATTCAAGATAGCTTATTTTCTTTCCACCAATTTTGAATAGCGCTTAATATTTTTGTCACAATGAGATTTCAAAAATTTGAATGTACGACAGATTTGTTGACTTTTGCACTATTTACACTTTGAATGTTTTCAGGTGTCCTCATATGATATTAAAACCATTCGAGTTTATAAAACAAAGTGTTCTCGTCTCAATTTGAACAGAAAGTGACAACTCCCTTGTAGATTCGATTTAGACGTCGACGTTTTGAATTCAAAATTTATAATTGTGAAATTTTCGTAATTGGACCGGACTACAAAAGACAAACTTGCTAATATTGATTGATATTTCTAATATAAATGTTTTACTTCTTGCATCTTTTTATCATGATTTAAATTTACACAGGGTCGATAAGAATCATTCTTGAATATTGCGCTCCAGTGTTTACAACGCTTCAAGTCCAACAAGAAGGGCAACTGGAAAGTATTCAAACAAGAGCACACCGAATAATCTGTGGTCCTTCTTGTAAATGCGATCTTTTCATCCCTTTAGACTACCACCGAACAATACACGGCTATCGGCTATTCCAAGAACTCGTCACAGACGGTGAACATCCTCAACACCATCTAGCGCCAAGAAAATTACTTAGAAGTGATAAATTTTGCCTTCCACTTATCAAATCGAAACTGATGGGTGAATCCTTTATTGCAGCCATGAGTAGACTTGCAAATGCAAACTTTCTTAATGAAATCAGTGACAGAATCTTTCATCCACAACTACTTTTGAATTTTTGCCGTCCTTGCTGCACATGCATCAGGAAAACCTTGACTTTTCCCTTGTTTTGATACTTTAGCACTCATAATGAAATGCAATATTTTGTTTGGCCTTACGATTCACATTATTAAGGCCTTTTTCTTCAATAAACGTTATTATTATATTCTGACTCGGCATCATAAGAGCTTTCATTTGGTATATTTTATTTTGAATTTGGTCAAGAGGTTTTTGAGATAAGATAAGAAATAATAACCATAATTAAAAAAATCATCTTTTTGACCTTTGACTTACATTTGACCTCCACAGTGACCTTGATTATCAAAACAATGATAATATTCGTACTTGTCATGATGACAGCTATCTTTTGGTGTACCTTGTTTGGAATTTGGACCTATATTTTAGGAAATAAGCAGGCCCCCAGCAGGGTGCGTTTGTCATAACATCCCAGTGGGGCGAGGGTTATAGGCTACACCTGAGGACATTTCAATTTTTTATGTCAACGTGACAAAGTTAGACACGGCTTTCTTGGTAATATCAACTTTTGGATATTTCGGCTTGATGAAATGTGAAATGCTGTGAATATGCATAACGAAGGTGTGATAATGGTTTTGCATCATATCTTATCAATGCAAAAACCCCAACGTTCTAAGTTCATTCTTGTGCGTAATTCCGTCACGTTTTAATTTTTTCTGTATAGAATTCACCTTAGAATTTTTGTAATAATTTCAGGTCACAACTTTGGGTGCACAAGAAATGACGTGATAAGTTTCAAAATGCACCCATTGACTTTGATAAATACAGAGTAATTCGTATAATATCGGTGAAACAAAAATATATAAAATTCGGATATTAGTCAGTATTTTTAGTTCTTTGTCTCAAATGAATTTCCGCGATTCCTTCATTTGCTCGCATGGGATACATTAAATGCGTTATACATTCTTCAGATGCAAACACTCTGGGATACATCGTTTGTTCAGCAATAAGAAGATTTTAGCATCAAAGGAATATATCGACAGGCAAAATCTCCTAAGATCTGCGCAGAATGTCTCTGAATATATTTTCTAACTATTTATAGATTTTTTATCCATGCGAATCTTCATAATGGATTTCATTAAGGATGCTTACCAATCGTTTACGTTGTGTGCGAATCAATGAATTTCTCCTGTTTTATTAATTAGTTTTTTCCGCCGCCATGTAGGATTTCCTCAATGATATCTTTTAAATGCGTCCGCTGCGCTAGAATCTCATTTGGGGATGTGGTTGGATTGGCCCCTCTCTGATGACAGGAATGCTACTCTTTTTAATGGCCAGACTTTTATAAAATATTGTCAAATTGTTGTTTGAAAACGTTCAATCGAACAATTTAATCTGCATTAACATCATAGTGTGATATCGTAGATATAGAATAGAATCTGGAAATCATGCACAACATGCACAATAGCAATAATGACATATTCATTCCAATTTTTCTGGTGTGCTGACTGTTCATTTCCCTTGAAAAGAATATTGCCTGTAAAATGACTTTTCGTATGAAAATCTACATTACTGCATCAGTGCAACTTTCTTGGAATTTATTGCTCATTTTCAGATGAGCTGCATTCAATCCCAAATCCGCAGTGAGCATTCAAAAGTGATTTTTTAGCAGTGTAACCAGCATATTACAGTGTAGCCTAGAATTAAATTAATCTTTGTCGCATTGATAATCAAATACATTCCCGATCGAGTTTCGGAATAAGCTAGGAAACATTCAATTGACGAAGATGAGAGATTAAAGAATTGCTTGATTGAATTTGAAATTTCAATAGCAAGCAGTGGACCTACATATGAGCAAAATCCCTAAGGAGCTAATTTCAAAGTGATTTCAATGCTGACATGCCTTTAGTTTAAGCTATAATTGAATTGCCAAGTAGATCTGGAAGGTTATGTTGAGTGCGATGTGACATTGACAATCCTGTTTTCATTGATCGTTTTATATCGATCATTTCTGTTATTTCTCACCGCTTTGATAAGAAGTACAATCCATTCTGAAGATAAGAATGAATGTAGATTTCGCAAACAAACAGCTATACTCTATGATGTATGAAAGAAGCAGCAGAGACAAGTAATAAGGATCTCCGTCATTTTGATTATCTAGAAATCTGTAATTCACAGTTAGGTCAACTGTTGAACAGTAATGATTATTGACAATATAAAAGCATCAGACGTACATGTATATGTATGTCACCACTCCATTGGCAGTGGTTTTACAGTTAACGTCGCAAAAATTATATTTGGGGAGGGTTTCATTACAAAATACAATATAAGAAAATAAAACTACTCCGAAGGAGGAACGTTCTGTTGATTGACTGCATTAATGAATTTTCATCGGGACCGTTCTTCATAATTCAACAATGATACAAAGTTATTTCAATATTTGAATTTAACAGAGGAATGGCTCTCTCAGTGAAAACTTTTTCTTTGATAGTCGAGCTCTAGATGTTTAGATTTAGCGCCTGATCTCCTTTACTTAAAGTTTATTCACTAAACAACGCAGACACGATGGAATGGAGATCACGGAGTGAGTTTGGAAATTAATGTTGTCATTTTGCCACGGGAAATCTCTACACCCACGTTAATTGAATGTTCTAGAGACTTTTGTTATTGCAGCCTCGACTTATGATGCCCAAAATTGTTTAATATGAACGATGATGTGTTTGAAGATTTTACAACGAATAGGTTGCAAACTCCCGGCGATGTCTCTTTCAAACTGTCAGCCTCTATCATTATTCAATTATATCCCTACTTAAACTTGGTTTGTACTCGCATTTACGTTCATCTTCTCTCACAAAATGCTGTTAAACAAACTTAGGTATGCGAAGTTTAAATAGCGTACTTTACAAACAAATGAAGTTAAAAGAGAAATATCATTCTACGTTAGACTTATATAATTTGCATGAAATTTGTAGAAGTGAGAAGTTCACCATTTTAGAAGTTTAGAGAATGAGAGAGGTAGAAAATGATGTAAACAGATAAAACGATACATCATGAATATTAATTATGATATTGCTGTATTTCTTGATTATCTTCTTCCTTTCTTAATGGCAAGTAAAACAAAAATGAAATGATATAAAATTGCATACTTGACAACCCTGCCCTCATGGGATGCCATGATTGAAAATTTAGATGACTTAATAAATTTCTATGATTCTATATTATTCATAATACTCGTTTCTCAAACAGGGAATTCTTATTCAAACACCATATCAAATAATGAAAAAACTGGAAGCTCGTCGAGACTTCATTCAGAACAATCTGATGCTACAGACGATCTTCTTCAATGCCATTAGGTGGCTAGGCTGACTAATCTAATCTGGCTGGCGAGCCCTGCTGGTCATATTTTAAAATGACATGCGATGTCTTTGGGCATCATCATACTGGATAGTTTGAAGAAATATAAAATGTCTTACACAGGCATATGTGACAATTTAACTTAGGTATATTCCAACACACGTTCGTGCATAATACTCATCTATTGAGGAAGTGTAGACTCCACATGACTTACGAAGTAGAGCCGAAAAGGTACCCTTGCTTGTCAACTTAAATCCTTCCATTTTGAAACGGTTATGATAGATGAAAAGCTAAGCAACATACATGTATAGGCAAAATAGGAGAATGCATTTAATTTCCAAAATACTTCATCTCTTCTCCAAAAAAGAAATTAAAAAAAATCATGTAAATCATAGGAATTTTTAATTTCAAAATTATTTTTCTATTTTTATCTAATCATTTGCGACAACAATGAAAAAGGTTATAACTAAAAAATTCTAGCATGTGCACATGCATTTATAGATGGCCTTGAAGCATAGCTGCTTTTTTTCAGATAGACGGTCATGCAAAATTGGGGCAAGTCGAAAGTCTCTTTGTCATGGGAGTTGGCAATGTTTCTTTAGTAAAATATCAAATGATATTCGCTACTCATTTACTTTTTCTGAAAATTATTGTGCAAGAAAAGATAATCGAAAACCAATAAGAATGTTGGGTGATAAACATTAACAAATTTGGGAAAATTTTGAGTTTACAGGACAAGTAATGATGACCAGTCTAAGCATGGAAGAAATTCTGAAGAGACAAGAAGTCTGGGAAACGTTTATTAGGAACGGTGAGTCTCTAACGATGAACTGACTGCTCTGATAACAAAAAATAAACCTGTCTTTATCTGATCAATTATCAGCACAAAATGTTTGTGAAGTTCAGATTCTGAAAGATTTTAAGCGCGGGCGTGCGAGCTATGCCTAGACTCTCATTTTTAACTTAACAATAAAACAACATATGGTAGTCAAGTTCTCTTGTTCAGCTTCGGAATCTTCAATCCTGATTTCCCCGTGACTACCGACTTCTGTCATTTGTATTTAGACATTGTTACGACCTCCCCAAGGTACGAACAGAAAAAAGGCCTAATCCCTGTGAGTGAATGTGTTTATTAAGTGCAAGGCAGGTGGTGGCCCTTAAGAGAGCCGATTTGGCGTTCGCAGAGAATGTGAGTGTACGTGCAGTTGTCAACTTGGCAATGACTGCGGTCGTGAGCCGAAGGGTCGCAGCAGCGTCGTTGATTCCCAACAAGAGATCGTGCGTACTGTAGGCGGGAGAGAGTGAGAGAGTTTGGTGCGTCAGCAGGGAGTTTTGATGTCTCTCCGAATGTGTGGGATCGAACATCCACCTGGAGCGCATGATTGGCGCCCAGCCACTCGCCGACTCCCTGTCACCGGGCATCGCTTCGCCCTCCCGTCAGCGAAGGGAAGGAGAGTCTGCGCCGATCAATGGCTCATGCAAGCAACTCCATTGGTCGTCGCTGCCTTGAAAGTTAATGTACGCTAGGTATCACTTCTGCCGAGTCTTGATGAGGAAAGAGAGAGAAGTCTGCATTTTCGTCACAACATCTAAACGCAATCGAAGACCTAATTAAATAAACAGATAATGTAGCTTATAATATGATAATAAGCTTAAGAGGCTTTAAAGCATAATACAGAACGTAGATAAAAATCAACCGGCGGAGAGTGAATCGGTTATCACTGTCGTAAAATCTACACGGTACTATTGAAGTCAGAGTTCATTTTTTTAGATGTTCATTGGAGTGAATTCTCATTTTCTTTCATATGCTGGATGAGGTATAGGGAATGCAAAGAGGGTGATTTACAATTGCGCGGTAAAAAACTAACTCAAACTCATCTTTTAATTCCGGCAGGCTGTTTGCATTATTCCATTCAGATGAGAAAGCATTTCATGGCAGAAGAAGAATTCTGTCAGTTTTACTGATTGCATCTTTTTCAAAGCAATAGACTGAGATGCAATATCTAATTCTTGACAGAAATCGATGGTATATTCGACGTCAAATCGATGCCCCTTTAATTTCAGACTTCAATTGGACCAATTGATCTCATTTTCATCGCACATTGACTTCATTTCGAGGAAATCTTGGAAAATCAATTATTTATAACAGGGTAGAAAACTTATACGTAAATTTTCATTTAGAATATCAGTGGCATGAAGCGTCAACAAATTATTGATTTCTTCTTTATGAACTTGCTTGACAAAACATTTCAAATCACAGCACATAATATCTCCACAGTCTTTCACTTGTGGCTATACTTTCCTCCATGCACGTGAATCAAAAACATTTTCGGGTGCGATGTAAGCACAATATTCAATTGCCAGAATTTCCGCCTCATGGCTTTGTCAATGGCAGGTGATTGAAAAGCACGATGAATTTCACAATGCAGGATCATGATGAATAAAAATCAGTGACACTTGTCACGTCACCTACAGAAACTGGACTTCAGACAGGCATAAAATGGAATCCTAAAAATAAGAAACCAAGTATATTCATGCTACTGAAGAAATGGCTCTATAAAAAGAAAGAAGAAAACAGCAAATAAGATTAGAGAATAATATCATCAAGCATAGAGAGTCATTCCCAAACATGCAGTTGTTCATGAGTTGATGACAGGAAAACTATCTGATGTACATGGATTCCATAGTTAACCTTTAGCTAAAATTATTGAGGCCCGTGTGCAGCAATGACCAAATAATGTCAACAAGACCCCTATGTTCAGTATCAGCATGCATAACGACATGACTAGCATATAATTTGCATTCATGTGTTCGAGAATTCTTGCTTTGATTATGCGACCACTTTCACCAATGTAATGTTTGCTACAAATATTGCATTTCATATCGTAGGCCCTTTTGCTATGGCACAAATTAAGCCTTCAAGAAATTCTGCGAAGCTTTGAAAGAAGATTCACAGGTTAGTTTTCTTATGGGGGACGAAAATGATGTCTCATTATTCTTGTTAGAAAAGCAAATATATACTCGATCTTCTAAACCAGTCCCCTTGATAGTATTCATCGATTAGCGTTTATACTTTTCCGAAATGAAAGGACATTTATGTACGAGTACATGCAATTTGGTCATCATTAGTCCGATACGGAGCTCTGCTTTTGAAATGTCTATATACATGTATACCCGTTTCAAAAACGATACAGGATATCAACTGCCAAGTAATCTCCGCATCGCTTTGCCGGTGGAAAAATGAAGAAATTCCGACATCGATCGACAAGTTGCACGACGAGACTCACCCATCATCAGTAGATTGTATGGGTGAGTGTTTATTACACCCATATTTCTAGGTGATATCTTACCATGTTTTTACATGTCAATGTATAGAATGTGTTACAAAAGAGGTAATACTCGTATGCTTATCAAAATCAGCATTTTGCATGAGAGAACGCCAAAAATGATATAAAGTCCATATACAGTGCTTCTCATAAGTCTGGAAAACATCAAATGCGTCATGAGAAGTGCTACTGATCAATTGGAATTTTTAGAAAGGCAAAATAAGTGCAAGAGTGAAGGGAATATCATCTTCTTTCACTTACACATAAAGTTGATCACATTTTCATGTCATTGTATCAAAGGTTAAAATATTGTTGCTTTTTTTAGCAAAAAGAAGTTTGTTTGTCTAAGAAAATTATTTAAAAGAAAACTATATCATAATTCCACGCATCAGCATTATCAATCATGCAGGCCGACCAGATTACAACAAATTGCAGCAAATACGGAAGCATTAGCTAATATAACAAATGTTCAAAAGCATCCTCCGACAAATTCCTTCACAATATCACAACCATACAGCAAATCATCCACTGCACTAACAACTTCATCATGTCTTCGATTGCTGCTTCAATCGTTTTAGTAATTGTTGCATATCTTGGGTTTGCTTCTGCTATAAGCTTTGCAATAATCTAGTGTGTTCATCATAGACCCATCCTTAAAATGATAGTCCAGTAGATGGCCCTGATGGTCGCTGAAATCAGGAATAACAACAGTTTCAAATGAGTCTTGAAGCAGATTCATGGTGATCCTTCAAAGGTACGGATGTTTATCATCCAACTACAAGGCAACTCTTTTTAGATGTTGCTTTTTAAGACATTGAGGTACCATGTTGAAGTCCAGCATCAAGTTGAAAGATTCACTTTATGAAAGTAGACTTGAAAAATCAGGCTTGAACAAGAACTCTCACAGAATGTCACAGAAATGACCGCTTGGTCTTTCCAGTGGTAAAATGCTCTATATACACTGTAATATTTATGGGTATATAGACATTTCTCTAAATTCATAGTTATTTGAACGATGAGGTGCCATCATGTTAACATATGAAGTTTCGCGAGTAAGAGAGAGGGAGGGAGAGAGAGGATGTGGTTAGGGTTGTGGCAAGCTTACGAAATGAAATTAGACTTCATCTACTACATAACCACCATTAGGCTACTATTTACAAAACCGGCTTCTGTGCTTCAACTATTAGTTTATCTTCACTCTTCGAACAATATTGTAGTTTCCTAAAACTCGCGTTTTCTCATTTCCTGTCAGTAATAAGAAATTAAGTAATAAGGAAGTTCGAGATCACAATGGAAGGAAAAATCAACAGCTGAACGTGACAAGGTAAGGAGTAAGAGCATAAAAAGTAATGTTTGAAGTTAGAACAAACTGAATTGCGTGCGAAATGAATGGATATTATTTCCGACACACTTCGTGGGAAGCATTATCGGCAAGTACGTTTAAACATTGGTAATGAAGCCTGTTGCCATGGAAATGCGATTGCAGTAAGAGTTAGACCGGACAATTGGCTGAACGATGTGTTAACTGTTATCACCAACCATGTGTTAATTGTTAATCGCAAACTTAATTAGTGAAATAGCACAAATAAATTGAGGTTGACAAAATTACCATAACTACCCGACGATTCGTATCAGTCACATGCTCATGGGTCCTAATGTTTGCATTGGACATCTAAACCTAGAAATTCGAAAATGGAAGCCAAAATGAATTTGGCTTATTGATTTTTGATCTTAGATCTACCATAACTTCTTCAATAATTGCATAAAACACTAATGACAAATCAGGGGCTATTCAAGCATCCAAAATTAATTGCAATTATTCAACGTCAGCGATCAATGAATTGCAAAGAATCGATTGAGATCCATTATGCAGTGATTAAAATCAAAGGGTCATTAAAACCCCTGTTAGTTTTATAATTTGAACATGCTTTTCCCGCTTTAGTATCGATTAGACTGGAAGACATAATTGACAACATGCATCAACACTTCGTTGTCCGAGAACTACAAGATTATTGTCCCAAATGGCGAAGAATCAGCGAGACAATGCTCCGTGTCAAATAAAGACATGAATTTAGCAACATAATAGCATCGACAACAAACAAAGTAGAATTAACAAGCTATAACATTAACCCGATTGAAAACCTGTGAGGGCAATGGTAAAAAGGATCAACATGCTGGGTGCAAAACCAAGGACTGAAGAATCGGAAGACTTTTTTTACTTTGCATAATATCCCAGAGCTTGTGACTTATGTAAAAAATTGATGCAGTCGCTTGCCGTCATCAAGTCAAAGGGAGATCAAAGACCTTGAATTTTGATGTAGGTTTATTGACTCTTAGGCGCTTTCGCGACTTCTCTTCTTGAGGAGTAAGGCCGTCGTGACAATGACAGAATATGGATGAAATAGTATTCACAGAATTACAACGAATACAACGAATAATCAATACAGCGAATAAATTCACAATAACAAAAGAAAATCACCATGCCAAAGACAAAACATGTTCGAGTTCCTTTTGAACACAAAGTAATGGACACAGATGAGAAATATAAAGAGACTCTAAGAGGCAAAATAAAAGAAAAACGCGGAGCACTTAATACTGAAAAAAAGGACAATATATATATACACTATTTTTACAATTGAAGCTGGGATATTCCCATAGCGAGTCCTAGATATTGAACATAACTTTATTAATACTTTAACATATATTCAATATAACCGAAAGAAATGGGTATCCTGCAAGCACGCGGGAACAGGGGGATAGGGAGGGCTACGTCTGCCCCCCCTAAAATTTCACTATTTATTGAAGTATTGAAGTATCTTAAACTCATTCTTGCGTTCGGAAAGTCGAAGGAAATCGCTTGCTGAAATCTTTGCCAAAGTAAAAACTTAGAGCATGATAGTATACATGTACATAGCAGTGATGAAGCAGGGTCAGTGGGTCAAGGGCATCATTCGGTGACCCAGTCAATGGCCAGGTTTTTCTCGTTTTTGAGAATTGCTGCTTTCGTAGCCATAGAACATGCATTTACCTAAATATTGTACCTATATATAAAAAATTCTATCAGCTTGTAAATCACTAGGTGATTGGAAATGCAATTGATTATTGTTCAGCTACGAAAGAGGAGCCATTAGGCAGTGATGTAAATTTACCAGTAATTTTTGAAAAGTTAATGATTTCCAACTTTTGGTAGACCTAATTTAAAGCATAAATATTGCCAGTGGAGCTCTTTTTCTACTTCATGTAGGTCTATGTTAAAAGAATATTGTGCGCATCTGATTGAGGTCAACGATTCGTACTAATATCATTTAAAATTTACCCCCGGTGCCGACCTAGCGGTGTAGTGGCGAAAGATGAAGCGGAGGTACAATTCGAAAGCACTCCCGTAAATTTTGGAAATTTGAATTTATATGCAATTATCACTAGACTTCAATGAATTCAGCCCGACTGGAGCAATCGAATTTCATTCAGATGTATTGCATAAAAAATTGACTGAGTTTGACTGATGTTTTCAAATTATTCAGCAAATGCTTTTCAATGTGCGATGCTTAAAGGCCAACTTCGATATTCAGAAAATCACATCATTGGTCGTCTAGCCTCCCAGCAAATGAGTGAAATTATCTTAAAAGACTATATATTTCCAATGGAGCACTCAGAGGATTTTGATCAGATTTGAACTGATCTGTAATGGCTTGTATGGGACGTGCTCAAATAAATGTCACTTCCCCTAAACGAACTGCGCGGCTAGTGAAAGGCATTACAGGTCTGCTGCATGCTGTTATGAAACGCGTGTTTTTCTTTGGATAGTAAGCTCAACTGCCATTTAGTTTATGACAACGATGAAGCAAACTCAAGATTGCGGGAGGCCATGATGATAAAAAAAGTTGAAGCCAAAACTTAATGACAAGATTTAGCTTGAATGTAGAAATACTGTAAATGAAATATCACAGATTTAACCAAGACGAATGTACTCTCCGCCATGGAGAGTATAATACCTTCTTAGAGTCTTCATATTTCTCATCTTCCTCCATTACTTTGTGTTCAAAAGGAACTCAAACATGTTTCGTCTTTTCCATGGTAATTTTCATTTGTCATTATAATGTTCTGTCCTCATTTCATCTCATTTAAATTTAATTTTCCTTTATCTTATTTTGCAATGTGAGTCACGTGCCTGTGTCTTTAGTAAGTTTATTTGTAATTGTTTCGATTCTACATGCATGACGCCATGTGAATGGATTATAGATATCTATGTCTGTGTTGATTATTCGTTGCATTTGTGACATTCGGCAAGTATTATTTCATCTCTGTTCTGTCATTGTCTCTACGATCATACTCCTCACGAAGACAGGTCGCGAAAGCGCGCAAATGTCAATATACTTCCATCAAAATGACGGCGATATTTTGTCTATTGATTGGGCCAACCTCATGCTTCAAAGGTGAACACTGTAGTGATAAGTAAACATCTGGAATTCAAGTTGGTGCAGTTTCTTAATTAAAATATTAATATCGTTTATGATGTTCCTGCTCATAAAACTAGGATACTTTTGTAAAATACACTTAAAGTGAAAAATAAGAAAATAATTTTGTATTTTCCAACTTTATGACCAATTATTTTATTTGTTACATAACATTTATTTGTTACATTACATTCGAATGAATTGAATTAAATATTTCTCGCCAAAACAGTTTGTTTAATCTTTACCGGTCTCCAATTACTTGACACCTTTCGCTCATGTCTTTATGTTAGAATTTAATGCATCTTACAGTAAGATTGGATAAAATTTCGATGGGAAATTCTCAAACGAGGTTAAGAATGATTTATGGGCTAATAAAAAAAGTTATTTCATTGAGATATCTCGTTTCCAGTTCAGATTCAGTTATGAGCATGTCAAGCATAAATGAAAAGCCTTTGACTTGATCGATGTGAATTAAGATAATTGAGGTTCTGTCTCGGATCTGTGCAAATGATTACTACATGCCTCTAATTCATGCGTCTGAGAATTTCAACACAGCTGTTCATCAATAGTACACGACTATCCCGTTCACTGCACGCATTCTTTATTAAACTTATACTAATTGCACTCTGTACAAGTTCTCCTTCAGCCACTGTCCTCTGATTACAAGTCGAATATTCCCGAATCAACATGCCCTCCCAATTTCAGACATGAACCCAATCCGATCCTCCAGAATAAAATTGGGATGACTTTGCCTGCGGAAACCGTTGAAGCACGGCTCAAAATCTGCCATTACTGGGCTAGATCGGTGCCTAATCATACAATAAATTTGTACACCAACACAACTGATTCCCATCCCATAGTCGTACAAACTAAACCGCTGTTGGGAGGCTCCAAAATATCTAACAAAACGCCGTTTGGACTTCATCAGGGACTCCAGGTTGTCAAAGTTCTCCAGTATCTGAATAGAACAATTGTTTTGAAGATTTAGAGATAAAGAATATAAATCTATTGCCGTTACATGGACTTTAGAATGTGAAGGGAAGCTGATCACATCGCCATCGCTTCTTGACATGACTAGCACTTTTGTTTTCCTTCTTCAGTTTAGCAGTGTACGACTAATCTTCTACTGAAATTTGTGTATCGAATACATCGAATACCAACAATACTTCTCAAATACAAATGAAAGGCATCTCTTGGAAATTTAAAGATGCAGTACAGTTTCGCCTCTTCCTTAAATCCAAATTATCAGGAGAATAATAATTGCTGTGTTGCTGTGATAAGACTTTCTCTCACCAAATTATTTTCAACTTCAAACCATTTAATATAACTATCAAGTTCGAATTTTCTCCCATCATTTCGATAAAAACAACCTGTCCTAACTTTTCATTTTCCCGTGATAAATACTTTTCAACTATACATCGTCAAGTGTCTCACTTTAGCACTCACTGCATACTATGGTAATTCGTAGCTAACCTCAATTCAATGAGTCCTCCAAATTCATGGAATACATATTTTTACTTCAATTCGCCGTTCTCTATCCGGGTTTGTAGTGTTGAATATTCATTGCAATGGTCTTTATTTTAAGGAAATTCATACTCCAAACGTTCACTGTCAAATGTTGATTATTATCGAAAGAAAACAATATCCTTGGAAATACGAGCTGTCCAGTATTGTCATAGCAAGAAAACGAAGAATATTGAAAAGAGCTTCTTACAATGGAACGGTTACGTATATTTGTTCATGGAAAATATTGCCTTTCTAAGTACACGCTTTCTTAATCGTCAGCAAGACAAACGTAAACAATCTCAGAATTAACTTTCAAGCCAATGTTCGCTATTAACGCTTGGCCAGATATTAACTGTTCCTAAAATCAGAAGTTATTCAAAGGAATGATAGTGTAATCACAAAATTAAGATCAAACATGATTATGCTCTATGGCAGTGGTTGGCAACGCGTGGTCCGTCGGCACATATTGGGTGGCCTACCACCGTTTCTCATTTAACGTGACCAGCGAACATTGTTTGAATCGGTGATTGCCCACTTCGATTTTCACTTTTAAAATGTGCTTCAAAGATTGAGGGATCTCCTATAGAATTTGCAAAATCATCAACTGATAACTAAATGATATGATGACAAAAAACTCATAATTGAATGACAAACCATGCTCCTTTTGTAATTAATATCTTCTGTGCACAAAGGTAAATAAATGTAGAACCATCAACTGGCAAGTAAATGCTACGTCACTACATAGCGTACGATTCCTTGTTGAGCATGTTTCACTGCGTAGTAAACCACGCTGCAATTTGACCATAAATACATAAAGCTGGCAATGTATGAAGGAGCCCAGCTTTATGATGTCATGATTTTTCAAGCCAACTTTTCTTTCAAGCATTTTTATATTACGACATCAGTATATTTTGTACTACAATGACATTATCGTGTGCACGAGCATCGTTAGTGGAGCCTATAAGTGATCTTTGAAAGCCGTTTATGTTCGAGTGATGCACGTGAACGTAGTTACATACAGTTTAGTCAGTTCATGCTTCTGTATATTGCACAGCATGTAAGCAGATAAATGCACTGTACTAGCAGACCGTTATTTTTTGATGAAAGAAGGTCACATTATTACATTGCCAATAGGGTCATATTGCCATGGTTCGATAGCACAGAAGAGAAGATTTAGAGTAGTAACCCCTTGGCAAAATCAAGGACAAAATGTGCAAGGATGAGTCATCATGCTGACTCATCCCCGTGACCGTGCGTGACCTTGACCTTGCGTGACCTGCTGACCTCACGTGATCTTAGGGGATGACCTTCCGTGACCTTAGGGGATGACCTCGCGTGACCTTAGGGGATGACCTTAGGAAGAGAATTTGCCAAGGATGTGATGGAAGGATGGGTCCGAGAGGAGGAAACGGGTCCCTTTGGTTGTGGAGATCGTAGAAAGTCGTGCAATAGCTCATTTGAAAGCTTTGAGTGAGAAAAATGCAGTGGAAAGCTCAGTTTGGACTAATTTTCTTGGGTTGAGAGAGGAAAATGGCAGGAAAACGTCAGAGTTGAAAAAGTCAGGTTTTGGAGGTTTTGGGATGAGAAAAGTCTTTTTCGGGCAGAAGGAGGTCTCGGATGGGAAAACGGAGTGCAAATTCGGACGTTTTGGTCAATGTTGGGTCTAGGAACTTCTTCCCAACTCAATCGAAGAGAAAAAGTTCTGACCCCCCCCCTGCCAAACTTCCAACTTTGGTTGTAGAGATCGTAGAAAATCGTACAATAGCTCATTTGAAAGCTTAGAGTGAGAAAAATGCAGTGGAAAGCTCAGTTTGGACTAATTTTCTTGGGTTGAGAGAGGAAAATGGCAGGAAAACGTCAGAGTTGAAAAAGTCAGGTTTTGGAGGTTTTGGGATGAGAAAAGTCTTTTTCGGGCAGAAGGAGGTCTCGGATGGGAAAACGGAGTGCAAATTCGGACGTTTTGGTCAATGTTGGGTCTAGGAACTTCTTCCCAACTCAATCGAAGAGAAAAAGTTCTGACCCCCCCCCCCCTCCTGCCAAACTTCCAACTTTGGTTGTAGAGATCGTAGAAAAGTCTGATCACAATAGCTCATTTGAAAGCTTAGAGTGAGAAAAATGCAGTGGAAAGCTCAGTTTGGACTAATTTTCTTGGGTTGAGAGAGGAAAATGGCAGGAAAACGTCAGAGTTGAAAAAGTCAGGTTTTGGAGGTTTTGGGATGAGAAAAGTCGTTTTTAAAATCACAGAAGGAGGTCTCGGATCTAAACGGAGTGCAAATTCGGACGTTTTGGTCAATGTTGGGTCTAGGAACTTCTTCCCAACTCAATCGAAGAGAAAAAGTCATTTCCCCTGCCAAACTTCCAACTTTGGTTGTAGAGATCGTAGAAAATCGTACAATAGCTCATTTGAAAGCTTAGAGTGAGAAAAATGCAGTGGAAAGCTCAGTTTGGACTAATTTTCTTGGGTTGAGAGAGGAAAATGGCAGGAAAACGTCAGAGTTGAAAAAGTCAGGTTTTGGAGGTTTTGGGATGAGAAAAGTCGTTTTTCGGGCAGAAGGAGGTCTCGGATGGGAAAACGGAGTGCAAATTCGGACGTTTTGGTCAATGTTGGGTCTAGGAACTTCTTCCCAACTCAATCGAAGAGAAAAAGTTCTGACCCCCCCCCCCCCCTCCTGCCAAACTTCCAATTTTGGTTGTAGAGATCGTAGAAAGTCGTGCAATAGCTCATTTGAAAGCTTAGAGTGAGAAAAATGCAGTGGAAAGCTCAGTTTGGACTAATTTTCTTGGGTTGAGAGAGGAAAATGGCAGGAAAACGTCAGAGTTGAAAAAGTCAGGTTTTGGAGGTTTTGGGATGAGAAAAGTCGTTTTTCGGGCAGAAGGAGGTCTCGGATGGGAAAACGGAGTGCAAATTCGGACGTTTTGGTCAATGTTGGGTCTAGGAACTTCTTCCCAACTCAATCGAAGAGAAAAAGTTCTGACCCCCCCCCCAGCACCGATTAAGCACAGATTTTGCTTCTAGTGATCGTAGAAAGTCGTGCAATAGCTCGTTTGAAAGCTGGGAGTGAGACAAATTCAGTGGAAAACATGGCTTGGTCGTATCTGCCTTCGTTTAGAGGTGAGACGTTATTGAAAATTTGGGACCTTGGCTAAAAACGACAGATTCAACGTATCAAAGTGCGTCAAGGTAACAAAGTTAAAAAAAACGAGCTAATGATTAGTTACTTTTCAATAGGTACAAAGTATGATTTAAAAGAAAATTTTTATATCCTAAAATGTCTAAAAATTTTAAAAATACTTACTAGAAGGACAAACAACGCTTCTCCTCTTCTCATGTGTAATGAATTGGCGAGTAAGTCGTTCTGTTCAAAATTATGTTTATCACTTATATATTGAAAAGATCCTATTTAACAGTCTGCCCATTCAGATGATAAGAGGACAGGTCGGTTTCCAATCAAAATACCAGATCTAGCTAACAACACAGCGGGATTACGCTATCTAAAATCTACCAAGTGTGTAAGAGAATTAATATTAGTTCCTCAAGCTAAAACGTGAAATAGAATTGTACACAATATGCATACAAATTATTTGACAATTTAGAATGTTAGAATGTTCATGAAAATCGCTCTAGTGGGTGAAGCAAGCCTCGGACGGGAAAACAGAGACCAGATTTGGAATCAGCGTGCCATGTTACACCTGAATGTCATTCATGCTATGTCTCCGAAGTGAAAGGAAGAAAGATGACAGAAGCAGTAAAGTTTACGAATGAATTTTGTTCACTACGTTTTCATCGACAAAGTCTTCGTGGTGTGATTAGGGACTACATCATCTCCTTTCATCATGAAAAGGCAGACTTAGAATTTTCTATCGCTAAAGGTTACTTCGTTTTCCAACAGCTCATGGACAGTTTGATGAATAAAGATGTGAAAGGACGATTAGTTGCAGAGATTGAATTTGAGAAAGTGACTGATGAACATGTAGGTGAACGTGTAGTGTTTCATTTTGCATCCTATTCTGCAGAGACGATACATGATCCCAGAGATTTCTATCAGCGACACAAGGCGAAAATTGCATCTCGAAGATTCATTTCATGAGCATGGATCCAACTTGCTCTTATGTCGCATAAAACACATTCATATTCAACTCAATGTGCTAAACTAGATTTGACTACAAGATTTGGGAAAAGCATTCATGAGTCAGACGTCCGCGTGCCTCCTTTTCCCTGCCGCAACGAAGTCAGGGGAGAAACGGAGGTCTCTGATTGGCTCACATAGTGTCAAATGTGGATTCGCAGGAGATTATAAAAGCAGACGTCTCCCCATTTTCTCTTCATTTCATTCTCCTGTGACTTGGAAAGCGTGTGTGACTTGCCATTCTCCCCTCTCAACTTTGTCTGATCAATCCTGTTTGCAAATTTACAAGTGAGTGTCATGACTGTCTGGCCTAAACCTTACCAGCATTTTAGAAGAGAGACGCAGGAGAGTGTGTGGCCGATGATTGTACAAGCTTATTTTGTTGAACCATCACCGCCACCGCCTCCACCACCTAGACGCTTTACCTTTAAGTCTTTCAGGGAATTGAAACTCAATTCGGGTCCTAAGCCCAAGACATTTAATTTACTGGACGATGACGAAGACTTAGACTTTGGTGATAAGCTTTAAATCCTGTGAACGCTCCAAAAGGTCCTCTTAAGGGCCACCTCATATGTCACTGCTAAGCTAACAATTTTCTTTTCTCTGATGATCATGAATGTACTTAGTGGTATTCTTTCGTTACAGACTGCCATGGCCATGAATCCTACTCCAACTGCTGCATCACTGAATCCTCAACATCTCGAGCTGTGGAATCCGAAAATTGAAAAGGTAATTCACGGCTATCCTACCTACAAACAACAAGTGCGCTACAACGGTGTTCGACTCTATCTTCAAACACCGGCGGTATACTTACCAAAAGTGGATACGCAAGTAAATCGTTGCGGTCAAAACCTGAGTATCCCTATTGATAATTGGTTGCGACAGCAGCTTGACATTTTAGAAGACATCGTGAGGCAAAAGGCTCTTATTCCTACTGAACTATTACAGTTGTGGCCAGAAAAGAAAACTTCTTATTATAGACCATTGTATCGCGGCACTCGCTGCTATATTTTACAAAGCAAGTATTGTAAAGTCACTTCAGGAGTGACAGTTGAACAATCAGTTGAAACAGAATTGTCATCGTTAGGTGCAGGCTTTTATTCATTTCATATTGAGGTGCCTGCTGTTTATGTGGGACCTCATCAATCTGACGGTAATTTGATTTCTTTCAATTTGCGCATTGCTCAAATTCATCATCAACCTGAGTTAACAGGACTTGATCACATTGAGAAAGTCATTGATTCTTGTGTCAAAGAGTGTCAAGAACCTGTCACTAAACCTAAACGTCGTCGCGCATCAAAGAAAGATGGTGCTACCACCAAAGAGAAACCTTAAGTATTGTAATCAGTTAGTATGTAGTGAATGTGGAAAACGCGGCCTTGCGCGTTATGTTCAAATAAAACATTGTCATCATGTTGTATGTATCTTTTGTTATGTAAAGGACAGACATCCTTGTAAAGTTCCTGCTCAATGTATTATTTTGTAATGAAGTCTTTTTGATATTGTAGGTTGTCATCTTCATAGACAGTGAGGGAACACCCATGCAGGAATTGAGTGCTATTGCAATGAGAGAAAGTGATCAAACTGTTGCTAGTGTATATCATAGATTTGCCTACTGTCCTCCACACAAAGACGAATGGTCACGACGTCATGTGCATGGACTTGATCCTTCTATTTCGATTCATATTGGATTTGTAAATGAAACGTATTTGATAAGTGATTTTAAACGGTGGTTGTCAGGTTTTCATATTGTTAAAATATTAGGAAATGATTCTGAACGAGAAGCAACAACACTTCAGTTGCACATTGATAATTTATATTTACCATGTTGGGTAGATCGTGTAAGACAAGACTATCATATGCATTGTGATCAAAAGAAGTTTAGAGATGAAATGATTTTTGACATGGCAATATGTTTCGGTGAGAGACATCACCTGTACAGACCACCATCCCATTGTAATACTAGAAATAAAGCTACCTACATTGCAAAACTCTCTTCACGCTGGCATTGTAGTCTCTATGACGTTTATGAACTGTATCTATATTATTGTCAACAGCATGGGTCTATGTAAAACATGTTTTTACTCCTTGTGAATGAATGATGATCATTTTATGAAGTGTATTCTGTAATTGTGAATTTTGTCTGGTGTTGAATAAACTTACAGTGGAACATGATTGTTATTTCTGTTTTATTCATAGTGGAAGTCATTGAAGCAATGTGAAATCTATAGTTACAACGTTTATGATGGCGCATCGTACCTTAAGTAACCACATGTGTCATTTGACACTTGATCAACAAGGATTCGATGGATTTTTACAAGATTGGAAACTTACATTTAAAATGAAGATGAATGATATGAAAGTGATCAATTTTATGGTCGTCATATGGAAAAAATTATGGAGAGAATAGAAGAGATATTGGAAGGAAATGCATACGTTGTTTAACATATCATGATTCAACTGAGTGTGTTTACATCCACGACTTTGTTTGATGCGCGACACATTGTGTAGATGCAATAAAGTTTTCTTTTCACTGAGTATTTTGTAATGGTGTATAGAGCAACATGAGTCATTGCGCTTTGTGCATTACTATCAGGCTCTTTGTTAGATAAATGAATGCGTCTTTGTTCGAGAAAAGGGACGTGTCATAACATGAGTCATTGCGCTTTGTGCATTACTATCAGGCCCTTTGTTAGACAAATGAATGCGTCTTTGTTCGCTAGAAGGGCGTGTCACTCAAGTCTTTGTGAGGACTAGAACGACTTTGTAAGAGGGAAGGTTTCCACCGACGCAGTCAAAAGTTCACGTGCGATAACTTTTTGTCACATAACAAAGACAGGGAAAACGAGAAAAGGGAAACGCATGTGATTGGAGCTAGGTCTGCTTATAAAACGGACGACTGAGCGCATGGCAATCATTTCCGTCCTTGCGCTAACCATGCAGTTGCTCGAAGCCATCAACTCCTCTGCTCTCGCACTGGGTACACTGAACTCCCTTACTTTAGCATCGGGTAAAAATGCTTTCAATCAAAAGATAACTCATCATGGAGAAGTCGTAACCATAAAAACACCAAGTCATCGGATAGATTATCTAAAGGTTATATCAACAAAGTATGGACTGGCCGTGTGTGTGCCGTTAGACTATTGAACACGGTTACAATTCAATACTCTTGAAACATTCCTGAAAGAAAATCTCACGATTCCCAAAGGAGGAGGAGAAAATTTCTGTCTCTTGGGTGGAGGTAGATGAGTGTCTGGATGGCCGTACGGTAATGAGTGGTTAGGACTCATCGAGCATCGCTTGTCTTCCCAAGCTGAGAGACAGAAACTTTCTCCTCCTCCGTCCGGCGATGTCTTATGATGAATGCTTCCTCTCTGTTGTGGTTGATGTTTTGCTTTTTCGCTCCATGGCGTTTTCTATGGGGTGTTGTGAGTGAGTGACTTGTAACATGCGTCCAACTCCAGATCACTTCATATCATGACTTACATATCAACTGGTTTTCCTGACTTTGTTTTCTCCCTGTACATGAGTGACTTTGTTTTCTCCGGTGATGTGAGGTATAAAAACTTTGTTTTCTGCTACCATCAGTATTAACTGCATGTGGCTGTGATGAAAATCGGTTGTGATGATGAATAACATATCATGTACTTACTGTGTCGTTTTTCTTTTGACATAAAGATGGGATTCTCACTCATTAGACAGAGGTAAAAGTTTTAATCATTTTGTAAGATGGGTAGGGTTAGAAATAAAGTTGTTCATTGTAAGTTAAAAATAAAGTTATACCCATGTCGCTGTTTGTAAGATAGGTGAAATATAAATGAAGTCAGAATTACTTCACTGTTTGTAAAGTTAGAAATAAAGTTGACGTTTGTAAAGTTAGAAATAAAGTTGATGATTGTAAAGTTTGAATTAATGTTAAAATCATCTCACTGTTTGCAAGATAGGTAAAGTATAAAATAAATTATAACCATATCACTGTTTGTAAGATAGGTGAAATGTAAATGAAGTTAGAATCACTTCACTGTTTGCAAAAGTAGAAATAAAGTTGACGTTTGTTAAGTTAGAAATAAAGTTATACCCATGTCAGAGTTTGTAAGTTAACATCCTCACCAACGAATGTGACATCATGGAAATTTCTTCGGCTTAGGAAACATCAACCACTTTACTGACTCATGTCTATAAATAGCTCTGACTCATGAAGGGGTAAGGCGCAAGTCAGATAGATAAGAATCTAATCAGTCTTGTTCAACCTTTTCACCGACATGTGTGTGGGCGTTATTTATCAGACAAAGCGATGGCGCCTCACGTCAGACAGCGTGACCTTTTCACCGACAAGTGTGTGGACATCATTTCATGTCTATAAATAGCGCTGACACATCATAAAGCGAATAACCTTGTTGATGACCTTTTCACCGACACGTGTGTGGACGATAGTTCATTGCGATGACTCATTCAAAACGTATCATGTGATTAACACGATTCTATTAACTGTGACTCATATAGATAACGCACTAAAGATTCAACAATGTCAGCTACTTTACTGATATCACGTAAACCAGTCATGATACAATTTCCGTTGTGAAACACTGCAATATGTACAGGATGCCACTTTTGAATCAAAGCAGCAGGAAAGAGTTCAGTTTCATAAAATATACAATGATTACTGGTTTTAATGTTGGCTAGATTCACTAACATCTTCAATTGAACAGACACTACTATATTCTTCAATGTCAGGGGACTGAGGCGGAGATGAGGCATGAGTGTTTGCATTTTTTTGACGACTTCGTAACACATGGACTGCATCACGAAATGAGAAAGGTTTCCTAGGACTTGGATTTTGCCGCATCGAAAGATTTGAAGATTTCGACCGTTGCTCATGCGAATGACCAACATTTGCGGACGACCGCGATGATAGACTGAATCGGGAAGATGGGTATGCAACTGTTCTAAATCGATGTCTCTTCTGAGATTCATTTCACGCATGGCGTTGATGATGCGGATGGGGAGCATGACTCACAAATAACATGAGGGTTGAGTAAACTTCCCTTTTATACTTTTCCCATGAGGGTTTTGGAATCACAATGTAGCAGTGATCATTATGAAGAATCATCTCTTGAATGCGAATAAATACAATGCCGTCTCCTACGTTAATGACACGACAAGACTTGGGATAGGATTGCGCGATGCAACCTTCGTAGATGAAAGCGTTCTAGAGTTATCTGAAGTTGACGTTTCGTTTCATGAAATGTAACACACTGACTTTTCCATGATACAAGGAGCCATTCTGATAATATCCACATGATTAAAACTTGAGTGAAGAAGGGTATGCCTAAGAAAGAAGGAGAGAGAGTCATGTTCATGTGTGGCATGGTGAGTGTCCATTTTCTTTCTTGATACGGTGGCCGTTAGGCCGTGGTCTCATAAAGACCGATGGAGCGTTCTCAGTGTGTGGAGAGTGTTACTGTAGTTGATCATCATCAACATGGACATCATTTTTAAAGGTGATGGAGACAAGATAGGGATTTAACGTAAACAACCTTCCGTCCCTGCGCAGACGCATGTAGATGGTTTTAATTTTAATTTCGAAGGAGTAGAATCCTTTTCTCAAAATGGGGAGTGGTTTGCAATTGAGTAAGTCGAATTCGCTGACCTCCTTTTCATGGATGATGAGACAGTGTCTATCCATATGCACATACATGTATCGTCTTTCCATAATGGGAACTTGTGGCCGCTTCCCATTGTGTCGAACAATTTCTTTGGGAATGGTGAGATTTTCTTTCAGGAATGTTTCAAGAGTATTGAATTGTAACCGTGTCCAATAGTCTAACGGCACACACACGGCCAGTCCATACTTTGTTGATATAACCTTTAGATAATCTATCCGATGACTTGGTGTTTTTATGGTTACGACTTCTCCATGATGAGTTATCTTTTGATTGAAAGCATTTTTACCCGATGCTAAAGTAAGGGAGTTCAGTGTACCCAGTGCGAGAGCAGAGGAGTTGATGGCTTCGAGCAACTGCATGGTTAGCGCAAGGACGGAAATGATTGCCATGCGCTCAGTCGTCCGTTTTATAAGCAGACCTAGCTCCAATCACATGCGTTTCCCTTTTCTCGTTTTCCCTGTCTTTGTTATGTGACAAAAAGTTATCGCACGTGAACTTTTGACTGCGTCGGTGGAAACCTTCCCTCTTACAAAGTCGTTATAGTCCTCACAAAGACTTGAGTGACACGCCCTTCTAGCGAACAAAGACGCATTCATTTGTCTAACAAAGGGCCTGATAGTAATGCACAAAGCGCAATGACTCATGTTATGACACGTCCCTTTTCTCGAACAAAGACGCATTCATTTATCTAACAAAGAGCCTGATAGTAATGCACAAAGCGCAATGACTCATGTTGCTCTATACACCATTACAAAATACTCAGTGAAAAGAAAACTTTATTGCATCTACACAATGTGTCGCGCATCAAACAAAGTCGTGGATGTAAACACACTCAGTTGAATCATGATATGTTAAACAACGTATGCATTTCCTTCCAATATCTCTTCTATTCTCTCCATAATTTTCTCCATATGACGACCATAAAATTGATCACTAAGAGTAATCCATTCTGTGCAATAAGATCCAAAACGAAGTGGTTTTTGCAAATCTTTCAACTCTATATAAGCAACGAGTCTACCCTTTACATCTTGAGGTTGTAAACTCTCCATCAATCTTTTGAAGAGAGGAAGGCTTTCGTGAGCACTACTTTCATATCATTCATCTTCATTTTAAATGTAAGTTTCCAATCTTGTAAAAATCCATCGAATCCTTGTTGATCAAGTGTCAAATGACACATGTGGTTACTTAAGGTACGATGCGCCATCATAAACGTTGTAACTATAGATTTCACATTGCTTCAATGACTTCCACTATGAATAAAACAGAAATAACAATCATGTTCCACTGTAAGTTTATTCAACACCAGACAAAATTCACAAGTACAGAATACACTTCATAAAATGATCATCATTCATTCACAAGGAGTAAAAACATGTTTTACATAGACCCATGCTGTTGACAATAATATAGATACAGTTTATAAACGTCATAGAGACTACAATGCCAGCGTGAAGAGAGTTTTGCAATGTAGGTAGCTTTATTTCTAGTATTACAATGGGATGGTGGTCTGTACAGGTGATGTCTCTCACCGAAACATATTGCCATGTCAAAAATCATTTCATCTCTAAACTTCTTTTGATCACAGTGCATATGATAGTCTTGTCTTACACGATCTACCCAACATGGTAAATATAAATTATCAATGTGCAACTGAAGTGTTGTTGCTTCTCGTTCAGAATCATTTCCTAATATTTTAACAATATGAAAACCTGACAACCACCGTTTAAAATCACTTATCAAATACGTTTCATTTACAAATCCAATATGAATCGAAATAGAAGGATCAAGTCCATGCACATGACGTCGTGACCATTCGTCTTTGTGTGGAGGACAGTAGGCAAATCTATGATATACACTAACAACAGTTTGATCACTTTCTCTCATTGCAATAGCACTTAATTCCTGCATGGGTGTTCCCTCACTGTCTATGAAGATGACAACCTACAATATCAAAAAGACTTCATTACAAAATAATCCATTGAGCAGGAACTTTACAAGGATGTCTGTCCTTTACATAACAAAAGATACATACAACATGATGACAATGTTTTATTTGAACATAACGCGCAAGGCCGCGTTTTCCACATTCACTACATACTAACTGATTACAATACTTAAGATTTCTCTTTGGTGGTAGCACCATCTTTCTTTGATGCGCGACGACGTTTAGGTTTAGTGACAGGTTCTTGACACTCTTTGACACAAGAATCAATGACTTTCTCAATGTGATCAAGTCCTGTTAACTCAGGTTGATGATGAATTTGAGCAATGCGCAAATTGAGAGAAATCAAATTACCGTCAGATTGATGAGGTCCCACATAAACAGCAGGCACCTCAATATGAAATGAATAAAAGCCTACACCTAACGATGACAATTCTGTTTCAACTGATTGTTCAACTGTCACTCCTGAAGTGACTTTACAATACTTGCTTTGTAAAATATAGCAGCGAGTGCCGCGATACAATGGTCTATAATAAGAAGTTTTCTTTTCTGGCCACAACTGTAATAGTTCAGTAGGAATAAGAGCCTTTTGCCTCACGATGTCTTCTAAAATGTCAAGCTGCTGTCGCAACCAATTATCAATAGGGATACTCAGGTTTTGACCGCAACGATTTACTTGCGTATCCACTTTTGGTAAGTATACCGCCGGTGTTTGAAGATAGAGTCGAACACCGTTGTAGCGCACTTGTTGTTTGTAGGTAGGATAGCCGTGAATTACCTTTTCAATTTTCGGATTCCACAGCTCGAGATGTTGAGGATTCAGTGATGCAGCAGTTGGAGTAGGATTCATGGCCATGGCAGTCTGTAACGAAAGAATACCACTAAGTACATTCATGATCATCAGAGAAAAGAAAATTGTTAGCTTAGCAGTGACATATGAGGTGGCCCTTAAGAGGACCTTTTGGAGCGTTCACAGGATTTAAAGCTTATCACCAAAGTCTAAGTCTTCGTCATCGTCCAGTAAATTAAATGTCTTGGGCTTAGGACCCGAATTGAGTTTCAATTCCCTGAAAGACTTAAAGGTAAAGCGTCTAGGTGGTGGAGGCGGTGGCGGTGATGGTTCAACAAAATAAGCTTGTACAATCATCGGCCACACACTCTCCTGCGTCTCTCTTCTAAAATGCTGGTAAGGTTTAGGCCAGACAGTCATGACACTCACTTGTAAATTTGCAAACAGGATTGATCAGACAAAGTTGAGAGGGGAGAATGGCAAGTCACACACGCTTTCCAAGTCACAGGAGAATGAAATGAAGAGAAAATGGGGAGACGTCTGCTTTTATAATCTCCTGCGAATCCACATTTGACACTATGTGAGCCAATCAGAGACCTCCGTTTCTCCCCTGACTTCGTTGCGGCAGGGAAAAGGAGGCACGCGGACGTCTGACTCATGAATGCTTTTCCCAAATCTTGTAGTCAAATCTAGTTTAGCACATTGAGTTGAATATGAATGTGTTTTATGCGACATAAGAGCAAGTTGGATCCATGCTCATGAAATGAATCTTCGAGATGCAATTTTCGCCTTGTGTCGCTGATAGAAATCTCTGGGATCATGTATCGTCTCTGCAGAATAGGATGCAAAATGAAACACCACACGTTCACCTACATGTTCATCAGTCACTTTCTCAAATTCAATCTCTGCAACTAATCGTCCTTTCACATCTTTATTCATCAAACTGTCCATGAGCTGTTGGAAAACGAAGTAACCTTTAGCGATAGAAAATTCTAAGTCTGCCTTTTCATGATGAAAGGAGATGATGTAGTCCCTAATCACACCACGAAGACTTTGTCGATGAAAACGTAGTGAACAAAATTCATTCGTAAACTTTACTGCTTCTGTCATCTTTCTTCCTTTCACTTCGGAGACATAGCATGAATGACATTCAGGTGTAACATGGCACGCTGATTCCAAATCTGGTCTCTGTTTTCCCGTCCGAGGCTTGCTTCACCCACTAGAGCGATTTTCATAAACATTCTAACTCTGTCGTTTTTCGCCAAAGTCCCAAATTTTCAATAACGTCTCACCTCTAAACGAAGGCAGATACGACCAAGCCATGTTTTCCACTGAATTTGTCTCACTCCCAGATTTCAAACGAGCTATTGCACGACTTTCTACGATCACTAGAAGCAAAATCTGTGCTTAATCGGTGCTGGGGGGGGGGGGGGGCACTTTTTTTTCTCTTCGAGTTGGAGGAAAAGAAGAAGTTAGACCCAACATCCAAAACGTCCGAATTTCCGAACTCCGTTTTCGTCCCATCCGAGACCTCCTTCTGCCCGAAAAACGACTTTTCTCATCCCAAAACCTCCAAAACCTGACTTTTTCAACTCTGACGTTTTCCTGCCATTTTCCTCTCTCAACCCAAGAAAATTAGTCCAAACTGAGCTTTCCACTGCATTTTTCTCACTCTAAGCTTTCAAATGAGCTATTGCACGACTTTCTACGATCTCTACAACCAAAGTTGGAAGTTTGGCAGGGGGGGTCAGAACTTTTTCTCTTCGATTGAGTTGGAAAGAAGTTCCTAGACCCAACATTGACCAAAACGTCCGAATTTGCACTCCGTTTTCCCATCCGAGACCTCCTTCTGCCCGAAAAACGACTTTTCTCATCCCAAAACCTCCAAAACCTGACTTTTTCAACTCTGACGTTTTCCTGCCATTTTCCTCTCTCAACCCAAGAAAATTAGTCCAAACTGAGCTTTCCACTGCATTTTTCTCACTCTAAGCTTTCAAATGAGCTATTGCACGACTTTCTACGATCTCTACAACCAAAGGGACCCGTTTCCTCCTCTCGGACCCATCCTTCCATCACATCCTTGGCAAATTCTCTTCCTAAGGTCATCCCCTAAGGTCACGCGAGGTCATCCCCTAAGGTCACGGAAGGTCATCACCTAAGATCACGTGAGGTCAGCAGGTCACGGGAGGTCAGCAGGTCACGCAAGGTCAAGGTCACGCACGGTCAAGGGGATGAGTCAGCATGATGACTCATCCTTGCACATTTTGTCCTTGATTTTGCCACGGGGTTACTACTATTTAGTAATTAGTTAGGCCTAATCACTTTTCATTATTCATACAGATTTTAGAATGCAGAATATCATGAGTGGGGAGACACCCCTGTTACTGGTACTGTTTCCATGAGACGCGGGAGTCAGCGCTGATTACGTGGAGCATTGCTGGCAGCGTTGTTGTCGTTGGAAGCCAGTATGACAGGTGCAAACGAACCGGGGTTAAGGAGGTTAAGAGCAGCTATGTCCCTTATTGGCTTAATGGAGTGTCCATGCATGCCTGGATCAATCGTAACACATCAGGGCCTCCAAGGATGGCGCAGGACTGCTGTTAAGGCGGTTTTACACTTTCCAACTTGCTCGTCCTTCGTTGCTGGATTGACATGTTCGGCGGGATAAAAAGCTTTTACACGATCCAGTAAGTTGGACGAACTTCGGATTTCCTTAATGCTATTTCTGGATGAATTATCGGTCTATTGTCACAGCTGTCATAAGCTGGGTCTTTTCTTATACTCATCGATAATAGTATCGATGGCCTCGTTGTTCCAACATCCTTGTAAAGACATTATTGAATGAACAACCTGTGGTACGCTGCTTTATAAATTCAGAGTTCAGACCCGAATCAGGTTAACTATACACTGATTTTCTGACTCGTAAGGGATTCCCGTGAGCGACGTAGGAATGTTGATTGACGTAGGCCCATATGAATGATAGATAGCTGTCTCACGAGACACGCCAAGAGCCAATCATAAACGAGAATCAGACCATGTTGGATGAGAATATTCAACTAGACGAACTTCCCATCCAACAAGCGCCAACTATGTTGGCCAACATATTGGACTGTGTGAAAGCATCGTGAACATGTTGGATCCAACATGTTAGCCAACAAGTTGGACCGTGTAAAACCGCCTTTAGTTTAGTCCTGGTTGGATGGGGCTAGATTGTTGCTACTCTGGTTGCCACTCCGCACTTTCGTGCTTATCTTTTACTCACATGCGGATGTAGTTATGCGAAACGAATCAACGAGCAGTCACTCCATGCGGCATGAAGGGCGCACTGGATTAGGGAGAGGAAGTTGTAGGAACAGAGCGATGAGGAAGATTCACGCTTTCTGGTGTTACAAATTATTAAGGTTTATTTTAGCATCAAAATAATAATCATGAGAACAAAGAAACGTTATCTTTATTCGAAATGTGATAGCTGCCGCAGGTCACAATAATAGCTTTTGATAATCTGCAACAACAGTTTCAGTCCAGGTACTAAATTCGCAAGTCAATCTTGTATGTCAGTTCTTCGTACATTCGCGGTTCGATATGACACCACTTGTTTCCTTCACTCGTCTGTCTACAGTTGTGCATTGCCGTCGTTCACAATCATGTCTTTATTTACAGGTGTACGACGTTCAATTCATTGGGTCGATGGCAGTAAACATTCCATTCATTGTTAAGTAATACTAAAGCAGTAAACAATGAGACTCGGTGAACCCACGAGGAAAACAATGATACAGTGAAATTAACAAAAGCCTCAATCAAACAATGAAGCTAACGTATAACAAAGAATAGAATAATAGAATGCACGCCCGCGTAGAAGGAAAAAGAGCAGAACAATGTAGCAGTAGAGGAATGTGTCTCCCTGTTACATTACTCGGCAGAAGGGGCTATCAAAGATGCAATTAATTGATTGGGACCATGGAAAAGTTTCAATTAATTGATCGATTAATCTAAAATGATGGTCAAGCTCGTTGATGTCATCACCACTTACCAAGGATAACTTAACACCTTCAATGTGTATTATCACAAACTGACAGCTTCAAGGGGTCTAAGGCAATAGTAGACTTATTTGATGCATCAACTATTTAGGGTCTCTGTTCTACAAATCAGAATACTTTCATGACAACTTTTAAAACTCTACTCTGTGTTCTGTAATGTACGTATGATTTTTCATCCATTTGTTTTAATAATTGATTGCCTCCATAATTGAGATAGGCCTACATGAACTGACGTCTGTAAACAATATTAACGTCCAAGTAAGAATATGTTTTTCATGCAATAAGTCTACACACTGCCTAGTTCTCTCTAAACTGATAATATGCTACTCCATGACATTTAAGTTGCACGCAGCAATATCAAATCGAAAATCCGATATCAAGAAAAGTTTGTTCAAATAGCAATTGTGATTCATTGACGGTATTCTCTTGCATGTGAAATTTATTGATTGCTTAGCCCGATATAATTTCATAATATCAATTAATTTTGATAACCACAGCTTGTTAGCATCAAGCTGCAAGTATAATATGCATGATGATGCATGGCCGTAGGAATGTCAACTTGGAAGATCTAGCTACGATCACCTTTGCATGTACGCTGATAATCAAATTAAAAAACTACACGGCTAAAAAGTTCGAAAAATCCAGAAATCGGAAGAAAATAAAATTAAAACAACTGCCTAATGGAAAATCATGTAATAAATTAGATTACTTAAAGTCCAGTGCGCATCAATATAAGTGAATACTTGAAACATAGAGATCCATACCCTAGTACAGAGTATGATGCGAATACTTACAAAGTATTCAGTCGACCCAACTTTTAAGGGGACGGGAAATAAATCAAAACTAATCAGTCTATATTTCCATTAAACTAAAGACGAGAGCTTGGTATGGAACATGGCGAGAAGCTAACCAAAAATTGTAAATGATGAACACCAAGAAAAAAAGAAATCAAAATATGATTGCTATGCACATTAAAGCATGAGAAGGGAAAGGTCGCTCACTCTATCATCACGACGAATAAAACCGCTGTTTTGATCCCCACAACTAACAGTCATTTAGTTATTGCCACAACGGTTCCCTCATGATTTCCTTGTGTCGATGCATTTAACTATGGAATTTTGAACTGTGCGTGAATGACAGTTAGTTGATGGAAGCTTTGCGGCTATCGACAACTCGCGGAATGTGCGCAAGCATGTAAACTAGTGAAGTGTATTTTAATTATTCCACTGCACAGTGGGTCAGAAGTCGGCAAAACCTCAAAAATCGATACTTGAATTTTGTAAATTAATAGATGTAGATAAACATTTATCTCCATGAAATCAGCGGGATAAAACATATTTATTTCACGATTCCATAGCTGTAATTGTCCGGTTTTCGATATACATAGCAGTATTCGGATAAATTGGTAACTCATACTTAACGCGTCACCGAAAAACGTCCCTTCCAAAACTGCTATTTAACACATGTATTTGACTTCGTTTTACTCGTCAAATCGCATAACTTCTAAATCGTGATAGAAAATTGCGCAAAATGAAGGTTTCTTCGGACAAGTCTTCATCGTTGAATAATTTTTACAAAGCAGTTTTCAATATTCTAAGCCCGTTTAAACCTCATAGAGCCTAAGAGGAATGGGTTAAGCCATGATTGGACTCAATAATTTGGTGATGATAAAATTAGTAATATCATGACATACAAATCTTTTCTTTGCAGTTTTATTTGGGAAAATATGTTTTGTGGGAATTACATGAAATAGGCCTACCAATAAAATAGCATGCGTAATAAAAAAAGTAAAGCATAACGCAGCAGAATAAAATTTAACTGAATTAGCTTACATGTTAGCCTATTAGCCTAGGCCTAGTAAACCGCCTTCATATGTGGGCCCATGTACACCCTATACGTGTGTAAAGAATATTCATGCACGAAATAAAATATAAAAACATGTTACAGAACTAAGATGATGGAATGACTTCGTGCCCTATCTATAACTTACCTTGCCATGTGTAGCCGTTACGCTGTTTATAGATACCGCACTACCTACTTAGAAAGCCTACGATATACCGAGCGTTCCAAAAGTCCTCGTCGCTATAAATTCAATGCAATTTAAGGGCTGCATTCATGTTAAATCATTATCTATAAAGATAGATATCATGGCAAAAATATATATGTATGTATTTGTATGATCAAGAATTTACACAAAATCAAAGGAATCCAGTCATAGAATAATGCTAGTCCGCGATAGCCAGCTACGGAGGATGGAATCAACCGCAACCAGATCGCCTTCCAATACTATCACACACGATTACATGATCTGTCGTCTATGGTTCTCCGCAGACACACAAGTCATTCTCCAGATCCTCCGATCTGGTGAAGGAAGGTCTTACAACTTCCATGCCACGTTCGAAAGCGATTGAGGAGGACCTATTGAGGTCGTGGTACGTCGCATCCTTGAGGCCTGAATGATGACACCTTCAAATATTGAGATAGTCGGCAAGATTTTTGATAACCTATGCGATGATTGGCCTAATATGCAAACTGGACATACCACATAAGTAGCATAAAAACCGGCTAATCTTAGTATATGCATGAAGGCATCCAAGTGGCGTAAAATCGATATTATATATTATGATATAGTATATTATGATATGTAATATCATAATATATTTCAGATATCAAAATAATGCTTAATCAATGTAAGCGGTAAAGTAAAGTTTTATCATGATGAAAAATTAACTTAGGATAACTCATGTTTGGCCGCTCCCGACGGGTGACGAGTTATACGAATACCACTGCATATGCATGCCTTCCTAGTTTTGTGGATAAATAAAATCTACTACCGAAGTAGTAGATTAAACGCTCGGAATCTCCTGCACACTAGGGAAGAGTGGAATAAATAAAAATATCAAGAATTTGCTCTTGAGGTACCACAATTCTCTATACTGGCGCATTTTCATCTACGAAGGTTCAAAGTGATTCAGGAATCACATTATCAATCCATCATATTATAAGCCTTAGTTGACTGATTTATTTATTTATTTATTGCAAAAGCAAAAGGACCCAAATGGTTCCGAGGAACACTTACATTGAGCCTACAACATGCATCATGTGAAAACTTTACAGTAAGGTGAGAGATCGATACAATTAACACGAGTCTTGAAAATGGGTAGTGATGGAGATGAGACAACATACTCAGGCAATGAGATTTATGTCTTATGATTTATTGTTTGACTATTTATGCTATGACTTTTTGATGTTTATGAAAGCGAATTGATGTTATTGCGCTTACAAAAGCACCACTGTTTCGGGACACTGTACATAAAAGGTCACATGAATGCAAGTTTGTAAGAGCGATCTGAACTTTTTACCACAAAGTCTCTGTCGGATATAGAGACTTGAATGCCTAAGTTCTCCAAGAGTTGAGACGCAGAATTTCAAGTGTGAAAATTAGATCTACTTCTAGACGTAAATTTTCCTTTAAAAAATGACTGTATGATTTTATATCGATTTAAGAATCCTTTTTAATGAGATGTGACTGTGAAAGTAATGTTTCAGTCCTCATGATAAATGATGGTGATAAATCCGCAAGATGACGAATTGACATTTTGTCACATCCTCTCTCAATCATCGAATGAAGATATATGAGAGATTTGTTAAAAACTTTCAGAATATGAGAAATATTCTCGTTGATGATATTTTCATTGCACTTGTGGTTTTGACAGCAAAAATGATGCTGTTGATATCGAATAGATCATTTTACGCAAAACAAACTTTCATTATTCGCATAAAACGATTGCCAACACTAAATCGCAATTGTTGTATTCGAAAAGAAATAGATGATATGCAAGAAGCATATCGATGAAAGAAAATATTGAATCAGGATGCGCGAACCTTGTATGCCAGCTACGCACCAAATTTTCCAAAACCTTAAAGCATCACTCCTCGATTCTATTAAATGAACAAACTTCAAATGAATTCTTCAGTCAGCCTGTCATATCAGGATTTACTTTCTTTTCAACGTCATTGCACACGAACAAGTTTGCTCTCCAAAATTGCATGATTAATACTCATAAACACTTGAGTATTGATTTCTTTAATCAAAAATGATGCAGTTGTAGCCGTTTTATTATTGAAGCTCACATCAAGCGAAAGTGCATTGATCGCTTTAAGTACTTCATTTTTCTCAAAATTGAACCCAAAAGGAACAGACGGTGGAATAAAATAAACAAGAAATTCGGTGAGAAAACGTCACTGTTCTCCCGAACTCCATGCCAGCTGGCTTTATATGTAATCATTCAATCAGTATCAAGTCAGTGCTTACTCTAATTGATATTGGTGTTAAGAATAAAGATAAGGGCGTAAATCATCCACAACTAAAATTGAAATTCAAGCCATGAGAAAAAAAGGTTGCCAATCTCGATTTATGTCTTACATTTCAAGTTGAAATCCGTACTGAGTCATGAAATTGTTCCTGCACCGAGGAAATAGTTGAAATAGCTGAGATTCTCAATAGTAAAGAAGCAATTGGAATTCAAAAGAATTCAACATTTCTTCATTTGTCTTCATCCACAATAATATGATATGGAATACAATTCTTCGACCATTACTTCAGCTACTAATTAAGGAATATAAAACTTATGACTGCAGACCGTCAGTCATCAGCAGGAGGTATTCGTGTAGCTGTGTTTCGAGACTTCGACACCTTCGAACAGGCCTAAAGTGGACCGCAGATTTTTTGAAATAATTCCTTCCTCAAAACCATCTAAACTGGGGGATTTCTTTTAGATGTATATTGCGTTGATGGATAATCGAGTTTAATTTGTTCGGCTTGCAACCATGTGTTTCATGGCGAACGCTAACATCATTCTTCTCATTTTTCACATAAACACGAATTCTGTGAGATCTGAGATAACTTAAGCAATGTTTTATTGTCGGTGTCAATTATTATTAGCATGGTAATTTGAATAGTAATTTGAAAAGATAATGGTATAAAACTTGCATTATATGCTATTTTCAATCTGAATTTCATTTTTGTCATTTTTATCTTTTTCATATTTTATTTTGTTGTTTTGCTCTAAATTGTGACGAATGAACATGTTAACGCTGAATAGAGAAGTAAACAAGCGTCTTTCGAATTTATCTTGCTGGAAAAACCTGCATTTACAGTACTCACTATAATTTGTAGTTTGATTGTTTTTCTCTTTAACTATGAAGTTTGGATATTGAATGTTTGAGTTTTCTGTTGTATAAGATGTTTTGTCACTCAAAGTGATGAGGAGACATTACGAAAATTAAAGCACATCGAGTGCGATTCATGTAAGAGTTTTCAATCAACAATCTCGTGGTAACAACAAAATCTGGATCGGCGCTGAATATTACGATGGGTCGAGATATGCAACGACTAGTATCCCGAATCCTAAACACTTAAGTCATGAGTCTTCCCTGGATCATGTAAGATCAGAAGAAGGAAAAATCAAGAGAAAAAATTATGCAAGACTGCTTGTTGGATGATCATGCCTACAAACAAAGCGACATCCATTCTCCAACGATTGCTAATGTAGTTCGTCTGCAAAACTGGTTCTCAATGTGTGGCGCACAGGCCACTTGATGACCCATCAACTCGATGCAATTTAAACTCGCGTTCTGTCGCATCATTAAATAAATAAATTTAAATGAATAAACCGTGTTTATCCTCGGAAGCACATTAGGCGAGGAGCCGTGGCCGAGCTTATTTATCCCAACCTCATTCTTTTATTCTGAGCTTTTAGCAAGAATGCAGAATGTGTATGTTTTAAAAGTCTTAGGTTTGACTCGACCAAGGTCTACCGGACGCAGGGCGAACAATCTACCACAATGCCACTGCGACGGTAAATTTTGGTGGTCGATTTGTCATTATGTAGTTGACGTTCGTAGCAGGTAGTCATCTTTAGAGCAAAGTAAGTTATTGCAGCATGTTGCTTTCTTTTCATATAATACATGTTTAGATGCCTTATGCTCAATTATCGACATTATAACTCACGGTAGGTCTACATTTCGATATTAGTGCATTGATATACATGTACCTCACAAGCATGTGTTTATTTTTGGCAGGCTTAATAGCGTCATTGGCATTTTGAAGTTGCATAAGTATCAAATATCTGTGACCCGCCAAAAATTGAGTTAAGGACCTGTTTTTGATAGGAATTTTCTATTTTCTATATATTTAACACGCATTACTTCGTGAACGTGTTTTGATGCGGCACTCGACATCACAGTGCAGACAAAACAAATGTAACCAGAAAATCGATCTGAGTTTAACGTTGATGGGAGGAATTTGGGCGAAAAACCTGCAGTTACTATGTCCACGGAAAACATACACGACGAGTCAAAGAAAGATGTACGAAATATTCTACTGTCACTCACCTCCTTTCCTTTGAACGACGATATAGATGATGTCCGTTCACATTCAACTGAGATGACAGTAGATGAATCGCTCTTCACTAGCGAATCTTTGTGCCTCCACTGGCTTGCATTTGACCCTCCAGCTGATGCGCCGCCTCCGCTACCTGCACTTCCAACACTGTGTCCTCCTCGACTTGTTCCCCTGCCACTCTTCCGGATCCTTCGATCCATCGGCTTGAACGAAAACTTGCCGCTTTTGACTCTCCTAGTCGTTCCTGACAATCCTGTAGGACTGAGTAGAGTTCCGAGAATTTGATGAAGTTCATGGCGGAGCTCGGGCCATAGATCTTCAGGTGTTATTCCGAGACAATTGGGAATGATGATGGAAGCTCCGTTAAGCAAAAGAGATCTCCAAGGAGGTTGTCCGCCGCAACTGCGTGTTTCCGAAGCACCACTTGAGTTCCCTTCCCCATCACCACCGCTTGTTGTGCCTCCATCGGAGGTTGGTTTAGATCTGAAAGGCATTCTTTGACTTCAATTTTCAAGTTGATGAATTTATTCATCGTTGCATTTCCTAAATTTCATCAATGTCATTCATTGTCAATATAACAAAATGAGTTCGCACACAAATATAAGACTTTTTGTCAATATTCATCTGCTTCGAATTCATTTCAAATTCTCATGAAATGCTCAGACAAAAATGAGCTGATCAATGGACTATTAAGCAAAATGGTCCGCATAGAGGGTTTGAAAATGTCTATGCTCTTGTAGATTTGTAAGCATAATAGACACATTTAGAAGTTATTTTTGATAAGTCGCCTTAAGACTTCTTGTCGAACAATACCAGTTCCTTCTTCTTCTGTGCTTCACAAGATTCTTTCATCTGTCAAAATGCTTGATTTGTGTGCTCTGAAATCCTCTAAGATGCTTTTAGAATTGGTTGTTATAAAAAATTTTTGAACCTAATCTGGTAATATTCTGAACTACATTTGACTATACATCTTCTGATTGGTTTATGTCCGCATAGTCCGGCAGCCAGAACGAGTTTCTACAGGGAACGAGGTCGAAAATGAAAATTTCACAGAATGATGTACACCCTATGCATACTACGAATCGATGCATCTGCCGAGTTCTAACTAGTTCCTCTTCTTATCAGACAGGATCAAAGAAAAACACATGTAAATCCAATAGGACGCAGATTGAAGTTTTTGGCTAGAATGAAATTTTCTATGTTTTCTCTGATTAAACGAAAAGTGATAAGCCCAGACTCATAATTTTTGACCTGGAATGTCTTCGGGTCATTTCCTTTCATGTTCATGCACCCCTGTCTATAAAGCTAACCACATTTAGAATTGGCGAGCCTCTTACATTTTGAGCCTCTTGCTAACATTTTGAGCAACTTTATCCACATTCTCACATACATTGCCGATCAGAATCATGATAATAGCACATGCACATCAAAAAGAAATGACCTGAAGACATTCCATGTCAAAAATTATGGCTCTAGACTTTTCAGTTGATAAGTGAAAACAAAGAAAATTTCATTTTAACAAGAAATTTCAATCTGTCTCCCATTATGGATTAACATGTATTTTTCTTTGATCCTGTCTGACAAGAAGAGGAACTCACTAGAACTCGGCAGACGTGCCGATTCGCAGTAGGCATAGAGTGTGCATCATTCTGTGAAAGTCTCACTTTCGGCCTCGTTCCCTGCAGAAACTCGTTCTGGCTGCCTGACTAGCAGAGGAGCCGGCGTTCATGATACGAAAAAAAGACACGATGAAAACGATCGCGCTTCGTGTCGCGTTTGTCTTTTAATGTTAGGGTCGTGTTTTTATTACCGTGCCGACATTGATTCATCATAAATCTATAGTCTGAGGTAAATTTATAATTTAGCCTGTTCTAGTTTAAGACAAGACGCCGTAAAACCTCCAACAGATCGCCATGACAGTTTACTCTTCAACCTCTCTGATGAGGTGCATCAATATTCGCTAACTTTTACATTTTATGTTATTATTTTGCAAGATGTCTCACTAAATATCGGCATGCACGCTATTTAAAAATTGTTTACATCAAATTAATCAAAGACTTGAGATAATTCGAAATACTCGTAAGAATTCTGCTACTATCAGTATTTCACAACTACGATCTATCGCTAACAACTTATCATTACTCGGTAACTACATTATTACTGTAGAAATATTCCTCGAGCTTTTTGATTGTTAACTTACTTGATTCGTCAAAGCTAGATGAGGAGGAAGGAGGTGACAAGAAACGTTTTCCCTAGATCAACGATTTGATATTCAACAATTTCAATCGTTAAACTGCGGCAATTACATCCAGTAATTTTTCTATGTTTAACTTTTTCGTTTTCGTTGCATTATACATTTCGCGACAACTGTGAATCCTAAAATGCATTATTTGCACCAGCACACTATCGCCGAATGATCTACATGTCATCTAAAAAGTCTGTTCTTCAAGAGTTCCTCATTATTCAGAACATCGTTTTGTCCCATTTAGAATTTCGATGATGACGCCTTGCCCATAAGCTAAAAAGGTGAATGCTCAGTATACCCTTGAGATTCAGCCATTGGCTCATTATTTCCATGCTGATGAGAGAATGCTATAATGGTCTCATTCTCTAATATCGTATTAATAGAGAAAAAATACCAGTTTCCAAACGTCTCATATTCATTCTCCTCAGCAGCAGAGATAGGAGGAATAACACACAAAGAATCATGATCATTATTTGAATAATCAGTTGTAGGAGCCAGGGTAAAACAGATGGGCGGTTTTAATGTGAAAACATTTCATTTTGTCTCATCCAGGATGAGACAAAATGAAATGTTTACACATAAAACGCCCATCTGCTTGCTTTACCCTGGCTTCAACAACTGATAAATAAATGATGAAGGATTCATTCAAATATCTGAATAATCATATGTCGAGTTATTGACTGTTCATTCAATTTCAGACGGCGACCACGAGGCACCTATGGATAGACGATTTCATTTTATGGTTATAACTGTCTGATACTACATGCAATGTAATATGGACCAACCAGTAGAGAGCGATCAAAATGTGAACACTGAAGAAGGAAAAGTATACAGGCATCAGAAGCACGGCTGAGAAAAATTACAATTTGAAACTGCAAGAGAAAGGCACAAAGATGGCTCTAACTAATTGCTTATGGAAATTCAATGCTCGAAATGTTTTGATTTAGGGTCACAGTGACCAATTTTCAGCATTTTCTCTTCATACTATGCGAACTCTAAATTAAAATGCTCTCCCTAAAGGCTTTTGAGCCAACAAGAGTTCTTTATATCGAAAAGGTGGATTTTGAATCACAGCATTTCTTACTGAACTGCATACTGGAGATAGATTCATTAGCGTGTGGTTTAGTATAGAGCGGGCATAATACTTTCCGAGCTTTTGCAAGCAATGGTAGCAAGCGATAGAGATTGACATCGATCATAGAGGGCGAATATCTATGTTATCTAGAGCGGACATGAAATATCTCCAACATGTATTCATAACGGAGACAAAATGAATTGAAAGCAGAGTCATTTCTGAATGTGTCATTTAGTGCTTATAGTTTGCAATTCTGCCTGTGGATCCACCAGAAGGAAAACTTTCTATACTTAATAATTACTTACAGGACGTATGGAACAACAACGACATGCCACTTCTCTCATTGATGTCATATCATCGCATCAATAAATTGCACCTGAAATGATTGTAACTGCAGTGATAATTATGGACGATAAATTACGAAAAATCTACCGAAAAGAACAGCTTGATTAACTGGCAAAAAAGTCGATGTTACAGAATGAGACTGGTGTCTTGATTACATGAATGACAATTCCTTCGAAACGATTATCAACATGAAGACCAATAACATGGCCGACCAGTATAACTGAAATCACAAAACCGCCCGTAGAATCGTCTGGAGGCATCCTGGAATATCACTCAGCTCAGGATCCTTTGTAATGGATTTTGAAAATCAATTATGCAAAAAATGGAAACATGAATCATATGTCTGTTGGTACAAAATCAATGTTTATAATTTTCTTTCATGTCGTCTACAGGTATTGTTATCGGTCCAATTTCATTCATATTCAAACAGGTGACATATCTCATTTGGATCTTATCCTGCGTGAAAAATGTAGGCTATACGGCGTTTATATCAGACGTTATCTCAAATTATACACAGAAAAGTCTTAAACTAGACCCGCTGTCGGAGTCCAGACTGGTGCCATTCTAATCATCTATTGTTCTCTCTAGACAAGAGAGGACAATAGCATAGATATCTGATCTCTATGACATAGACATTTGTCTCTCTTTGGCTTGTGCTTTGGCCAAGTGCGCGCATTGCAGAAGTTGCTCTTATCAAAGAACCCACGAGCTTCAACGGTCAGATTGCTGGAAGGCCTGCCAAGTGAAAAATACATATCTATAACTCATTTTTTCTTAGTGATAAATTCGTCAAATGGAAATATTATTCACATCGTTCGACCCTTAACGATCTAAATTTACTGACTACGTACGTTTAATGTGGTATCAATGATGTAGTTCGTCGGAATTCAGGTTTGAATTTGAATTACGTTCAATGGAAAATTGATCTTCTTACCCTTTGAGACTAAATCTGGCCGGGAACATCAGTATTGAGAAAAGTCATCGCTAGACTCAAACACGCAGAGAATGCCATTTATATGCATCTTTGCGGATACCGATTAAGTGAGTACATTTTACATTCACCACGGAAGTGATGCAGTAGCTGCAGCACTATCATCAGATTCTATCAGATTGCAGCGCAATCGACTAAGTGACGAGTCAGACGCCAAAGTGGCAGATCTTCTTTGATTCGCGTCGCCAAATGCCTGCGAGTCCTACCAATGTAACTATATCTCCATATATCTCCAGTTATAAGTGAGCTTGCACTCATAGGTCACTTTGGAACTCGCTGGCATCGGCAACGCATAGTTCAGAGGCCACGTACCATGTATACATCGAATTATTTATTCTATTTCAGTTTATCCGCTAATATTGTCTGTAATACATCTATATTCAATAAAATGCACTTGAAAATTAATTCTTTTCAAGAATTGAGAATAATTCCTCAGGAGTAGCCTACTGACGGGTTTATCGCGATTGAAATCTTCTGCAGCTACTTATCATTTGCGAAACTCGCCCGTCTGGATGGCAGCTAGCTAAGACAAAATAAGACAATCGCACATTTTGAACCGGCCACGGCCGACTCCAACCCTGATGCAATATGCTCTGATAAAGCAAAAGCACTGATGAATCAACTTTGGCTTCAAATATTAAATATTAGGATACAAAATCTTAGAATATTAGGATCATCAACTTAAGAATACACAGTTAGTCATCGCCCTACCAGATCCTTCAGTTTCTCGGATGGATAGATTTTTACAGCAGATGTGTCAATAATAGAAGCTTCTTATGGAACTAACTTCATAGATAATTCGACATTATCTAGTTTGAAGTCACTTTGTGCATTTTTACCTTTAGTAAGCTACCTATACGGTGACTCACTTAATGTGAAAGGAGATTCAGAAAGACAGCATAAGTTTACTTCTAAGGTCATCCCCTGGCTGAGGTGAAGGTCAAATGTCAAAAAACGTCAAATTGTAACAAATCTCCATCAGAACACTATTTGAAATGGTAAATGACAACAAAAACCAATAAACAATGCACTAATCGGAAGATCTGGTTAAGGTTGTTAATAAAATTATGATCATTAATCGCTCAGAGATTGCATCATTATATTAGAAGAGGTGAAAGGTCAAATAATTCAAACTTTTAGTTCAACTCAAATAGCACTAAAATCGCACATGTCAGTATTAAGTTTCTGCAGGTGAAGAAGAAACCCAGTTCGATGACTTTTATCGAGACACTGAGGGTAAAAGCAACATGATTTTGAAAAATGCCAATAATTGCTGATTAGAAGCAGAACTAAAAGTACTTTGTTCAAAAATAATAAAAAAGTCATATTGGAAATTTGAATTTCAAATTTAAAACATGAATAAATAATATGCAGATAATTTCAAATTCAAGGATTTGCATTTGTGAATATCTCTATATTAATAGGAAGAATCCTTTATGTAGTCTCAACTTATTTCATCAAGAATTGATGCCGGAATATACATTAGAAGTAAATATATACCGAAATCTGCCAAAATATCCCAAATATTTAAAAAATAATTTATTATCCTTCTGTCAAAAGTTGCATAATGCGCAGAAAGTAAGCTATTAGAAATGTGATGGCCATAGCTTGCTTGGTTTAAAAGATATCAAAACAGTTCGTCAAGCAGGGGAAGGCCTTCCCCCAGTGGGTTGAGGGTAAACTCAATAATTCTGAGACATCAAATTATGATGTCCTTCAGCTTTATCAGGCACTGCAATGTCCTCTGACTCTGGATATAAACATTAATGAAGCGACCTGTTGATAAAATAACCCCGTCGATGAAAAGACCTGTCGACCAAATGACCCTGACGATGAAGTAACGCTGTCGATTAAATGACCCTGTCGACCAAATGACCCTGTCGATGAAATGACCTGTCGACGAAAAGACCTGTCGACCAAATGACCCTGTCGACGGAAAGACCTGTCGACCAAATGACCCTGTCGATGAACAGACATGTCGATGAAATAACCCTGTCGATGAAATAACCCTGTCGACGAAAAGACCTGTCGACCAAATGACCCTGTCGATGAAATGACCCTGTCGACGATGAAATGACCCTGTCGACGAAATGACCCTGTCGACCAAATTACCCTGTCGACGAAAAGACCTGTCGACCAAATGACCCTGTCGATGAAATGACCCTTTCGACCAAATGACCCTGTCGATGAAATGACCCTGTCGACGAAAAGACCTGTCGACCAAATGACCCTGTCGATGAAATGACCCTGTCGACGAAAAGACCTGTCGACCAAATGACCCTGTCGATGAAATAACCCTGTCGACGAAAAGACCTGTCGAGGAAATAACCCTGTCGACGAAAAGACCTGTCGATGAAGAGACCTGTCGACCAAATGACCCTGTCGACGAAAAGACCTGTCGATGAAATGACCCTGTCGACGAAAAGACCTGTTGACCAAATGACCCTGTCGATGAAATGACCCTGTCGACCAAATTACCCTGTCGACGAAAAGACCTGTCGACCAAATGACCCTGTCGATGAACAGACATGTCGACCAAATGACCCTGTCGATGAAATAACCCTGTCGACGAAAAGACCTGTCGACCAAATGACCCTGTCGATGAAATGACCCTGTCGACGATGAAATGACCCTGTCGACGAAATGACCCTGTCGACCAAATGACCCTGTCGACGAAAAGACCTGTCGACCAAATGACCCTGTCGATGAAATGACCTGTCGACGAAAAGACCTTTCGACCAAGTTACCCTGTCGACGAAGAGACCTGTCGATGAAATGACCCTGTCGACGAAGAGACCTGTCGATGAAGAGACCTGTCGACCAAATGACCCTGTCGATGAAATAACCCTGTCGACTAAATGACCCTGTCGATGAAATGATCCGGTCGACGGAAAGACCTGTCGATGAAATGACCCTGTCGACGAAAAGACCCTGTCGATGAAATGATCCGGTCGACGAAAAGACCCTGTCGATGAAATGATCCTGTCGACGGAAAGACCTGTCGATGAAATGACCCTGTCGACGAAGAGACCTGTCGACGAAAAGTCCTGTCGACCAAATGACCCTGTCGATGAAGTAACCCTGTCGACCAAATGACCCTGTCGATGAAATGACTGAAATCCATTATTTCTGCGTGTTGATGAAGTAAACCACAATCATGTAAATGCATCACAACAAAAGGTCAATTTAGCCTAAATAAATGATAGAGGTCAGCTGGTTGACAAGGGCCTTCGCATCAAATACAACAAATGTCTACTCCAAGTGTAACGCTTTGATAGACTAGGATGAACCACAAAATAGCCTACAATTCAATGAGTAAGCTTATTATTATTTGAATAGCGTGAAATAAAAGCTGCAGCACATATGACTCATTCATTTAGCGTCTTGCCTTCTTCATACTGCCATGGTTAAACATCGCTCAATAGCTCTGTTCCGCAAGGAAGTTGAAGCAGGGCCGAAGCGAAAAGCTCAGATCCCAGAAATTTGAGGCCAGCTCCAAATTTGATTCACGTTGCAACAGATTTATCATGTGAACTTTCATGTGTTGGTATACATTTGCTCTAACTCACTCACCTTCATGCTATCATGCCATCTACTCATCTTCATATTTATTTGAACAACCGGTTAAGCAACTCTCAATCCTAATTGTGCCTGGTTATAGGCCTACTTTTATATTTTTAAGTCTACAGCAAAATTCCTCGCTTTATCAACAGTTTTCAGGCTTCCTGTTTCTGTCTCATCTCCCTTAAACATTTTGTAATTTGTGTGAGGAGTTTCCTTTGCCAATTTCCTCCTTCGCTTTGAATCACAGAAAATGTTGAATATTATTTCAAGCTGACCGTACACAGATGGTAGGCAGAGGGTGAGCATGACACAATCATTGATATAGATTGAGGTATTGATTCCTTCAAAGCTTTACTTAAATAGCAGTGGGAGCAATATTCGACTCAAATTTGAAATTCTGCATCGCTTCTCTCGCGAGAAATGCGATTCCAAGTAAAGCGAGGAATTTCATGTACACTCATTCATCACTTTTCGAGGTACCTAAGCAACAGCGTAAATTTAAATTATTCTTAAAAGAAATATGAAAGTAGACAGATGGCAAGAGATCCATTCAACTTACATGCACAGAAAGGAAGCTTGGATTCCGTAACAAATGAAACATGATTCATCCATAATGGAAGCAATAACTGTGACAATACTGCTCAAGAAGGCATAATGAGTAAGTTAAACAAATGTTTGAAAAAAGCGAATATAGGTTTGAGAATGCTGAATAATAAATTTAATAATAATAATCATAATAAATATTATGACTTCAATGGAAAGCATTAATGCAATCGATATTATTACTTAGATTTTCTCTATAACCTTAACTTTCTCACATAATTTTTCAAAAATTATCAAAATATAAAAACAAAAATTCGACGAAATCTGAACTGTGGCAAACCGAACAACTCAAAATTTCTTACCCGATCGTTTGGGGAGTCATTAAATATTTTTATCTACATACCCTGTAGAGAGTTATAGCTCTTTCTGATCTCATTGACCTGTCGCTATGAGATTGCTGACTTTGGTTGGTATTGAAGGCCAGGTTTTATCATAATCGAAAGTCAATAGCTATTGACGAACCAAATAGAAAATTTGATGAAACCAATAATAAAGAAATCACAAATGATGTTGAAAACATCTGAGAAGAGTGAATGTTTTATTATCCGAAGATGGACGATATTTTGAACATTTAAATGCTAAAACCTCATGATATTTCCATGTTATTTTTCATTAAGAAAATGAGTTTAGAGCGCGAAAAGCCGTTCTACATGTAGAATGGAAATTAAAAGCTACGCCAATTTTGGGACATCCTGTAAATAGTTTCTTTTCAATTCATCCGTGGACACTGGACAACGTGTATGAACTGTCTGGTGAGTAAATCAATGAATTGCAGAATTCGTTAACTCATGGCGCTGAACTTTTGATTGTTTACACGAGCTATCTGTCATGTAAAGAAGATCATGGGCTTCAAGATTAGAAAGATGCAGGTAATACTAATATTTGTATACTCGAACTTGTATGTGTGCAATCTTCGAAATGCCTGTTTTCATTCGATGCGTTTGAACTTACTTAGTTCTGTTGAGACTGGTAATGCCATTTGTGCAGATTTGTTCGCCTTAAAAATACATTGACATGCCGTAAAACAGAAAGCACATGTCCTATTCTAAAGATCATATGCAAAAATCTGCCTGAAGTATAACAAAAGGCGAGTGATGTGATGCTTTGTGAGATATCGCCTGCATACAACCAGATATAAAATTCTTGATTTGTTCACAAGTACACTCACATGAACATTTAGCTGACATGGCATTGTTTATACTTGTAAGTGCGCACAAATTGGGCCATGTAATTGACATGTAGCTGCAATTACTTGAAACATTTATTCGGGTGATTACCACTATGTCGTACACGTCACACGACATATCGGTAACTTATTTTGTTAGAAACTAATTTTTGATACCACAATTAGAATCGTGAATATGCAGTCTGAAGACTTCGGATATTGCTAGCGACTTCCACAGTTGGAACCGACACTCTATTTAATAGAACTCAGAATCATGAATTCCCATTTGAACATGCAGCAATATCCAGAGGAAATTTTAGAAACGCAATTGGTATATCAAGACATCTTTCTGCGGGTATTCAACACATGCTACTTTAAAGACGCTGCTGCTGGCATGTCCTCTAAGTGTACCAGTAGCAATTATCTAATGCTGCTTTTTCAAGCACAGTTACTTCATTTACATTGTGTTCAAAAAATGCAGCAATTAATAATCATAATTGATACACTAACTTGGACCACATGTCAGTAGTATGTTGAAAATAATATCTGTTTAATGCCTATAGATATTAACTCAACATGCCCATTGTGATCGCTCCTCACCTAACTATCCGGATTATTCAATGAAAGGAAAATATGAAATGTGGCTGTATCTGCTAGTAAAAGGAAACTACATGTGATGACCAAATAAATGGCAAAATATCATGCGAATTAGTATGATATAATATGATACAATAGTGAATTAATATGAAAAATCGTTATTCATACTTCTGCTTGTATGGGGCACAGGTCAAAATAAAGGACAATGTAGATTCATATGTTTACATCTGTGAGCCCTAACTAGGTAGTAATGAACAAGGGTTAATGTAAACTAGCTATTGCAAAGTGAGCTTAAGTAGTGTAGAATGTAGTCATCGCATAAAATGGGATCAGGAAATAAATCACTCTAAAATGTAATTTTACTAAACCAAATGATTGGATAAATATCTGTTCAATACTAAGTTAGTAGCAATAAATTGGTATGAACGAAAATCATTGCCTCCTCATTTTTTCTCATTTGATGGTCTACTTCAATAAAAGAGTACTCATTCCAGTTTTCGTTAGGAAAGCTGCACAGTTGTATGCTTAGCAGCATAGACATATGTGATAGGCGAACTTGGTTTTCCGACCAAAGTCATTCTAAAATGCCAGTGGTTTGTAGCTGCTAAACTAAGAGTCGCAGATTTTGGAAATATCGATATCCTTTGACTTGAAGGTTATGAATCACACCATCTATCAGTGTAAACTAAATTTATTTTCGCAGCTCGATAAAAAATTTTCTCACTTCGATAATGCTGTATTAACAGGGCTCTACCGGTAGCATTATACAATACTAGGATATCATTGAGGTCATGTTTACTATGAGTCGGCTATAGCATGTAGAATAGAAGGAAATTAGTAGTACAGGTCATTTGGTGTTAGCATGCATAGTGCACGCATTTTAGCTCGAATTAAGAAATTATCGATTTTAGGTCTCATGCGTGACATCATTCTAATCATCAGAAATTTGTATTTTGCCCTAGTTATAAGACCTTGCTTCAAGTAGAAACTGATGACATAATTAAAAAGCCTACGTTGAATATATATTATATGATAACTTAACGTAATTCTGACTTTTGGTTTCGAGAATTGAAGGGTGAAATAATGCAAAATTCATCTTTTAGAGTTCTGAGAAAGGAAATTAAGAAGCCTTTGGGAAGATGATGCTTCCTATGAGATCACTTCACAGTCAGGGCTGTGGAGCCGATGCGTTATCTCATCGGCTCCGGCTCCGGCTCCACAACACTGATGTGAAAGGCTCCGGCTCCGGCTCCGACTTCAAATCCAGGTTCTATCTATGCTGGTTATCCTGGATCCGTTGAACGGGTTTTTTGGATAACGGTGTAGCCTTTAGAGGCTTGCTACAATCATGAAATTAGTTTTCATTAACAAGCAACGACTTAAGTTAATAATAAAAGTGATAATAGCCTAATATAATGATAAATAACATATTTGTCATATATTTTTGCATGAATTGACTATCTCTGAAAGATAAAATTAAAGTTATAGCCTGGATTGGTTAAATTAGATAAAGATCTCCCGCACTGACTAAAGTTAAATTGGCCTAGCCTGCAACCAGTCTACTACGAGGCTACATTAAATAAGACCACATGAGTGATGATGATATACCTAATTAGCCGTCACAGGGGCCGAATAGTAGTATAAGCTTTTTAACAAAGCTTGAATATGAAACTGGATAGCGTATGCCTCTAAATAGCTTATAGGGCCTGTATCTACTCGAACATGGAAAGGGTATAGGCTATATAGCCAAATATACCGTATCAATAAAGATATCAATTGCTTTATTGAATATTAAAGTGTACTATATAGGCTAGCATAGGTTGTTATTGCTATTTGTTATTGCCTTTATCCAATAGTCTGTTGGTCCATGAATAATATAATCGGTGGGTAGCCCACGACTCATCATCTGTAGAAATTGTAATTTAGATAGTCTCATTGCAGTGTAGGCTAGAAATGTACAATTGAAAATTATACTTCAAAAATTAAAAATATCTAATTTAGGACAAGTTTTGTAATTCTATGCAGCATACTTAATAAGTTAAGGCTTAACTTACATTATGTTAATTTCGTATTTTTCATTATGGCGTAAAGTTGCACTAAATAATTCATCAATGATTCATGTATATTATTATATTCAAATTATGTATAACACATTACCACTATTCCTCTGATGATGGTTAGGCTGATGAAACTGAACTCGGAGTATCACACAGCACGTTGCAGGGTGCAATGCATAATAAAAATTTGACTGCGAGCACCGAGCAGAAATCCCATCTACTTTGCTAGCTTTCGAATGCGCGTGCGGTTTAATGTCACAGACAATAGAAAACTGAGGTCAAAAGGCGCCTTTATTGAGAGCGTCTCAGTCTTTTTTTATTGTTGACATATAAGTCAACATGATATTAGCATAAAGTGTTGACAGACGGAAAAAATAATAATGAAAATTCTTGAATTCCACAGGTCTATGACATTTGAGGAAATATTATTACACAATACGGCTCTTGTTCAGTCCCCCCCCCATTTTTTCTGGTCAAAAGATGCAGCACCATTGGATGTCCGTTTCAGCATCACCGGTTTGAGTGAAGCATTCGAAGTGTTGTTGTAAAAATCTACGTGGGTAATTGCGATGTCATAGCCGCAAACTTCGTCAGCAAGTCAACATTGTAATTTGCCTTCTGGTTTTTTCGCATTGAAATATACCCTTTGAATTTTGAAGTCAATGGAAATTCATTGTGAATGAGATACCTTTAGAATAGTAAGGCGCTACTAAAAGTGGCTGGGTCGCTTATTGCTATAGCCATGCGACGACTTGTAGTCAGGTCATTCGTGTGAGTGTGAAAAGTTATCCCTCCAATCAAAATTGATCAAATTGAATAATCGATTGTTTTGAAAAATGTAGGTGGGGGGACTGCACAAGAGCCTACAATACAATCTAAGGAAATTGGCATTGTCACAGATGCCAGTAGCTTCTGCCAGTAGCCATACCGATAGATGGTAACTAACATAGTAACCGTATTAGATTTAAGACATTGCGCATAAGCTATATTATCTTTGCTGACTGAACTGGAAATGTGTACATAAATGCCTGGCGACTTGTCTCTAGGAATCTACAATCATCTAGTTAGCATGCGTATAACAAGTCTTCAAATTAATGGATTATGGAGAATACGTTGTCACTAAAAGCTATGGAAATTAGTCTTACGAAACTTATGTAATAAAAAAATATTACACATGTGTGTAAATATAATACATATAATACAAAAGAAGGCGGCAACTGCAAAGAAAGATATCGTGGAGGACAGATCATTGGTATACTTAAAGGACATATCTTTAGATTTCAAATGATTTAATTTTTTATGATGCCAATTAATACCTTTCAAAATTCTAGATTTATATCAAAGCTCAAACTATCGGAGCCGGAGCCGGAGCCTTTGTGATAAATCGGCTCCGGCTCCGGCGAAAACCATCGGCTCCTTAAGGCTCCGGCTCCACAGCCCTGTTCACAGTATCTGTACCTTAGTGCAGCTGCCTATAAGGTTGGTCAGCATGCATTCACAAATATAGAATAATCAATTCCTGAACAGTACAAATCATATAAAATATTTGGATATGAAGCATAGAGAAAGTAAAAATAAGTTTTGACTACTACTCAAATGTTTAAAGTTCCCAGGCCTCACAGTCTCTTTAATTTAACCAATGACTCACTTCCGCCCGAAATGAATGCTCAACACTCAGTTAAAAACATTCTGTGCTGTAACTATTGCATTCTACTATATCATATTGCTCATTTTTAGAAAGGAGAGATTTCCTCAGACTTGAGCAAGTTTCTCTGAGAGCCGTAGACGCTGAGTTTCGCCCTAAAATTACCCGTCCGTGCCTCTAGGACTACCTTAAACTATCTTAGAGTATCTAAAATGGTTGAACACGATGACTGATTGCACAGCAGGATGTTCTGCGCTTTTTATCCTGTTTTGGCGTGAGGTTGAAAGTTATAAAGTTTGTGAAGTGCTCGTTTGCAAAACTTCGCATTCAATGCACAAGTGAAGTGGCACACTACAATCTTTATGATGTATATTATTTTCCAATATATACGAGGGTCGTTAGAAAAGTTCCCGGACAGAGTAAAATGAAAGCTCCCAATTCCAGTAACAGTGTAATTTCATGCAAACTAACATATAGCATTACTCACTGTCATCACGCAATTTCTCAATATAGTCTCCGCCACTCGATACACACTTCCTCCACCGACTTACCAGGGAACGGAGTCCACCTTGGTAGAATTCCTTGGGAGTACTTTGCCTCCAGGACTCCACCGCTTCCTTCATCTCATCCAAAGAGGAGAATCTTCTTCCTCTCAGGGGTTCTTCAAGAGATGGAAGTCTGAAGGGGCCAAGTCGGGCGAATAGGGGGGATGTGGCAACACATCCCAGCCTAACTTCTCCAGCAAATCCTTACTTCGCGCAGCGGTATGCGGCGTGGCGTTGTCCATTTGGAAGATTGGCTTCATGGAAAGCTTCCCACGTCTTCGATTCTTGAGTTGGTGCCGCAGATTTTCGTTCACCAGCTTGCAGAAGTATTCAGAGTTGATGGTCGCGCCCTTCGGTAGGTAGTCCACCGAGATCAATCCATCTTCGTCCCAGAACACAGAAATCATCACCTTTTGACAGGATGGAACAATCTTTGCCTTCAAAGGTGAAGGATCTCCCCGAGCACACAACATTCTTGACTGCATCTTCATCTCTGGCATGAAATACGGCAGCCAGCTTTCGTCCATGGTTACGAGTCGCGACCAAAACATTTCTCCTTCACTTTCAGCTCTCGTCAACATGCGCGGCTCATCTCAAGCCGCTTCGTTTTTTGTTCTTCATTTAGGAGTCTGGGAACCCATCGAGCCGTCAACTTCCGCATGTCCAGCTCATGATGAATGATCTGGTGAACAGTGAAAATGTTCAGTCCCACACATTCCGATATTTCACGTATTGTAACGCGTCGGTCTTGAAGGATGCAGTCTTTCACTTTGCCGATGTTCTCATGAGTACACGAAGACACTGGCCGGCTGGTCGAGGGTTGTCTTCGAGAGAAGATCGTCCATCTTTGAACCTGGACACCCACTCATAGACAGTGTTTCGCTTCAAGGCTTTATTACCAAAGACAATTGAAAGTTGTTCAGCAATATTGGAGGATGCATTGCCTTACTTCCACAAGAAAAATATGATGGCTCTCTGTTGCGAGACGGCGTCTTCCATTGCACAAAACAATTTGAAAATCTGCAGATTTGTGATTCTTAAATTGGCGGATGGCAAAGCTATCTGACAGACAATAGATATCTATATAAAATTCACTTGCGCTAGAGATTTGAAATTTGAATACCCAATTGACAGAGCACTACCACAGATATAATAAGTGCTAGCTTCGTCGCGGCGTCATTTCTCAATGTTAAAAATTCAAAATACGGATACTTTTCTAACGACCCTCGTACGTCTTTAATTATAGGAGAATGGTGGTTATGGACCTGAAAAAGCATGCTGTACCAGCAAAGAAGCCAAAAATGGTTTTACAAAAGGTGAAATGGTGGAAGCTGAAAGAAGAAAATGTGGCGAAGGTTTTTCGCGAGAAGCTCGTCGACAAGGATTGGGAATCATGGGAAAAATTGAGCAACGATTTGTACGAAGCTGGGAAAGTAACTTGTGGTACCACGCGTGGAGGGACTTACAGAGAAAAGGAATCTTGGTGGTGGAATGCAGATGTCAAAATTGCTTTAAAGGCAAAGAGGAAAGCTTTCAAGAGCTGGAGAAATGACGATACGGATGCAAACAGAGCGGTGTACAGGGAAGCAAAGACGGCAGCCAGGAAAGCTGTGGCATCCGCGAAGGCTGAAAGCCTAGCCGACGTATACGATAAGCTTGGAAGCCGAGAGGGAGAGAAATTGGTGTATAAGATCGCGAGAAGCCGAGACAAAATGACAAAGGACAACATCGAAAGATACTATGTGAGAGACGATCGAGGAAATTTGTGTATTGAGCCTGACAGTAACCGGCAACGATGGCGCGAGTACTTCGAAAAACTTCTCAACGAAGAGAGACCTCACGCCAACTGCGGTATGGCACCTCAAAACGATGTGGCAGTCCCCCAAATCACTCCTACGGAAGTGGAACATCAGCTATCGAAGATGGCCAATAACAAGGCTGTTGGGAGAGACGACTTGCCTACCGAAGCTTTGCGCGCTGCTAAGAAAACAGATGAGATCGCCAATGTGTTTAATTCAATCTTAGCCTCCGCCAAGATACCGGAGAGATGGAGAGAGGGTACACTGGTCCCGATTTACAAAAAAAGGGGGATCACAGAGAATGCAGCTATTACTGAGGTATAAATCTATTGTGCCATGGTCTTTAGTTGCTGGAGCGAATCATCTGCGACAGATTAAGACAGATAACAATTATTGATAGAAACCAGTTCGGATTTATGCCGAGTGTCTCAACCACTGAACCTACTTTCACCCTCCGAATGAAGTTAGAGGATGCCCTCATGGAACAGAAAGACTTTAGAGAGGTGTTCGTCGACCTGGAGAAGGCGTATGACACAGTACCGAGGGAGTACATCCCCTATATTCTCAGGAAAAGAAGTGTGCCTGAAACATACATCCAGTTGATACAAGACATGCATAGTGACAGCAAGATAGCAGTAAGATCAAAACACGGCGATACTGACCGCTTCAACGTCTCGGTAGGTCTATATCAAGGCTCTGCTCTAAGCCCCTACCTCTTTATCCTGCTGTTAGATGAGATATCAAAGTCGATCAGAGGGAATGCAGAAAATGACACACTGGAACTACTGTTTGCCGACGATCTGGTAATATCAGGAGACACAAAGGAGAAGGTCCAAGCGCGCCTGGAAAAATGGCGAGAAGCCCTCGAATCCCATGGTTTGCGACTCAGCAGAACTAAGACGGTGTAACTCAGCACGAAAGAAAGTGAGCGCATCCATCTGCAAGGCACCGCAATCCCGACGGTTGATGCTTTTAAATACCTCGGTACTGTCTTGGATGACAAAGGTACATCAGGGAGGGACATGAAGGCGAAAACACAAGCAGGTTGGCAGAACTGGAGAGCTATGTCTGGTGTCCTGTGCGACAAAAGATGCCTCTACGACTCAAGGGCAAGGTTTTCCACACAGTGGTCCGACCCGCAATGCTGTACCATGCTGAGCTCTGGGCCCCGAAGAAAGCTGACCTTATTGCGATGGAGGTGTCAGAGATGAGGATGCTGAGGTGGTCAATGGGGAAGATAAGGAAGTACAAAATAAGAAACGATGAGATCCGTCGTATGCTTTAAGTACCCCGAATAAGCAAAGAAATTGAGACTCGCCGATTGAGATGGTTCGGACATCTGCTCAGAAGACCAGAGGATAACATCTGCAAAACAGCATGGAAACAGGAACCTGTCGACAGAAGAAAGGGAAGACCGAGAACAAGTTGGAGAACTGTGATAAAGAGTGGAATGAAGGTCAGATCGATAAACGAAGACATGGCCTCCGACCGAGCCATGTGGAAGCAACGGACTGAGGGGCCACCCCGTGCTACCCGATCATCCGGGAGGCTGAAACTGGATCGAGCCCGGCCAAGGTAAGCAAGGTGAGCGCACTAAATGGAATATTTTGTTGCATTAAATTGCAATCTAATTCAACCAATAAAGATGTGCGATTTTTGCATAACAAAGCTTCATCGATTTCAAGTTGTTTAAACGATGCGGGATATTTCGTTGAAAGATCAATGGTGTCTACAGTGATGATCATAAAAACTGAACCACCTAAATTTTGCCTGACTTTAATGAAGCTTTATCAGTTACAGGTACAAATTCGGCAGACTAATAAAATGAAGATTGAAATAAAAATTTTGTTGTTCAGTGGCTTTGTAGAGCCATATGGCCCTTAAAAGGGCCCATGGTACGTTTGCTGATGGTAACTAATATTTCGCAACCTTACCAAAACGTTTAATCAATTATCGAATCCGAAATGACATGCTTTCGATCGAGCTTTTGATCACTACTTGATCTAAATTCTCCAGGAAGAATCAATCGACTCACAACGCACTTCAGTCAACGTGCATTTGCAAATATTTTGCATATCCATCGGAATTTATGATATGCCATCGCAGCACAAATAAGCAATCTTTTACTTCCTTGATTCAAGCGATGTCAAATGATCAGGAATTGCATCATCTGACCTCATCCAAACTGCCAAACGGCCATCGCGACCTCGGAGACATACAGACGCTTCATCAATACAAAAAACTCGATTCCATTGAGAAAGCCAGTGGCAATGTGACATCCCCCACTTCAACCTCAAGCTCTTTTGGTTGCGGTCAATTCGATCCCTGATGGTCTCCTCCGGCTTATGAAGTGCTCACTTTTCAGACGTGTCACCGCTATGGCGGAAACCGACGGTTTCAAATATGAACTCATCAACTAGCCGAAGACAAGGTGGAATCGTTTCTTCTTAACCGAATAATGATCCGAGCTGTTCGAAAGTTTGCCTTTCCTTTCCGACCAGATCCAACTTTTCTGGGAGGGAGAAAAAAATGGTTTTCCACCTTTAACGGTGGTCTTTAGGAAAACCACTTTTCGACAAACTAGCCGTTCGGACTGTCCTTCTGACAAAAGAGCAGAAAATCTGCCCTTGAAAAACTCTTTCACAAGCTTCGACTCGGTCATCATGAAATAAGATGAATTCTGAACCGAATAGAAACTTTGTTTACAACTTATCTCGGTCATCCAACATTTTGATTTGAATGTGCAGAGCAGACGTCTAGACACCTTAGATATTGAAAGCCTGAAAAGTGACCTCGTTAGCGCCAAAAGATGTAAACAACTTTTCAACAACATTCAGAAGCAGTAAATCATGCAATAAATTTTCAACATCATAACTTCTATAAAAGTACACCGACTTCGACGAGTAATACATCAAAAGAAATGCTCAGAGAAACTCCTTTCACCTCGTGTTTAATTTTATTGTCATGCTCACATGTTTTTAGATTGAAAATTTGAAATTTCTAAAAGTGGTGATTTTCACATTTTGACCTCAGTCCACCTTAAACAATGACGGATGCGAATATATATAATAGCTCATTGAAAAGCTGAGAACATAAGCTGTCGAATGGTGTATGCCCTGTCAATGTAACATAAAATTGAAAAGCAGGAGAATCGATTGAAGTTTGACATAATTTAGGTGGTCCGTTTTTTTGTAATCAACTCTGTATATAGGCGCAATCCAATTATAACATTTCCGAATAAAAGTTTGTGACCTAAGTGCTAAAAGCATCAGAAATATAAAATACTGTCTGTTGAACAGAGACTAGCAACACTAACACTTTTCTAGGTATCTTGAAATTAGATCTCATCTAGGAATCACACTGAGAGGGTATACAATTTGAACAGACGAGCTTTGATGACGCTTAGGTTGATAATCAAAGTTCAGGACCGCAAATTTGATTTTCTGTTTGTTAAATTGCAAGAATATTGAAACAAACGTGCACTTAGACACTACATATAATATATCAAACCCGATTTTAAATGTTTACAAATTTAGAGCATACTAAAATTAGGAATTCTGATTAAGATCACATATTAGCAATGATGAAATCTGGAATTGAAAAATGCAACAGACTGTTTAAAGTCTCTGACTAATGTAGGTCTATTTGCTCCTGACAAATCGTGCCTAGAAACTGACATAATAGGTCTTGCTACAGGATCATTTGCTTGCCAAGAATGCATATAGGGTCCACAGTTCACCCCAAAAACACCAGTTATTGACCACGGGAGGTCCATCCGCAGATCCTACTTAACCTTCATGGCTTGGATCAAATGACATCGATTTACATGTACATTCATAAAGAATCACATCTGAAAGCGAATCAGATAAAAGGACAAGTACATCCCCGACATAAGCGCCTCATGTCAAAGATAAAATGGAGAGTTCCATTTGGCCTCTTAAGGGCACTCGGTCATATCAGTTAGTTATGATTTCACATTGGAGTATTCTGCATTAGGAATGTCCTAATTACATTCTTTTAAATATAGGCTTTATATATAACAGAAAATGTTGATTAAACTAACTTTGTTCTGTGTCTTGGCCTTAAGAAGCAAAGGTGAAGTGCCGTATTGCCAAGGGCATCAGTGATTCGTGGCGAAGCTTTCAATTTCAATAAGGCGATTCCTGATTCCTTGCTCCCTAAGAATACAGCAAGAAGCAGTGGTGGGAAACCATACAAATGTTCCTCGTAATACAAGTTAGCCGGTGCCGCCAATAAATCTCGCAAAAGTTTCACTCGCTCTTCAATATTCAGATGTCGTCTAGCCTTAGCGAACGCCTCTGACGTCAATTGGAGACTGACCGTTGGGTATACGATTGTTGATTGCGATGCTGGATCTTCTACCGAATCTATAGAATGAGGGCGAATGCCATTCGCTGCAGATCGTAGACCTTCATATACATAGTCAGGATAGCCAGCAGCGTCAAGTCTTGCAGCAACTTCCGCCAGAAAAGGAGTCTTGCGAAACGGTGCCATTCCAGGACGATTCGGGTCAAATCCATGACGTAGAAGGACAGCTAAACACTCGACGGCGTTGTGTCGAACGGCGATATGAAGAGCATTAGTGAAGGCTCGAGCCCGGTTATCGACAGCCGCACAGCTGTCATTCACATCGACCATGGAAGCCTGACGAGAAGACATTCGTGAAGAGCACACTGACACGGAGAAGTTATATTTCCCACCGGTTCTGACTCCCGAACTCTCTTCTTCGGCTATTGCAAGTGGTGGCAGCACGACCGTCGGAGTCGCTGTTGGTGTTGAATCGTGCCCACCTCCTCCACTACCAACGTTGTCGTCCTCTACATCAAGGGTACTAAATGAACGAAGATCGAGGAATTTTCTATTTCGATGAAGAATCCTTCGAAGATTTGCCAGGTCTCGATTGGCGATTGCATTCTCTAATGCTTCACCTTCCGTTGACATGTCTGCCAAGGATGACGCAAGACTGACATGTGAATGAGATTTTGATGGACCTTCCATGATTATGGGAACCCTCAGACTTCGGCCTCCTTCAGTGCTTGCCATGAGAAGGTGATGGTAAGAATTCCCTGTGTTCATCGTGGCTGGACTGCTGATCCGACGTGCTTCTGCTGCTTCGTTTGCAAGCTGGCGAGGATTAGATAGAACCTCCGGCATTGAATGGACGGACCCACTGAGAGAATTGCGGAAAAGAGGGACTTGAAGTGAGTCTTCCGCAATAGGATCGACGACAATGTGCGGTCCTCGCTCTATTTGTTTCCGCATCTTCAATCTGAAAATAAAAAAACATTTTCATTTTTTCATTATCTATTTTTCATTTATAGGAGGTTTAGAATCTGACAAAGGAAAAACCATTTAAGCAAGCGGTACCGTAATACGGGGTAACTTGAAACACGCGGGGTAACTTAAAACACTTTCATTAATCAACAGATATCGATTATATTCAGAGGTGTATTGCACTAAGATTTCACCTGATATACGGACGCACGCGCGCTCACGCAGTCTCTCTCTCTCTCTCTCTCTCTCTCTCTCTCTCTCTCTCTCTCTCTCTCTCTCTCTCTCTCTCTCTCTCTCTCTCTCTCCTCTCTCTCTCTCTCTCTTCTCTCTCTCTCTCTCTCTCTCTCTCTCTCTCTCTCTCTCTCTCTCTCTCTCTCTCTCTCTCTCTCTCTCTCTCTCTCTCTCTCTCTCTCTCTCTCTCTCTCTCTCTCTCTCTCTCTCTCTCTCTCTCTCTCTCTCTCTCTCTCTCTCTCTCTCTCTCTCTCTCTCTCTCTCTCTCTCTCTCTCTCTCCTCTCTCTCTCTCTCTCTCTCTCTCTCTCTCTCTCTCTCTCTCCTCTCTCTCTCTCTCTCTCTCTCTCTCTCTCTCTCTCTCTCTCTCTCTCTCTCTCTCTCTCTCTCTCTCTCTCTCTCTCTCTCTCTCTCTCTCTCTCTCTCTCTCTCTCTCTCTCTCTCTCTCTCTCTGTTCTGTCTTGAGTGACGCTCATCCACAGTTACTGGTATTTCAGTCATCGATCGCACTGCACCGTTGTCAGACGACATTTTGGCTATCATGCCCCGTGAATACGTGAAAGGCAACAACAAGAGAACCTATCAAACGTACGACGCGAATGATTTAGAGGCTGCTTTGAAAGAAGTGGGTGAAGGTACATCTCTCAGAGAAGCAAGTGCAAAATATGGCATCAGTCTCGCGACACTGAGTCGCAAATCACGTGGTTTGCATGACAAGAAACCTGGTGCTTCTCCTGTTCTCACCGATGCCGAGGAAGAGACCATAGGGAGTACAGTGCAGCAGGTGACCGCATGGGGTTATGGGTTTTCCAAGAGTGACTTTCGCCTTCTCATCAAGTCTTACTTGGATTCGAATCATCGCAGTGTCTCCCGTTTCAAGAACAACTTACCTGGAATCGATGGAATTATGGCAGAAGATGAAGCTCAAAAATGTTGCTAGCAACTTGATCTCCGGTTTCCGCTGCACGAATCCTTTGAACGCAGCCGAGCCATTGAAGCGTCTTCCCGGAGAAGCAGATTTGGCAAGAGGTGAGATTGGGAGGAAGTTGGACAATGTTCTCGTCGATTTGCTAAAGAAGAACAGAGGTCAACCAAGGAAAGAAGAAAAGGGGGCCGAAGTTCTCCCCGGCCTAGATTTGGCCTCTGAGACTGAAGTTGCTGGACCTTCAAAAATGTGCGCATCTGCTGGACCATCCCAATCTACTTGCAGTCGAGGAAGATGCCGAGCTGTAATGAGTGAGGACGATGAATCCGACGAGGACAGCGACGAAGAAAATTACTGCTTCTCCTGCCATTGTGATTATGAGACCTATACCGGGCCTGATTGGCTGCAGTGTACTCGGTGCCATAATTGGATATGTGGCAAGTGTAACAAGAGGTCAAAAGATATTCATTTTCAATGTGAAGAGTGCCGTAAGTGATTTTTCAAGTTAACCTTACTCTTTCCATGTGTTTTCATTCCATAATCAGTGTTATTTCATTGAAGAATAGTACTGTTTCAAGTTACCCCCTATTATCAAAAAATATATCTTTTGTTTAAACTCAGCCTACGTTTTCATTTGCAAATGTTTTTAAATGGTGAATAGTCTATTTTGTTGATATTGCATAACATGCGGTTCATGAGTAGTCTCTTGATTCTGGGTGAATAACTTCTAATATTTTTTTCAACAAATACTAAAATAACTGTTTCAAGTTACCCTGTTTTACGGTATTTAATGCGGATCCCATTAACTTCACATAAACATTAAAGGCTGGCTGCTGTAAAGCAACAAATTTTCGGAACTCTATGATCATAAACCTTTTGCGAACCTCCGCATAAGTAGGATTTCTAAGAATTTACGTCCTCAAAACTCCTGAATGCAGCCGCGTTGATGTTTTACTCATTTTTATATATACTTTGTGTCTAATTACTAGAATATCTAAAGAGAATGACAGCTATTAAGTCAATCAATATTAAGACCAACACCCTTGATTCCCCGACTGCTCTCGCCCGACCTAGGAATTGAACCGAAGTTCTCGGTAGAGATGAGCTCTTTAGTCATTCTCTTTAGATATTCAATAAACTACGACAGACCTTTGTTGTCAATCTACACTGTGACGTAGTCATATGACATGCTGATATGCTGTCTCACTACAATATGAACGCTGGTAGCGTTTTGTCAATAATAATAATAGGACAATATGCTGTCGATATCACTTGGAGATGACTTCTGCCTTCACTTGCATTCCTTCTGAACCGTCAGCGTGGCCTAGTGCAGAAGGTGCGAGCTCGTCTCCGCCGCGCACTTCGGTTCGATTCCTAGGTCGGGCGAGTGCGGTCGGGAATCAAGTGTGTTGGTGTCTTGTATTGACTTAATAGCTGTCATTCTCTTTAGATATTCAATGAACTACGACAGACCTTTGTTGTCAAAATACTAGAATAATATACTATTAGACTTACATGTATGTTCAGTTGTTCATGAATAGTAAAATATTTCGAATCAAAACAATATGTGCAGCCAAGGATACAGTGCTCTGATTTCGCTCAACTTGGCTTCATTGAGGACTGTCCACATAAAGGATCTTACAAAATTCGCGGTAAGAAATTTTCGGGAGACACAAGCGGTCGCCAACTTCGCGAAAAATTATTGTTTTGCAGCATTTTTGTGTTCTAGTCCATTATTATTATTGTTTATTGATTAGACAGGCCACAATAATGGAAATTGTGAGGCTATGAGCATTAATATGCAAAAAGAGAGTTTTGAATAAATACATAACAAGATGCAAAACAAAGGAAAAATGACACAATCAAAATCTATTATTCGCGAGTTGCGTTACTGCAACTAGAACAGATATTTTTCTTATCACATCTTTGATCACTGGTAGTCGGTGTGTTTTCGAGAATGAATTTGTTTCTGGAGTTAAATAGTGCAGAGCATGGGTGACGCATTTGATTAAAGCTTTGAAAAAACGCATACCAATAACATGACGGCGATAGAACAGAGGAATGAAATCACAACAATTGCAACTTGATGTTCCACATATGATTGCATGGGGTCGGGATTGGACTTTTTCAAATAAGTTCACTTGCTCATTATTGACTGCTACGAATAATGGTGCTACGTTTTCTAGAACGCTCGCTCCGCATGCAATTATTATAGATAATTATTAAATCAACTTTTGAAAGAAAGGGCTTCAGTTGACCCAATACCGACAATTTGGAAGAGGCTCTCTTTGAAAGAGAGCTGAAATGGGCTTTACATTTGAAGTATTCATCAGACACGACACCAAGAAATGTCATAGGTTTCTGTAACGGAATATTCTGAATTTGAAAGTGTCACGAGTCGATGAGAGTCGTATAAACATTTGGCGGCAATTCTCCTCCTTAATGATCATTATGTTTCCATTTGTCCATTCACTGATTTGTGATAAGGTCAACTATAAAGGACTTTCAGTACACTGTAGATATTACCAACAAGTAATATATCATCCACATAGTCACAAGTAGGTCATTTATCACAATATATATTTGGTGTATAGGCTACATGAAAACGAAAGTTCCTCCATAGATTTATGGCAGATGCTGAAGGAGAGACGATTGGTTATTCAGACTCTCTCGGTATGTACATACACATCAAGCAAGGAGGTTTGAAATCCGGATCAATAATATTATTAAAAGGAATGTACCAGGTACGTATATGGAAATCAATGCAATGCCGTGGCAGCGCGTTTCCTTTACATCAGTGCTTAAAGAAGGCGTCTTCCTGTGTCTAGTTAGGCCCCAGTAAATTGTCAGCGCAGACCTACTTTGAAGGCGAAGGCCTACTCTGTTTTTAGCGAAGGTGTAGGTCTATATCTTTAAAGTTGCATCAGTCATACTGCAAGCAACATCTAGGGCATTTTCTTTTGCTTTAACTAAATATTCCACGTTTTGATATTCATGCTAATAATTGAGTATGACATATGATACCATAACAAATACTATGCTTGATTGACGAATCGCTCAATTGAGTGCTTCAGCCTAATAGCCTTGTATTGCATTTGTTTGTGTACATGTAATTACTTTCATCTGTGCCATTATCCTTCTGTCTTATGAAATGTATTTTGTAACTAAATATTTCCAATGAGTTCCGAAAATTTACACCTCTAAAATTTCTTCCTCTAAATTTTATTGTTTAACGAATGCTTATGATTGTTAGAGAGAATTGTTAAATAAAAAGTACGTACCTTACGAAATTTTGTTGGATAAAAGGCGCACCAGGAAATACAGTAGCAGAATTGGCAAGCAAATATCGGCAAATACTGGTATACTTGAATGTTTCCTCAACAAAGCGTTTATGATACATTCATTTCTATATACAGCAAATGTTCAATAGTCTATCATTTGCGAGCATGATAGGCAGCACCAGCCTATGCCAGGCTATCAGGTCAAATTCCAGCCAAGTTTTACCTAAGATTATTACGGTCCCCGTGTTCGGCTCGGCTTGAACATTTCCAAAAAATACATCGATTTGCGTGCATCTCTAAGTTACATGCATGCTTTCAGCATTTGAGTGCATTTATGTCTCCTTTACTCTGGTTTGAATGGGCTTTCCACCACATAGATTTAGAAACTCCGATGATGAGGCCCAATATGTGGTGCAGGCTGCATCTATTGAAATTAGAATTCGAGTTTTTTGCTTTTTTGTTACGATTTAGACATCGCCTGTTGCAGGCGAGCTGCGGTAGAAGGATGGCGGAACATCAAACGGCTTGAGGGATTAGAGAAAGCGGATGTTGAAGCCGTGTCGCATCTCTTCGTCTCGCGAAGGTTGAGGATTGTCCTGAATTGTCTTCATTGCTGAAGAAATTTTATCTAATTTCTTGCCATTAAATCGGGAAGTCATATTTGCTTGTTATTGTGAGAATTTTGACTGATTGTGGACAAAGTTATTAATAACTGAAAAATATGATGAATTTGCAGAAAACTATCATAAAGCTTCAATAATCTGAATTATAGCTTCGCTAATAAATATGCCAATAAACTGCAAGCAATGAATATGTCCGCATTATATCGTCATGCACGAATTTAATTACGTATTTTAAATTTTCTTTGACTAAAAATGTCGCCACGCATGTCATACGATATAATAATAATAATAAAGCGTTCGCTGATCATCGGTATTGACGTCCCGGCACTCCCGCTATCTGCCTCTGCTGGTATCATGCAATGTGTCATAAGGTATAAATGAATGCCTGAATTGAATTAAGGAGTTGCGTAGATGTGCAATACGCCAATCAACAACCACCTATAGAACTTTAGAATAATCCTTGGTTAGGAAACATATTTTCATAATTGTCTTGACGTATAATTGTTATTTGCTTGCAATAATGATATGATTATGATGAATTTGAATTCGACAAATACATCCAGTCAGTGAGTGAACTGCATGCATATTATCTTTAGCATTCATTTCTTATTTATACTACTGCTCTACTATAATTGGTGAAAGAGGTGACAAACAATAGATTCCAAGATGAATAGAACCAAACATTTACTCTAATTGATTTGGTAATTCCCCAAGCGTCATTAAGCTGCAAGCTATTATAATTTTGCATATAGGCCTATTTGAAAACTCATATCTTAAGTCAAATGTCACTTTTAATATTATTGAAATTGATCATAAAATTGATTATAAAATTTATCCACGCTGGCAACAATGGAGGATCAGTAGGCTTCCTTTGAGTCTCCTTTGATTACAGTCCGCAGCCGGAGCGACCTTCTGCAGGGAATGGAACGAGGCCGAAAATGAGACTTTCACAGAATGATGTACACCCTATGTCTACTACGAATCTACTACGTCTGCCGAGTTGCACCTGGTTCCTCTTCTTAATCCAATGGCCTTTAATCCATATTTAACCACATTATTGCATGCATTGCCGGCTAGAAGCATGATTATAGCACATGTACAGCATAGGTAGTGATCTGAAGACTTTCCATTTCAAAAATTATGACTCTAGACTTACGAGTGCATCTCCAAATAAAACAATCTGCGTCCCATTGGATTAGCATGTGTTTTTGTCTGATCACTTCTGTCAAGAAGAGGAACCAGGCAGAACTCGGCAGACGCGCAGATTCATTGAAAGACATGGTGTGTACATTATTCTGTGAAAGACTCATTTTCGGCCTCGTTCCCTGCAGAATCTCGTTCTGCTACGGGACTATTAGATGTCCTCGTTCAAACAAGAAGTTTGCCGGCGTCATTACCAGACAATGTTTTCATATTCTGTACATTTTGTTGAACTGTCCACAGCAACAGCTCTTTTTCACTTAATAGACCAAGAGGGTCCAGCCTACCTGAAAGGAGTATCAATTCTCATTCATATAGTGATGTTCAGCATACTTCCCCACTCTTGAACTGCACGTCTGCTGGGTCGGCGTTGGTGCGCGTGGTCACGGGGGCAGAAAAATGACCCCAAAGAAATACGCTAAATCAGCTGATAGGGTTACAGGTTGAAACCAATGCCAAATCATTGGTCATAATCCGCCTTAACAAGGATGGACACTGACAGACATATTCGGTGGTGGGGGCTTCAGACAGACACTCCAAATAGACCCTAAAAGTAAACCTATAGGCTGTCAGCCAGGCTGAAAGTGCCGGATGCAGCTTGAAACAAATGCCAATTCGTGTATGATTGTATAAGTATAAATTCTAGTGGTGGGTCAACTCCACTGTCACTTCCACTGGGGTCAGATTAACACTTCTACTGCATTTCTCAATTCTAAGATAGATAAGCCAACATAGGCCTACATGTAAGCCGTTACTTTGACATTAAAATAGGAATATTTGTTGCTCAGATATATCTATTAACTTCTCCAAATTATTGAGCTCTAAAAATCTTTCAATATGTGACTGAATGTAAAAATCGAGATCAGAAACCAATTTTAGACGGTTAACTATATAAAAAATACTCCAGATTATGTGCCACAACTACCTGTACCGGTTAATTTCAACAAAATCGTAAGGACTCAAAAAGAGCTTAAAATGAGTAGATAACAAAAATAAGAAAGCTTCTCAAAATTTGACGGCTGATAACAAAATTGAAACAAGCATCTCAAAACGTTGCATCTACAGCATTTCAAGATTTATTTCAGTGATTGCACCATTTATTCGAGAAGTCACAAGTTGCACTTCATATGTGTGTAATGCATTTCAAACAAAAATATATTTCAGATTTGTAGAATGAATGTATTCCAGAAAGTAGAACTTGAATTAGAAATAGGTTACATAAAATAAAATTTCAGACCTCGTTTCTTATCTTTCAGAAACGTAAAATGTTACTTTATTTTCAGAAATATAATATGAATTTCAGGAAGTAATTGTTGCATTTCAGAAAGGCAAAATGAAACTCAGGAAGTGTCACTTCAATTTTTGGAGGTGATATAGAGATAAAACTATAATATGTTATAAAACATTATTTCAGAAATGTGACTTGTATTTCGGAATCGTGAAATGAATTTTAGAATGTACAAATTGTATGAAGGAAGGAGCTACTTCAATTTTAGTGATGTATAAAGAGCTACAGAAAGTGTTGTAAAACTGAAAACGTATCCAAGAAATGTAATATGTATCTCAGTAGTAGCATCAAATGTAATTGAGAAACTGTAGGCTATATTTCAGATGTGTAAGGTAAATTTCTGATGATATCACATGCATTTCAGAGACGTTGAATGGATTTCATAATCATTGGATATCAAATTTCAGAATATGCATTATTCATTCCAGATTTCCAGCATTCCAGGAAGTTAGCTTACTACTTTCTTTTCAGAAGCAGGAAGTATATTTCCTAATGCAAGATTTACATTTCAGATTCATAAAATATATTCTAGAAGTATGACATGTATTTAAGAAAGAGCAAAATGTATTTCCGAATGTGTAGTATGATTTCAGGAAGCTGTTAAATGATTTTCATTAACCATGTTTCTGTTTTTTTTATTAAATGTAATTTCAGACTAGCTCATGAATAAAATGTTATTTCCATGAAATGCTATTAGTTTATTGAACTCACATCAACCTCTGCATTGGAAGATCAATTCAATCTCCTTTATCAATAAAATGTTCGAGTTCTATTGTTCATGCATCACAGAAGTGAATCTTCAGGATAACTGCTGCATTTATCGAAAGAGATAGTTACTTTTAGATAATGTGTTGTTGCTTTTTAATTTTTGAACAAGTAGAAATCACTAAACTAGATTGCTAGAAATTTGCTTAGTCAGTCTGTAATCTCAAAAAATCATTATTGTCATTTTGCTGCAACCTGATAATGCGTACATAAATTTAGGCTATATCATGTTCTATAGACATTCTGATACGCTAGAATACACGATCAATAAACAGACCAGTACATACATTTCACTAATTAAACTAAAGTATTGCACTCATGTCATTAAACGATATTGTACAAATTCATAACCACTAAGCTTGAAATCTGGTTATGAAGTCACTTATACAAAATATTAAAAAGCTCCATTATAAAATCATCAAGGTCTACATTACACAATACTCACATGTCACACACCAATATAGTAAAAACAACCGAAATACATAGCAATCTCATCTTTCTTTGATAAGTTCGTGGACCCAAGGCACGCTGGTCATTATCCAGCAATGCGCATGACATTTCGCGTGATGTTCTTTCCTTCAATTACTAATTTCAACTTGGGTCTCAGTCCGATAGTGTTGGGTTCACTTTGTATCCAAAATTTGGACCTAATTATCATCTCTGGGGGGGGGGACGAGTGCCCTACCCCCCGAAATGAGGATGCGCTTCAGACCTGGATGCTGTTAAGAAGTAAATGATTTGAGTCCAAAACTTTGAACTTGAATACATAATTTTAGATCTGTTACCTCCAAGCTACCACAAATTTGATAGAATAGTTGTCACAAATAGTTTATGAGGAAATAACAAATCTCTGGTGAATTAGAAAGATGCCCATATTGATACATAGATGTTTTCAAATCACAAACTTTATGTGTCGGCATATCATGCTGAAACCTACAATGTTTTACAATTCGCTATGATGGCAATTTTATACACACGAAAATCAATAGTTCTAAATTTAATTGAGAAAGTAATTGTAGGGATTCAGTTTAGCAGGTGGTCGCAAATGTCAGCAAATTGCATGGTAATACCCGTTCCAATATAAAAGCAGTTTGTAGTAAATTGTATCAGGAATCTGCTGCGAACATTGAAAATGAAATGCTCGGCAGCTACTTTCATGTTACCAAAAAGTTGCTTTTATCAAAGACGTTTAAGCTGGGTTTAATGAAGTGGATACGAGATTGTGATTCTGTGAAACATATCTGCTTACTTCGATCACGTAGATACAGATCAATATCGGTGTAATACGTATATTACACATTGAAGCACGCAAAAGGAGGAGTTTTGGCCAGAGGTGAACGCAGCTAACCGGTTAACGTTTAACCGGTGTCAAAAATTAACCGGGTTAGGAAAAAAATAACCGCGGTTAATTTTTTCCTAACCCGGTTAATTTTTGACACCGGTTAACCGCGGTTAATTTTTCATGACCCGGTTAATTTTTTGGTGCGGTTAACCGCTACATTTTTTACTCTAAAGAGTCTTTTCATACTTTCTATACTTTTTCTAGTGAGATTAACCTGCTGCCATCGGCCTGAATAGTAGTATTTTGTCAAGATTGGTCTCTGAGCCAAAGTCTTAATAGAAGCAGCAGTTGAGACTTGACCACAGACGAGCGTCAAAATTTACGTCAGTCAATAGATATCTCACAGAAAAACAAACGTAGGAATCGAAGTCGCTTAACACTTGCCCCAGATGAGTCACTAGGCGTTGAGCGAGGTGATGAGACGCTGATCTTGAGGTGGGATGGGATCTCGAATAATGTAGCGACTAGCGAGGTCATGACTCATTTCAATCATTGTAATTTCGTCGTTAAACCTCGATCGTCATTCCTTCGTGAACAGTCATAGAATGTCTTGCGTTTGGGACAACTTCAAGCTTGTCACTATTGACAACAAAAAGTACGCAAAATGTAATTTGTGTGAAAAGAAGTACGTATTTTCATCTGGGACTGGAACCCTCTCATATCATATGAAGAATCAACATCCTCTTTTCAACTTGAACGACAATCCTGGATCATCCGTATCAACGCCTGTTCGTGATGCATCCGGAAGAAGAACGAACGTCCGAGCAGCCGTCGAGGAAATGAGGGAATCGACACAAGTAAATATGGACGAATGGTTAAAGACATCCAAGTCCAGAACATGCTCAAAAGAACGAGCCATCGACATCACCAAGCTCATTGTCCGGTGAGTTAACTATGTGACTACATGTAGGCCTACATGTATGTTAGAGCTTCATTTTCAACATGAGCCTACTTCTTTTCGTAGAAAGGTTGCGATATTTTCAGTGTAATATTTTAAATAGTCTATGTTTTAAATATGGATAAATGCAACAAAGTGTGTTTTTTTAAATGACAATATCTAATATCTTGGAGCCACCTCATATTTAGTAACTCTGTAGGCTTGTTTTTCAACGTGTTCCTTAATATTTAGGCATAAACCATGCATATAGGCCTGTTATGCACTAAATTTCAGTAAATCAATAAGACTTGTTTTTCGCAAATATGGTGGAGAGCATGGACAGGTATTACGCAGCCCATAGGCCTACAAAATACCAAAAGAGGAACAGCAAGTAATGATTAGTTAGCCCTCCTATCTTATGAAATAGATGATGACGTTATTTAGCGGTGAAATCTGTTTGAATTCCCCTACACAATGACTATTTTATTTTAACAACTATTACTGACCTTTCTCAATCATATTGAGATGAACGCCAGGGACGTGGTCGCCCTGATAGGGCGGGGAACCTATGCTCAAATTTCTGAAATCTTGTGTTGCAATACTGCTTGTTTTAGCCTACTTGATTGATAAATTGTGAAGAAGTTAGAAGTACGACGAGGCCGTAGTACAATGCATCGGTACATAATCTCTTACTTAGTCGGTACATACATGTAAATACGTAGTGTGTCAAGCACGAATAATATTCTTACTGGTAGACAAAATATGGATTTATCAAGAATTAAGATACATTTTCAAAATGAAGATGAGAGTAAACATTTTGTATAGTGAAATTTCTATCCTATTTCAGGTGTGTAACTACTGATCTGCAACCGTTGACATTCTGTGAGGATACCTCAATGAAGGAACTGCTTCTCTATCTCGAGGCGAACTACCAACCTCCCTCGCATACAACACTGATGAGACATATTAACACAACGTACGATGAAGATCTCTCTCAACTCAAACAGAAGGTAGAAACGGATGGATTGACTTCTTCCACTTTATTGAGCATCACCACAGATTGCTGGACTAACAGACAAATGTCAGCATTCATGACCATCACAGCTCATTGGATCGATCGAGCTTGGCAGCTTCGAAATGCTAATTTTGGTATTCCTTTGTTAACGCAGCAACACACCGGTGACAATCTAGCTGAAACCATAGACGAAACTTTGAGTCCTTTCAAAGTAAACGCCTTCTGTACGACCCATGACGATGCGAGCAATATGAAGAAAGCGTTGGATTTGTCCTCATCAACAAAATACCATGTCGGATGCCTCGCTCACCTTCTTCAGCTCTCCATCAACGATTCTTTTGAATAGTAGACGAAGTAAAGAAATTGATCAACAAAGTCCATACTGCAATTTCGACAGTCCACAGATCCATAACGCTGACTTCGGAATTTCGGACCTACAGGGCACAGTTATGCAGGGATCATGATAAGTGCGAGCTTCAAAAGCACAATAAAACGAGGTGGAACAGCACTGCTGTCATGCTTCAAAGCTTTTCAAAGCTCTTTGATGCATTTGACTTCCTTGTAAAATCAACACCTGTACTCAACAATGTGGAAAAATGTTCGCTGTCATTTGGCTCGCATGAAATCATCGCAATCAAGGAAATGATTGTTCTGCTTGAAGACCTGAAGATGACAACAGATGAATGGCAAACAGAAACATCTGTTAATGTCTGAGAAGTTTATCCGATCATGTTTGTCTCCTGAAACGACTGCAACTGAAACCTTGCGAAACTACTATGGCCAAGGAGTTTCAATCACGTCTGCTGATTAATCTTGCGGAACGATTTTCAGTGGAGGACCAAGAGTTCCCTGGTTCCATGAGTGTTCATGTCATGGGATCTTTCTTGGATCCCAGGTTCAAGAAGCTGACATTCTTGTCTCGCGAAACAAGATTGAATGTTCACGCGACAATATTGGACGAAATGAAAAAGATATCAGTGAATGTGGATGAAGAAGTAACAGAAGTCGAACGCGACGACACGTCCGGAGCACCAAGTTCAAAACGATGCAAGTTACTTACGCTGCTTGATGACGATGTGATTGAAGAGAAAGTATCAAAAGAAGAGGATGAGCTGGATAGCTATATACAAGTAAGTTCAAAAAATGCATGATTTACAACAGGAATGCATTGGAAATTTGCTGACATGAATTTCATAAATCTATGTAGGGGAATATGAACTCTGCAATGGGCTGTTTGACTGAAGTTGCAAAAATAATATCAAGACGTCTACGATGTTAAAAAATTGTACTTTACTATCTCAGTGGAAATATATGTTGTTTTACTTTTAATTATAATATTTTGTCAACATTATACTCTGTTGTAACATTATGCATAACTGATATTGTTCATGATAATGTTAATTGCCCACATGAAGTTGCATTCTGATAGCATTGTTTGTTGTTCGATACAATGTTACAGACCTACTATATATTGGATATTGTGGTATATCGACGATGTCTATAATGTGCACAATCTTTATGACGTGAATCACAGGGTTTGGAGTTTTCATCCATTCAAACATTACATCATATAGGCTAGACATGATAGCATGACAGTTATAAGCCTATGTTATACCCGTATATATGATTCTTAGTATGCATGTTGTGACACTTGTTCATCACCCTAAAATTCAATTCTTACAGGCTTTGATTAATGCTCTTTCATCTTTTCTCTTTTCAGGCACAAGGATTAACTTCACAGTCAAAGGATCCACTTTCATGGTGGAGAATCAATCAAGCGAAGTTCAGAAAGCTTTCGTTGCTTGCGAGAAAGTATCTGGCTATTCAGGCTACGAGTGCTGCCTCCGAACGAGTCTTCTCTGTCTTCGGCAACATTTACCATGAAAGGCGAATGGGACTCACAGCTGAACATGCACAGCAGATATTGTTTTTGAATCTGAACTCCAAGAAGTCTTCCTGAGTTGAACGAGTACATATTTTCAAATTAAAAATATCATTCTTTTTTTCGGCCAAAAAAGGTCCGTACCGTACTTATTATGTGCGTCCACATACATGTAAATCACCTAATTTTTTATCCTATCCTACCATTCATGCGCCTACATACTGCAATTTTGTCATAATTTGCACGACTGATGCGCATTCACTATCTATAATTCACATAGAAAAAATGAATTTTGTCATCATAGTAAGATTAGCAACAACATCATTTATTCCGTTCACGACTAGGCAGTTAGTAGGCCTATAATTCACGCTATAGCAGTCCTAATCGTTCGCTGTTTCTTTTGTGATTTAACTCGACTTTCATTAGCCTATAACAAATAAGGTCTATTGCCTATTATCAAAATTCCTCAATCTCGGCCTATATGCTCACATATTGGTAGGCCTACATACACGTAGATGAAGATGATTGGTTATAGTTATGTATTTTGAGACTGAAATTTTGAAACCTACAATTAACCGCGGTTAACCGGTTTACCGCGGTTAATTTGGCGGTTAACCAGTTAATTTTTTTCTTAACCCCGTTCACCTCTGGTTTTGACTGCAACAGTCTTATGACAATGGAACTATATAATAGTCAATTGCTTTCGGAAAACTCTCCACCTGTATCAGACGATATTATGTTATTCGGCGAACGTTTCAGTGGCTTACAGCCCACCTTGATCAGTGCCAGACAAGACAATATATATGGATAATTGCGGCGTACGGGAGGTTGTCCAGAATCGTATTGAGTCAAGGGGTAAACCCTGGATAAAGGCCGTGCCGGCTGAAACGTTGGGTGCTGTATATAATATTTTTATCAGATTTTTCATTTACAGTAATTGAATTTTGATAAAAGGAAATGAAACTGATTTATCTTTCGACGCAAAAATATCTATTTTGCGTCGAAAGAGAAATTAATTTCATTTCTTTTTATCAAAATGTTGCCTTAATCTTTCTTTATAAGTTCGGTTCATATTGCTAGAAAGTAATCAAATTATTTACTTAAAATTAAATATCTGATTGAGAAGGGCGGTTCGCCGAAATATATATTACGAAGTAAAACAGATTGTCTGTGCGTCGAAACATAGATTCATTTCATTTCCTTTTATCAAAATAATATATTTACACCTATGACAATATAACTTTTCCTATGACAACATATTTATATGGACTGTTTCAAAAGCCCAAAGATTCAATGAAGGCTACATCAATGGTTTTCAAGTAATTTATTCGAGACTGCACCATAATCTAGACTTGAACTCAGCTTGGCAGACTTGAATTACATGCAATGGTTTTCTTGTGCTTTATACACCCCCTAATCGTGCCAAAGTTAGTAGGCCTACGAGTATTTTAGGCGGTTTGGACCGTGTGCCAATGGGGCATGGGCAAAAGTGATGTGGAAAGTCATGTAATGGGGATAGCAATCAGTATAAATTCAAAAATCAATTAATATTAACCAGTAAACATAGCCATATTTAGGATTAGCAACTTTGCAATGAAGCCCAGTTGATGACTACCAAGCTTAATAGTTTAAATTAAGTGGATACAGTAGTCCCTGTCTATAACGACCACCTCTCTGCCGAGCACATATAGTCGTTATGGACAGGTGGTCGCTATTTGCAGGTAAACTTTTAGCTGGCTTTATAAATGATACATGACATTATAGTAATATCCAATCATAAGCCTACGCGTACTCACAAGTTCAACACAGCATGATTGCACGAATGGTACTAGCTTTTACAGTTTCACAGGCTATAAAAGTGTCTATTCAAGGGACCTATTACGCAAGATTCAATGAAAATTTAGAAAACTGTATAGAAATATAACAATAATGTGATGCACTTAGTATAGAGCACACATTAATCAATGAGAAAATTTGATGATACACTGTATTAAGCACTATATGTAGACATTATGTAAAACTGTAAGACTATACTACCGTTGCAATTATGCAGAATTACTGAATAAATTCAGATGTAGTCCTTTTACAGTATGTGCACGTATGTATACTTGATTTTTTTAGCATACAACTTAACTCGGATAATATCTGCGTCATGTAGTAGCACCAGTATACTTAAGCCTACATAATATGATGTACATATATACACATCGAAGCATCCAATAGTACCAATTCAAAATTATGATAATTTGTATATGACTGAAAAGTAAACAAAAGTTATTTTATTCCATAAATCAACTCATGTTTTCTGCATGCATTCATAAATCATATGAATCTTCAGTTCTAGTTGTTTTTGAAAAAATCACTTATTGTAGTTTGTTTTGCTTGACTTACTTTGGTACTGTAGATTTCATTAGCGAAATTCACTAATGATTCGACCATGGCGTTGTTATTTTGAGACAATGCAAATTTCAACTTTCAATTCTACAATATTTTATGTAGCTATATCGCCTCTAACAGGCTACAGGGGAAGATGAAGTCAGTAAGTTGAGAGTGTCGAGACTCATGTATCTGCAAGAGCTAAAAGTGAGGGATTGAGATGTATAGCTCGCAGCTGTTACGTAATAAGACCATTGATGTTTGTCTGTTATTAACACATAAAGTTAGCGAGACATCTACACGTATTTATCATCCCCCCGGAATCTGCGGTCGTAATAAACAGGGATCAGAGAACAATTTGACAAATTACTGAGGACGTTAGACTGGAAGTCGTTATGCACAGGTTGAATTATATAGGAGATATAATTCTGCATCGGTGCAAATTTTTTGGTCGAAATGGACAGGAAGTCGTTAAAAGCAGGGTCGTTAATGACAGGGACTACTGTGTTTACATCCGTTCAATTCATCGTACTATTATCAGTTGCTAAGGCCTCCCCAAGACATCATTGCTGTTCATGATATCCTATCAAGGCACCTTCTCTATGTTGAAACATGATTTTTTTGACATAAGAGGATGTCATGCTTATTCAACGTTACGCAATTCACTAAATCGTGGCGTGGTCGAGACATAACATTGGTGAGATAATTGAAAACTGGATTTAAACAAATTGGGTTACTTTTCTTATTAAAATGTGTTTGCAAGAGCAAGTAATTCAACTTCAATGTTATTGTATTCTACATGTATATGATTGCAAAACCGATCTGTTTCAAGAATATGTACGTACTTTATTATCAAGGCAAAAATCGGCTATGAAAAACGTCATCAACAAATGCTTTGGATTGAAAAACTAGGAATTGATATCATTGCAGAAATAGCATCAAAAACTTTAAACCTTCATAGTCCGACAGCCAGAGCGAGTTTCTTAAAAGAGATGGGCTGAATCTTGAAACTTTGTCAGAATAGTTTAAACCCTATGCCTACTACAAATCTGCGCGTCTACCGAATTCTATCTGCTTCATCTCCTAGTCAGAGCGAATCAAGGAAACTGCTTGTTTATCCAATTAGAGGCACATCGAATGCTTGTACTAAAATGAGATTTTGCACGACTTCTGCTATTAATTGAAAACCTCTAAGTCTACAGTCATAATTTTTGTCATGAAATATCCTTATGCCATGAAATTAAATGTTTATGCTCATGTGCCTAAGATGCTAAGTACTTTCAGATTTTGCAAGCCTCCCTAGTGGAATGACTATAGTAACTGACATTTCGAATTGACTATAAGGTGACAACATTGTGAGTCTTTCATTGAAATGCACGCATATGTGCGCTCATAAATTGAGTGATGGCGTCTACCAATGTATCTGCTAAAATCCTGCCAATGCTGACTGCAAATTGTATCTATTCTGTTGTCTAATTTTTTCATACTCTTCTTTGCCAAAAAACGTTGTATTACATGCTACCGTCTATTATGAAAGAAAAGTAGTACACGAGAGATGTCTTCCAAAATTGAAGTTCGATTTTCTTACATCTTAAAATGTTTTCTGATACTATTCTGAACTATTCTGAAACTTAGCTGATGCCAAAATGAAAGAGATTATGCAAAGTTTTCAAATTATTTCTAGAAATTGAGTTAAGTAAACAGTCCGTGCGGCTCGTGCGGCAGAGGCTTCGACGTCCTGAGCCTTATGAGGTCGATGTTAGCGTACATCGCGATGACGCCAACATCGACCACAGAAGGTGCAGGACGCCAAGAGTCCGTCGTGGTTTTAAAATAATTTTTTATCGAAGAGACCGTAACTTTATGTTCTCCCGGGAGTGTCAAGTCAAAATGACTTTCATTGAAAAAAAATCTCAGGTAAAGCTACTCATTATCATGAGGTATACTTATTATCAGAACTCACTAATACAGCATAAGAAAAATGTTCTCATTTTCTAATATGGTCATCGATTTTCTTGAAATAGTTAAGTCATTTCCGCTCTATTCTATCTGCCAAAAACATTTGTAGAAAATCTGCACATATCATTACCAGGTTTAGATTTGCGACTTGGAGATAGATCTGATCCTGAATGAACATTCAGTTTTCCAAATTTTCTAGAACAAGAAGAAAGGAAAAGTTAATCTGAAGGACAGTAGTGTGTTTTTCTGATTGTTTTCTGCTTGTGTCAAGCGATTACTGAAACAATGTGGTAACTTTGATCATAATGAAGGAGAAAAATGAAGTTAAAAATTTAAGAGAAAACCATAGAGTAAGTATATTAGGTAGAGTGGTAACTCAACATTTATTAAATCCCTTATGTGCATACAGTTTCGATTTCATGAAATGAGGACCAGATCGAGCAGGTACCATCTGTGAGATATGAAGCTTCTACAATTTTGGAGAAATGTAGACGAATTTGACTGATAATGATGGCAATACAGAATAAGGAATGGCATGAGGAATAGTATTCCACAAATCCTCCATGTCACGACAACTGGGAGAGGCAATATAATTTGTTAAATTAGCAATTCGATGGGTTACCATTTAAGTTCAGCTTTAAGATTATTTTCTTAAGCGTGATCATATCAAAGACAGCCACTGAAAGTGCAAAACATCGTAATCATAGGAACTGATCTCAATTGACTTTAAAAGATGTAAATGGTTGCACATTACTATTCGGATTCGAGAAATGACGCCTTGTGAATCATAAAATCATGCCGCTGAAAATTGAATTAGAAACATGACACATTAGCCAACAAGCTCTCAATAAGATCTCAACTTTTCCTTAATGACTTGAAGTGACTGGGCTTATGAAAATTCATTGATTATCAGCTTATTTTCCGCTTAATGAAGATGCTTATTAGCAAGTATTCATTCCTTTTGATCCAGCTTAATTCATGCTACTTATAAATGGGCTTCATATCGGTAGTATATAAATTTTTCAAAATTAAGCATTTTGCAACTGCTCAAATAATTTTTGTACCACATGAACTTAATCTCCACAGAACACTGAATCTTCTGACATAAAAATTTTCATTGTATACAGACACTTTTTTGAGTAGACACTCTACCTACTACAGTATATACTTACTGTATGGAGAAAACTTTAAAACTTTGTTTATCATAATCTTCCTCCAGTAACGCTTGAAAGTCAACAAAGTGTTTGCATTTCGAATATCTCGAGGGATGATTGATGATCGAGGGAGGGCCATTGAGGCTGAATGCCCGACCACCTCGAGATATTGACTTAATGGAGGGCACTTCAGTTGTCTTCAGATGAATGTAGATATCGTGAAGAACAACGAACATGCCGTAGCTTGCAAATATACTGAGGTGATCGCAAATGAACTGCTTTGTAGCACACACTACCATCTTTTAGTTCAATGCGCTGAAGAATTGGAAGTCACTTCAGCCTCTTGAGGTATGGCGCAATATGCTCACGGCGAGTTTCTGAGAGACTAAAGCATAGAAATGTTTCATTGCATAATACAAAAGTTATTTTATGATTCCTCTCAAAGCGAAGAAATTTGATACAAGAAGAAATAATACCATGAACGATGAGTCAATGACAAGATAACTGGACAACAATAATTATCTTGCATTTCAATGAAGACTAAATTTCATTTGATGATAACTGCATTCACTTTATCCGAAGAAAATATCCAACTGAATCTGATTGACAATGATTTCATCGTTTAATAAGATTTCAAGATATTCTAATAGCCTGCATTTATCATCTTTATCAAGTTTCGATCTTCATGAAACAATTTAGTTTCCCCATAAATCATGCATAATGGTTAATCCTCGTTTGAATAGGTTGAAAGGGTCTAACTACGTTGAAACGACACGATTGAAATTTGATGTCAAATTGTTGAAGATTTGAATATTGTCTTTGAAATTGGAAAAGCGGCATTCAATCATATCATATCTTCGAATTTGCGTTTCATGTTGTAATAAGTCATGCAAAAGAAGTGGATTCGGTATTTGATTGAAGTTCTCAGCCCTAAAGATCCACTATCTTCATCCTATTTATTGCCTTCTTCACCTTAAGATCACACAAAGTTGATCAAATGTTTTAGGTCTACTCACCGATTCTAATTCTAGAAATTGGTTTCATGCGTATCCGATTATTTTTGATATTACAATATCATCCAAGTGATTATTCACAAAGACAGTCAGAACCAAGCTTTTGATAGCCAGTTCATTTACATTTTATCTCTGTATCCTATTCAAGCGCGGCTGCTATATATGAACAACTCTGAGAAAAGGTGCGACTACTGTTCAAGTAAATACGTTGTTGAAAATATCTCTTAGGACGGAGCTACTAACACTTTCTTCCTAAATTCGCACACAAATGGCTTCATAGCATGGATTTGCAGACCTTCAAACGCTGAATAAAAAAGTCAAATTCTTAAGAATACAATTTTATTTAAGAATACAAATCTATTAAGCCCTCTGTGCGCGAATTTGGGAAGAAAGTGTCAGTAGCTCCCGGATTATCTCTTTTGCTTTACTTTATGAAGATCAAAGACCTTGTAACTTGCTAGGCCTAATGAGTGTATAGGCCCGTCGTCGCATGGAATTAGCATGGAAGTATGGAATTAGTATTCCATACGTTCATGCTGCCAAAATGAGTTCAAATTACACAAAGTACAGTGATTTCAAAATGTCCTTTTTTTAGAAAACTTTTGCGAAAATTTTCATCCCTGAATACTACAACAAGTGTTAAGGGACATTAAGTTAAAGAGCAATACAAACGGTATTCATTAGGAGCGAAAGTTGAATGTTTCTGTGGAGTATTGTTGTTATTTGTATGGAAACATCTCAAAGATTGAGTGAATTTAGTCATTGACTGCGAGTGCGGCCAAAGCTCTCAGCCAAAGGAGTTAAACAGCACCTTTCAAGAATTTGTATTTTGACAATTTTACGAATTGGCTCGTAGCCTAATTCGCGTATGCAAGTTCCTCATTATTTTGTACATTACAGTGAACAACTATTCGTCAGAATGAATAAAAAATTCTCGTGATAGATGTTTTCAAATGCTTTATTTATTATCCATTCAGGTAATTGGATGAAGAACTGAGATTTATCATGATAATCCACCATCATTTCAGATAGAATGGTGTGTAAAGTAGTCGGACTCGATCACGAAACTTGTCAAGTTCGAGTTTGTATTGATTGATAAGCAAGGGAATAAGTAAGCTTGTGTGAAGCAGTTTCTTCCATGGTGCATGGTGAAAGTTTTGTCAAAATTGTATGACAGGTAGAAAATAGAGTAGAGTTTTGATGAAACTTCATTTGTTTTTGACGAAGAACTGCAATGAAAAAGTAACAAACGCGTGGCTGACTTCAGACATAGTGTTTGTCTCGTTTAATTATTAATCCCCACTTGACATGTGGTCTACAGAAATTTGTAGATTCGACACATTATTATACCACAATATTAAATAGTAGGAAGAAATTCAGCAAATAGATAAACATTGAATGTATGGAAATTGGCATCAGATTTCATGATGTTTTGCTACCAAACGTTGGAAGACCCAATGCTAATATTTGAGTGAAGCATTACGGTCCCCTTGGGCATGAGTGAAAGAATTATGCAAGCAATAATAATCACACGAGTGGCATATTGGCTTAAATGCCTGCTTGCTGTCTTAACAGTCCAGGTTCGACTCCTTGTGCAGTCAACATTGTTGTCAATATTTCCAATCGGGTGTTTGCAAAGCACCTTCAATCCAACCACTTCAAAGTCGTAAAAGGCAGCTAGACAGTTAATGATAAAATTGACGGCGTCGTACGGGAGGTGATGTTTCATGATTTGACCAGTAAAATCCCTACTTTTCGTCCACCACCGACTCTGTCATGTGCAAATAGCCTATGATTAACGTCGGGATTTTACTACTTGAAAAGCAGTGAGATCCTATTATTTTTGATTCTGTCAAGTCATGAATTAATGATAAATCCTATTGTCGCCTTCAACCCTACAGTTGAACAAATATTCAAAAATTCCAAAAATGTAAATGGCAGAGGAAGCGGGCCACTTTGGTCACAACGGACATTAAAAAGCTTTCATTTTTGGCATTTCTCTGAGGATCTCAAAATATACATGTATCTTTTAGAAATCGCTGAAATATTAAATAACCACAAAATTCCTATCAAAGCCTCATGGCTGTGTTCCAATCACTATGCGGAATATATTTATGACACACTGATGTCATTTCTACTCATTTAGAAAAATGATATCAGAAGGTATGAAGGCTACAAAATTTTTTAAAAGAATGAGAAATGGAGAAGCTTTTTATGCTTATCATGTTTAGTTTAATAACTCAACATTGATGAGCACGTCCATCAAGCTCTTGTATTGAAGTGTTTGCTTATCCTAAATATAACCATAAAATACAGCCAGCAGTCAATCGCTATTTATATGTCTAAATTGTAATTTAAAAATGTGAATATGACTATAAGTGAAATAGAATTAGGCCTATGATTGATAGGATATATAAATATAGTTTTGAGTCTCAATACCTCACCATGCTGCATACTATCGACGGAGGAGTTCTTGATAGTGCTGAATTCGATCAAATATTGACGGTATTACGCTGTGCTTGTATATTCTAACATTAGGATAGCTGAAAATGTTTATACCTTGGATGCCTAAAAAGTCGAAAACGACTTTTTCATTATTTGATTGTGTGCACCTGGTAATGCATCATGTTTCCATTACTGTCTTTGTTCCAGTAATTCATGTGTTTACTGCTTGCGTAATGTAACTGATATTGCAGCAATTATTTCATCTCACAATAGGCCAACTTTCACTCTTTCTATGTATGTCTTCATATGACGTTGATCACTTCGAATGTATGTCATTTTATACTAGCTTTTGAGGTAACCCAAGCAATAAAGAAGTATGCAGGTCTGGAACATCTCTAAAATTGACATGGCTTCATAAATCCTTCGATGAACACATAGGCCTACTTACGGTAATTTCAGGTATACAAAGGAAAACTAACAGTTTCGGCACCTGCAGATGGTAATTTCATTTGAATAAATCTTCTTCCATGAGCCACATCTAGGCTTCAAACAAAACTTTGCATATCGTGATCGTAACATTTTTGCAGTGTTTGGTAGTGCTTGGCATTGTCTGTGGTACAACATTATTTGGAGGAATATCCAAAGTAGGCCTTTGATGCCTCCTCCTCTTACAAAAAGTCTTCCGACAACTGCTTGCATGGATGCAAAGCGAACTGACGGAGAGATATTGCTTCGCTGATAATCGTTTTGAAAATCATCCACGTGTTCACTGCTCCGGTATCAAAAATCTTATTCCACTCAGCAACTGGCCACCAGTAACATGTGGAAGGGGGTTTAGGCATCACATCAAAACAGTCGGCACCAACTTTGCCCTTTTGGCATTGTAATTCACAAAAATACGAGTAGTACCAGAGGCTTCTTTGAACTTTCTTGACGGCGATCATGCGAGCTCAATTTTTTTCTGTACTTTCGAATTTTTGTGCCTAACGGTCTTCTTTTTCACTTTTGGCTTGCCTGTGGCACCAAGTGACGTAAAAAAGTGTTCGAGGGTGAGGCGATACGCATTCTATCACCTGCCGAAATTACGATAACAAATTAACGATGGATAGTGTTTTAATTGCGTTGTCAGATATCACGATAGGCGGTTATGTTTCCCTTCAGCAGTCAATATCGACTTTTTCGCCAATTTAGGTATATAGTCATGATATTACGCAACAACAATGACTGCAAGGAAAACAGTTTGTTGTAGCATAATGAAAAAATTAATTTACATATGAGGCAGCATAATAGGGAGTTCATGGAAATGCTGAAATTCTTATTAAATATTAAACGAAAAGTCGATTTCGACTTTTCAGCCATCCTAGTGCTAATTTGAGTATTTTTGCGGAAAGACACAGATTCACATTTGGCACACTGATATGCTTTCAATAATGACAGCAATTTTATTTTCAGTCTAGATGTAATGAAGTCCAGAACTAAATATAGCATTAATCAGAAAACCCACAAATCCCCTATAAATGTATAAAGTCTAGCAGCCATCATCAATTATCCGAAGACACCATTAACCTTGCTAATTCACCATCTCGTTTAATCTCATTAAAACCTTAAGAATTGCTGTCTGCTGCAGAAAATGTGGAAATGACCGACGTATTCGCCAACCAGTCGACTTTTCTAATTTATGGCAAAATCTATCTTAGGCTTAATTTAAACAAAATCACAACTTTGATCAAAGCATAGAAGTTCAACTTTTGATGTTGATATGCAACTTCGTGCGTATATTGAACCGTAATTTTAGCTGGTTAAGGTGAAATTTTCTGAATTCCATTTACAAGCAACCATTTCACTTGTTTAATTTATTTCACAGTGTGGGGCAGCAGCCAATCTGTTAGCTATTCGATTGGACTTATATAATACGATGTAATTCAATGAATGGGACATTCTAGCTACTTCATTATGCAAACATAATAGACCTTTCAGTTTCAACACTACTTCAGTGAGCTGCTAACGTGATCTTGAGTACGACACATTAGCACATGAACTCAGATGAAACACTCAAATTATACCTCCACGCATTAACGATTTTTCAAATGCAAGACGATAGTTTCAAGTAAAATGAAAATTTCAATATTCTACTTACAATTTCTGTTTTAGAGAGCTAGAGAATCACTCAGAATTATTCATGCAGAAATCATTTTTTTGTTCAGCAAAGTATTTTGTCAGGAAAATTATCACAAAAAACTGACCACCTGTATGATGTAGAAATTCAATTGATTCTCATGCTTTCCAATCGTGGCACACAGCGTGCATCAACGTGCCATACATTGTTCGCGAGCTTACATTCTCAGATTTCAATTATTCAAAGGCAAGTCTGTGTTTTCGAGACAATGGTCAAAATATGAAAATCGCTCGTTTACAAATCGCAATTTTCTAGGGAGGCAATAGTCGTAAAGTTATCATAAAAGCTTGAAATAAAGTTGATAAATTTAATGCTTGAAAGTGTCATATTTTCACTTTTTCACTCAAAAGTGTTTTCTATCTTCAGAATCCGGGCAATCTAAGGAGCAAGAATATGTAGGTTTTATTAAAATCAGTTCAATTGATGATCAATAATTTTTTCTAAGTGCCATAAATTTTGGCATGGAATATCTTCAGGCCAATTCTTATCATGGTCATGCATCTTTGTCTATACAAGCTAGGCACATTCAAATTTAGCAAGCCTCTCAATTTTGGCAAAAACAACATTTTGGCCGATTTTTAACACTGTTTCACACATAATAGTAATACATACACATAATGAAATACAACTAATAGACACTCTATGCCAAAATGACAGCAAAGACTTAGCACTTTTATCTTAATCAGAGAAAACATAGAAAAATTCAGTTAGCCGAAAACTTCAATCTGCTTCCAGTTAGATTAAAATGTGTTCCTCTTTTATTCTTTCTGACAAGAAAAGGAGCAGAGTAGGACTCAACAGACGCGCAATTTTGTGATAGTCATAGGGTGCACGTTATTCCGTAAAAGTATAATTTTTGGTCTCGTCCTTGCAGAAACTCGGCCTGGCTGCCGGACTGCATTGGCTAGAGTCAAAAAAATTAAAGCTAAACATTTGCTTTTTGTAAAGAAGTGGTGCGAATAGGCAGCTAAGATAAAACATTGAACCGTTCGACCCTGACGTCCATCTTTGATAAACTATGATTTTTGCAAAGTAACGTCGAAACACTGTTGTGAAAGCGTACTGCATAATAATTTATCATCCTTTTCCCTGACACCTCGATTCACGTGTAAACAAATGAATATGAAAATGAATCACCCTACAATGGCCTACAAATTGTACCCGCTGCATATAGAGATTGAAAGCAAAATCTGTCATAAAACGTCGAATTTTGACGGAGGGCGTATTAAATGATTTAATAGAGCAAACACCTTTGGTTCGACCCGATTCGACACAAGAAACTATATTAGACACATGGCTATAATATTTAGTTTTCAAATATGATTCGTGCTTTCAAATATACTTTTGCAGTCGGGGTTATGAGCATATCTTCAGACAAGTATTTTAATCATGCCTTTAAATGTTTTGTGTTTTTTTTAACTACAACTGAGATCCCAATAATAGAGGAAAATGACGGATGGGCGCCGAGATGCTTTATTTAAACCGGGAACATATTAAGACAGTTGAAGCAGCAGTCCACACCGTTAAATCAGAAAGTCCTATTTAAGCTCCTATCTTAGTACTAAAAAGAGGGGTACTAAAATCACCGAAGTTAAATTCGCAGAAGTACTAAAATGCATGTTAAGTACTAATTGAGTACTAAGATGATGAAATGTTAATATACGAGTATGTATATTATCCATTCAATCTTGATTTTAAAAAAGTTGTAGAAATGTATTATCAACATAATTAACCTACTTTAAGACTAGTCCACTGGGGGTGGGGGGAATTTGAAATTCGAATCTGATTCTTTATTTTTGTACTTTTTGGTTCTGCATCTAATAAGCAATTATTGAAAACTTTCAGAATCATGTTGATTGCTTTTAGCCTCGGTGTTTCGATAAATGTTCACCGAATCGGGCTGTTCCTTCACCTGCAGAAACTAAATCCTAAAATGTGCGATTTTAGTACTATTTGAGTTGAACTAAAAATTTCAAACATTTGACCTTTGACCTCATCTATGATGGAATCTCAGAGCGATTAATAATTATCATTTTATTAATCACCTTGATCAGATCTTTCAATTAGTGTGTGGTCTATTAGTTTTTGTTGTCACTCTCTATTTCAAATAGTGATCTAATGGAAATTTGTTAAAATTTGGGATTTTTACCGTTGACCTTCACGTCAGGCCAGGGATGACCTTAGAAGTAAAACTGATGTCGTTTTTCTGAATCCCCTTTCAATGCCTATTCGATTGATATATGGTTTGGCAAAATTGGTGTAATAGTTTAAGAGATCAGCAGGGGGCGAAATTCGCGTTCGGAAAAGCACCCTAGTGGGGCAATGTTTAAAAAATCGAAATATTGATTTGAAAAACGCATTTAAAACAGAAAACTGTGTTTCATGTGACACTGGTTTCAATTTCATAACTATTCAAGCAATTAAAATTAGTTTCACTTGATTTCCGTGATTAAGATGGAATGTGGCATGCACAACTATGTACTCAAATGTAGCGTTTGCACCATGGACCTCGGTTATTTAAGGACGTAACACGCGGCCCAATTCAGTGAGTTAGTTTACAGCTGGTGGCTGACTGCGAACGCTTCGATCTGGATGATAGACTTTTGGTCTAATTTCAAACTAAGACGATTTAGGTATCACACGACAGTGGATTGCCGACGATGACAAGTAGCGACTGCGTGGGAAGGAAAACCAATAAACTGCGCATCAACCACTCAATACAGTTGTTTATAGTTCCGGCAGTAAAATTGTCAGTCGGACCGCTTCTGTCTAAGGTAATGAGTGCTCACAACTTGTAATGACGGTTTGCAATTTTTTGAGACACATACGTTGCTGTCTAGCCGTGGCCTGTTAGAGAAGCGGATGTGAATGCTTAGAATACTTTCAAAAATTGAGTATTGTCAGCAAATATAAGTAGTGTGACATCAACTTAGTAAACTTGCGCATAACATGCCATCGATCCTTTGTTACAGGTGCTTCATTCCACATATTGAAGCAATTTTTTAGTTGTCGACACATTTAATAGATTATTCAATTAAAAGTACACGACTAAATGTTCTTAAACATTATTAACATAAAGTCCTGAAAACAAAAACACACTACTTTATTTAAAGCAATTAAGAACACATTTCTCAATCCCTAATATCTCAGAACATAGTCAAGTGCACGGTGATAATTCAACGCAGTTTCCTTAAACTGGAGAGGTCATTCAATTTATTTGACTTTTCCTTGCAACTTGATACTTAGAATGGCCGTTTTCTCTCAGCAATCATTCAATTCGATCGTGATATCACTGTTCATTTCATATAGACAGCTTCGCTCACGATTTCCTGGAAGTTTTGGAGTATCAATTCTATCTGAGTGCACGAAACAAAAGACAGTTTATCGTTCAGACTTGTACTATACACAGACATTCATGATTTCAACTTGTTTGCTTGAATTCTAATTGATAGCTGTCTCATGAGATCTTCTATGAGATGGATTCGTTATTTGATCAATGAAAAATGCTTCCATCGGTACATCAGATCTCGTTGAAGAATCTCAGCGCATTGCGATGGTTTGCATTTGATAGTTGAGAACTTGGAAACAGCGTAGAATTTTTGTCTGAATTCATTAGAATCTTCTCGATAAATGTATCAAATATGCAGACAAAATCATATTCAATAATAACAATTCATCAATATCTCCCATAAGAAGACAAACAGATAAATTTCTTTTTGTGTTTCATTTCATCTGCATTTCATTGACGTTCATTTCAATAACAGTTCGCGAGTCTATCCCACGAGGAATACTTGCAATTTTGTTAACAAACCGACTAATGCCTTTCTTGTAAAGTCTAAAGTAAGGTAAATATAGTTACCTAATATATTTACCTACTATGTCAATTTCATCTGTTCTTTGTTCATGTACAGTTTGAGTCAAATTAAATGGCTTGCTTTATAAAGTGTTGTACATCAGTGAACATCCATCCAATTTTTAAATGAGATGCATCATTTTAAACCCCAGTCTCAACAGCAACTGTACGGTTGTCAAAACTACATGGATGTGCTAACTTTGATGATATCCAAAGGTTTTGAATTTGAAAAGTTTTCCTAGTTTTACATATTTATACATGATGTATGCAGTAGCTTCAATAGTTGATCTGTGAATTTATGCTAAGATGAAGCTGTCTGTGTCTATATAAGAGATTTCCTGCGGAAATACAAAGCATTTGGAGAAGTGTGAGTCGACGGACATGCCAATCCCTTATTTCAAGCATCCCGAAAAGATGCAGAAAAATTATAGCAAGGAATGGAGGTCGCATTAATCGTGATGACTATTGAGGGAACGCTTGATTTACTTTTTATGACTCAAAATGTCCTTATTTTTATAATTTGATGGAAATAATCCTTTTTTGCTTGCGTTCACTTTTTAATAGATGATGGTATAATACACTGAAATAGATTTTTGAACTGTAAATTTGATTTTTCAGTAATGATTCTTTATCATTAGATATCTACAAAGTCAACATATCTATGAACTTCTTATAGTCACTAAAATGATGTCCACAATCTGTGGTTTAAAATGATACATCGCATTTAAAAATGGGTTTGATTTTCACTGATCTAGAGCACTTTAAAAATAGGGCCATTTAATTTGACTCACCCTGTAGGTGACTTGACAAGTATGTTCAACCGAAGATAACACTATTTTACACAGATTAGTAAACTACATTCTGATCACGCTACTCATCAGCCGAACAAAGGTTCTGGTAAAGATAAGACAAGCATTTCTTTTTCAGGAATAATAATCACATCACAGATTTACAATTCAGATTCTAGTTAAAAATAGAAGGCTCGCGTGTATGTACAAGTACATAAGTAATTAATCAAGTAATAAAATTCAAGCTGATAATTCCCAAACAAGATGAAGGCACTTTTGTTTCTTTTAGTGCGGCAAAGTGAAGCAAGAAACTTTCCTGAATATCGTGACTGGTGGTATTAGATCTCCTAAACAATGGAACTGCTCACAGGCTGCCTAAGTTTTCTAGGTTCATATCGTCGAATGGAAGCATGGTCGCTTGAGTCTTCAACATGACTAGTCTTCACACTGTCACAAAAATAAGGCGATGAGAGCATTTATCGATTCTAGAACAATAAAACATGGACAATCATATTCTAAGATGGACCTGATGTATGTAATGTAGAGCTCAGCTTTATTCATTAACATAAGACTTCAATCTACTTAGGCAAATTTAAACCAATTTGTCGCAGATTTGTACAAATTAGAAATTTTGACCTCGAGGAGTTGTCAATCAGTTTGCTATCATCACACCGAGAAAACATATTATCAATCTCTATATTTTGCGCAATCCGCTCGCTGCAGTCATGTTGTCTGTGGTGTTAATGGATATAGTGATCGTTATAGGCCTATCATCATAGTGTTTTACCATAGAAGATTCAGGAAAAGAACAACACAAATCATTGGCAAAAATTGTAAAAAGAAATGGTGCAAATTGACATACACTAGACAGCAATGGAAAAGGATCTGATGAGCATCCCTTTAACTTGACAACAACAGTTCTTGATGCAAAATGATAGCAACAAACCCTTTGGGAAATCGAATGTTTTTAATTTTTGCAATACAATGCTGTGACTCAAACAATCGAAGGCCTTTTGAAGGTCGGCGACCAGAAGGAGTCGCTAGAGTTTCATGCACGGTTATAAGAGCAGTGGTTGCTGATGCAGATCATCTGAAGTCATGTCACTCTTCCCTGTGATGAAATTCAACCTTATCTCTTATTTTCAAGTATTTTTGCAGGCGCGGAGGTTAAAGTTATCGGGTGAAGCTTCGATAAGTGCACCGGCCTTGACTTCGGTACAAGGATGACTACTGACTGCTTACATTCATCAGAGGAAATTCGGTTGCCTGTTGAGGATTGGCCTACACATCTGACTCAAAAGGCTTTGACAAAAAGATTGCTAGCATATATTTAAATAATGCGAGTCGAAATAATTTTAATCATCGCTGTGAACTTATGTTTGTATGTAATCGTCATGAGTAGAGAAATGAATTCACACTCGTCAACCTGCTCAAATCATGAGAATCTCCTCTCGACGCCTTTTCTGGTCTCGTATTGCGACTTTGCATATCAGAAAAATGCTTCATAATTTCCGCACAGTAATGTATAAGCCGACATCTTCTACAATGAAAGAACTGAGACTGTCTGCATTTTTCTCGCAACGACCCGTAATTGCAGAGGGTAAATTTCAAATGTCACCAGAGTGACTTCTCTGTATCTGTCTGACAAGAGGAGAAAGCAGGTAAAGACGCAGACGTGCAGATTCGTAATAGCCATAGGGTGAACAACATCCTGTGATAGTCTCATTCTCGCCTTCACAATAGGCCCTATGTTGGAAGCACTGATGAGCATGAATATTCTGAATACAGCTTTCAATAGAAAACTTTTTACAAAATAAGCTTAGAACTGATTGTAAATCACGTTACATGAGTGCACAGATTCATAAAACAACAAATCTGTGATCGTGCATAATTAATAAGCTTTCAACTTCTTCAGTTCGAATTTGAGTTGGACAAACAAATGTGGCTTGAATGTTAACTGTTAATTTAAAATTTCCGCGCTCTCTAACAAATATTTACAATCATTCCGTCCATAAATTTTAACAGCATCGGAAAACATTTTCTGAATTGTTCAGCGCCTGTTGAAGCTTGCAATATTTGACGTATTTTATGTCATAATGTTCTACATCAGTGAAAGGCTATTTGAATTGTTTATCAATGAATCAAGTTGTTCGACGATGCTGTTATATTTTAAATATTTTGTAAGTGATATTGCTTGACATACACCGCAATGATATCACAAACTGATGTATATTTACCAGATCTTGCATTTTCATCTTCAAAAAAACCGACTTGATAACTGAACCCTGCAATGGTATAAATTTTGATTTGATAAATTCTGTAATTCAATTTTTTCTAGATTCGTTTGAAACTAATGGTGGGTTGTTCTTTTATTTTGACTATGCCACTCTCAAAAATCACCTCAACCATGCAAATTGAGGCAGCTGATTATGTGCGACTCAGTATTTCCTTTTTAAATCTAACCTCTCTTCGCCAAAAAATTCATTTCAAAATTCAAATTGGTTGTCCTGTAAAGTTAACCCAACCACTTTTTCCGAAATTCATATCAACAGCTTACCAGGCAACACAATCCATTATAAACGATAAAATGTCCGCTAACAGTGACTGAACAACGAACCGTGAACAGGGACTGCTCAACGAACCCCGTAAAAAAGGGGAACAGCGTCCGGGGACCGCACAAAAAGCAACAAACAAGGGTCACACAGCGTACAAAGGGAGTACAGTGACTGGCGCTGCACACCGAAAAGCGATCGGGACAGCAGACAAGACACAAAGTAGCAAACGGGGGCTTCACAGTGTACGGGGGGAGTGTACTCTGTAGAACTTGACAAGCGTTTTTGATTAAAACAAAATAGCTAGGAATCAATCAATCGAGTCGTCATATAGTGACCACTGCTCATACGACGCTTCCCTACACTTACAAGTATATGTGGTCGGTGGAAATTGATAGTAATGATTAAACTATTGAATTTTGATTTTAACTTTCTCTTCAAGGTGCCGGTAACTACTTCATTAGCTTTCAGAATGTTTGTTACCTTTAACTTTACCCTACAGTGATGGAAGAAGCTACACGTAAATACTGTACAATATTTTTAGTGTCCTATCGTCATTTGAATGAGATAAAATAGCGAATGTGCAATGAACATCGAATTATTTGTTACTTAAGTTTTGCCGATTAATTGAAATTGCTTGCGATCCATCCATTCCAGGCTTCAGCATCAAATGAAGATGATGCGGTTTCACCTATAAGCTAAACCATTCTCTGGACACCTTGAGTACGGCGAGGGCATTCAGAGAAGGAAATTGGTTCTGATACCGCTTGTCTCCTCAGGGTCTATAGTGTAATTCCTTTTAAAAGGTGCTGATCACTCTTCTGACGATTTGAAAGACATCAGCTCTCAAAGAGCATTTGCCTTCCATGCAACTTAAATCCGGTGAAGATGCTTCTCTGCCATCATTTGTTATTCCGGCTGCTCTCAGTAATCGTTTGAAACTCAGTATAAAAGAGTACTTTGTAACAGCGGAGCCATCCAGTAACTCCTCTAGATGACGCACACACATCTATTTCAGGTGCAACACAAACTAGTCACCCATCCAGGGTTGTCATGACACGAAGGATTTGTAAAATACTATTCTTTCTTCTGTTTTTCTATCAGGATCACTCAAATCCGTGTAAATTTCTCCAAAAGTGCAACAATTTGCATATATCACATTTGGAACTGGGTCTCAACTCGATTTCATTTAGTTAAATCAAAACTTAATGCACCTCGGAAATTAAATTAATACTGAGTTGCTTCTCTACCTAATATGCTTGCTCTATGTTCTTCATTAATGTGAATTCTACAAATTGCTTGATCAGTGATGTAATTACAGTAGCACCAATAATCTTCATTTATCCACATATTTTCATATGCAGCGGTGGATGGCATGTTGTTGGCCGAAGAATGTAAAGTGATGATCAATTAAGTTAAAGGATTCCATGAAGAAGATCAATTGGAATCGCATTTAATCTGACGTTATCTGATCAGATTTCAGCTGATTCTCAATGGCACCTGTCAACTGATATTTCTATTTTATGGGAAGGAATGAGAAATGAGGTCAGTCTTAAAATCAGGTGATTTTCTCTCACGAGTGTTTGATAGAAATTGAAAAGATTATCCATTTATTTGACTGTATAGTTGTCCTTCGTGAAGTAACTTTTTAGTTCTATAAATAATAAATGTTTGAAAGTGGAAAACATTTCTGTAATATAATCATTTCCTATTCAAAGACATGCGATAATATAGATTCTGCTTATCGTTGACTTTAATTTAATTATTGCCTACAAAAATGGAGCATGTGGAGAAGAATCAAAGTTTGAAAATTGTGAATAATTCAAATACGGGTGGCATTATCCCATCATTTGAAATTTGGAGTATAATTCACTTCATGTTTTATGGCTACTAATTGAACAAAAAACCCTAAGGACATCTCTTTTTGAATAAATTTAAGATTATGTATATTAAATTATTAGTTCAAAATTTGCGTAATAAACAAGGGCATAACATAATTCTTTAATGAGGCGCTAGCATAACGCCAAGCTTCATCCACTTTCATGAATATTAGAGCTTATTCAAAATTGATTAGAGCTATTGTTTTCTCGCAAATTCCCAAAAACGGCTAAAAAGTAAATCTGAACTTAAGTGAATAATTTCAAAACTCGTAGTTCAGGGTTGCTCTCCGAATGCTTTTTCATGAAAGAGACACACGAGTTTTCCAATTACTCATCTCAACTTTAGAAATGTTGCCTCTCTTTTCCCTACAATTGCTAACCTCTAAATTGATGATCTGTCGAATGAACTTTTTCGACAAAACGTGTGCACATTGATCTGCATTCTTCGAATTTGAGGAATCATAGTTACTGAAGGAATTCAGAGCATCTGCAAGGGATGAAAGACTATTTTCGTTATTCAACCAATACATTAGAATTCTTTTTCTGCCATACCAAGCTCTTTGCCGTGCCACGGTTTCGTAATTGACTGCCTTGTTTGGAGACTGATGCGCTGAAACAATCTGACTGAAGAAAATGCAAGGATGTGGTTGAGAGAATTTGTAATTGAAAATTTGGACTACTGCTGAAAATATTCAAAATTTGTTTGAAAATAGTTCGATCTTTGCGCTGCTACAACACAAGCAGAAACTTATAAACCACATCTACTGATTGATCGCAAAAATAACTGATATCTTTTGGAACTTTGACTGGACATTGATTGATTTGCGATGGAGAGAGGGAGTATGCAGGCAGGAGTTGTGATGTATCTTATTTCTTTATCAATGCGGTTGGAGCCATAGCACTCAGTCGCTGACAAGCAAAGCAAAACAATAGGGACTTCATAAATCAATTTCACAATTCAATACCTCTGGCTTTCACGAGGTCGAAATGATGTTTCAATGTACTTCGTTGCTGGCACCACCATGAAAAATGGCTTGCCGGCTGGGAATCGAACCCAGTCCTCGAACTGCTAATGCGACGTGAAAATCACCAAGGCCAGCGAAGCACGCCCTCCACGATCGTGTCAGGGACAAGCAAAGGTCCTCGTGAAAGCCAGAGGCATTGAATTGTGAAATCGATTACCCGAATATAATTTAAAACTATTCAAATGCCTGATAACTACGAGACGAGCTGGAGCGGGCCTTGAAATTGAAAATTTCGCACCCGGCCCGTGCCGAAAATTCCGGCCCCGTTGGCAATCAGCGTGCGAGTGATGACAGAATGCAATTTGGTGTCGTTATTTAATTTAGGCAAGCAGTTGCATGAGCTATTTGTATTTCATTTGCATCCTGCTATTGCATGTTGATTTCAAGGTCATTGAGAAGATGTCGTTCGAACTTGCAAAACCTACTGCATTGCATGCAACAAGTGCCGACAGCATGCCCGGGCAAAATAGGGTTAAAGCCTACTACTGATCTACGTGTGTCCTAAGTTGTGATGAAATGTGTCCCAACACGACATTTAGTCTTTCATTCGAAACAACTGCAGTCATCTAACACAACAGGGAGCAAGGAGTTCAAATCGCCTAAATATAACAAGAAAAATCTACGGAAGTCTGTACCTAATACTTTACAGGACCATTATGCGCAGGAATGGCCGATGGGATGTGGACTGTGGTCCCATGGGAGGGTCCATTGGATAGTGGTTCCAATCTTTAAATCGATGTCACACGTATCTAGATGTCAAAAAAGGGCAATGCAACTGTGTGTTTACAATTCTTTGAGCATCATTTAATTTCTATCTCTAAAAAGCTCTGAAAGTTCTTCTTTCTTGCGAGACTTGTTTGCTTCCTTTATGCTAGTGCAAATAATGTCAAGAGTGCACTTCAATACTATGCACTTTCCAGATCGATTTATAACCAGTATGTTGTAGACAAATCATTTTCTTTCCATAAAAACGTAGAACAAATCTTACTTAAAAATAAATAAACTCAAGAACTTCAATAGCCTGAAAATCAATGCGACTATGATGCTATCGTTACCCTTCTGAGATATCTGTAGCTTGATGACAGCTGTCTAAAGAGACGTGTGTGTGTGGATAAAAAGACACGAAATTAACAAATTATCCATGAATCGTGAGATATTTAGATCTGCATGTAATATTTTTGCTAACTGTTTCTTGACACATTTATTTTGTTGATAATTTGTTATCAAGAGCAACAAGTTATCAACAACTCAAGTTATTTATTATGATAAATAACATTTACTATTTTTACATTTATAATTGCATTATATTATTGCAATATCAAGTTCTTTTTCAACAACTAGCTGAATTTTCAATAATACTTTTTTGACAATGGTCGGTGAAGCTGATTGAATTCGCACGCGAAAATTAAAAAACATCATTTCCAAACATCCGGAATTTTGCCGCCACTTATTCTTTAAATAACCCTTTCTGCAACTATAACTAAATTACAGAATCCACATGTTCCAAAAATTAGGTGCTAGAAACACTTTGAAATCATTGTCGTTTGCATCAATACAAATTTGATCTGCTGCTAATGAACGGTTAAGTTTCTTTTTTATTTCATCACGATTGACTGCATTTTTGGATTTTGTTCAGATATAAAGCAACCAATATGTTCTAACAATATCACTAAGTTACTAAGTCACGAAGTTCATCCACTAAGTTATCTGCTCTTAGTGGTTAGAAAATGAGTTCATGAATAACCATGCCGACATATTCATTATGGTTGGAAAAATCAAGTATTTCATAGTCTTATTTTTATTAGATAACAACAATTAATTTCGGCAATATTCTATGTATCTTTTATGTAAGAATGGCTATGGAATATAGCTGATATTAGTCGCTGTTATCTGATGTAAATAAGACCATCAAATACTTGATTTTTCCCATCATAATGAACAATTCCATCACTCAAGGCACAACTCATGCTAACACAGCCTACATTAACTAAATGGTGAATATGCGTTTAGGGAAAGATTAATAAAAGCATTTGAAATAAATCACCTTAATATTTTGAATAAATCCAATTATGCAGGTGCAATCAGGTTTATCAGTGATAAGAAGAGACAACTTCTGAATAATTATTTAATAGGAAGTCAGTAAGCATCAAAATTACACAATCTAATTGTTAAAGAATGATAAATAATAGAACATTAGCAGAATTACAACATGAAATAATGTCAGATTTGTCTGAGGAAATCATTCCGAGGAATGGAGCTGCCAATGCCGAGTGCGATGATCAAAAATTTGAGTTTGCGATTCGTTTCATATTCTTTTGGGGGCAATTTTCTCGTGGCATTTTTATGCTTACTCAGGTAACATCTTTCTATCTTCATTTCGCTCGCATGATAAGGAAACATAACTTTTCTGTGCACATTCTGCTTCCATCATTATGTATTGTGTCCGCCGTACATCAAGCCTGTCATAAAATTCCGGAAATGAACATCTAGATGCAATTATAGCAATTAATTTTGTTCATATATTAGTTATTATACACACGGATGACCTGTGCAGTTACCCCAGGATCACGAAATCTCATCAGGATTCATGGATATCAAGAATGTGGCTAAGAATGTAGACACTGCCAAGTATAGCAGTCTGCAGTAACTGAGGCACTCGGTATTCACCAGGACCTACCTTCAAATATGTGGCAGCCCTTCCCGTCGGGTCTCCGCCAAACACTGGCATTTTCATGCGAATCTTCCATAATTCAATTTGCACGCATTGATGCCTTTGTAACCATCTCTTGTTCTTTGCTCCTGATGCTTCTGTCCTCTGGTTCCGCGATGGCGTTGCTAAATCTTAGTATGCACATTGAATGTGCGTTCATCTTTATTGCTTATTCTTACATTACAGTTATCAACGCCTCATTTTCAATCTTCAGATCGACTGACTTCAGCCAACCGCATCAATCCCCTTGACGCTATCTCTTCCATTTGTCTTGCGTATTGCTCATGCATTGGCTTGTCGTTCAATCTTTGGTGACATTCACATTCATCTTCCAGTTTTCAGAGGCTTCTTGCCGTTGCCTTTGCATATCAGTTGACTTAACCACCGGCAGCAGTGGGTCATCGTCTTTATTGATGCGGTCAATGTCTACTTTTGGGTGCAATCCTTCACATATGGTTAGTATTTTCCGTGTATTTCAATTTACAATGTAATTCACTGCGTTCATGAACTGTCCATTTTAGTACTCTACCAGCATACCTAATCATGGGAAGAGCAAAATGCATTAATGTCATCGATTATACTAATCGCACTTCATTGTGAACTCAGGATTTTCTTCAATATCTTCTTGTATTCTCTACATATCCTTGTCTTTGCTACATTGTAAATGTTCGAATAATGTTAATGGATTCCGAGATATTCATGTCCTCCTTCATTCATTTCCTTTTTACAAACTTGCTCTGCTTGAATTCGCGCGCATTTGTCGATGCCAAACTTCATATTGATGTCATTGCTGCATGTTTTTACGATGTTGGTAAGGCAGTTGATACTGTCATCAGCTCTCCCATATAGTTTCAAATCAACCATGTAGAACACAGTGCATCTTTGTCAGCTACCATGATTTGTCTATTCTGTGTAGCTCACTGAGCGGTTTCATAGCAGGGCAGAGCAGCAATGGTAACAGTGAGTCCCATTGAAATGTCCCTATTTCGATCTTTATTTGTCCAATGCCTTCATTTCCATGGATGGGAGTTCGTCTCCCAAATTCTCATTATTGCTATTATTACTTTTTCGCATGACTTTTCAAGTTTGTACATTTCAAGGCATTTGACGATCAAAGAAGAGGACTTGCAATAATCGATCCATGCCATTAATAAGGTCTTCTTCTTCTGCTTTCATTGATAATCGTTCTGTCTGTGGCAAGTTGTTCTTTATTATCTCTGCATCTTGGACGACACTGACTTTGTTCTGTTATGTATTATGTTCTTTTGATTAACATGCATATATGTCCGGTGAATTGCCTCCGTGCTATGGATCTGAAGTTGTCCAGAGTCGGTGGCTTGCATGTATTTTATTTTTATCAGAACCGTCCGACCCTTGACCAACCATTTCAATTACTCATTATGTTCGTTATATTTGCCATTATTGCTAGTTATCGGACCCGGCGTTTTGCATGACCTCTTCACAATTGAAAGTCTGCACTTTTGAACGAGGCTATTGCTGAAACATAACACACTGCTCCCATGTTCCGCTTAAGACGATCGCATACTTAGCTACGGTTTAGTAAGACCAAGAACAGTGGTCTTTTCCCGCACGAACCTTGAAGTCCCAGGTTTCTTCTCAAAGGATGTGTCTGCACGAAGTGTAGTCGAGGTGAAAAATGCTAACTCTATATCAGTTATTTGTTTTTATTTTGTCTCTCCTTGCTATACTTCACTAGAAGTTAGAGAAGGTTAAAACAAAGTCAGTGTCTTCGATTTCCGCAAATTTCCTCACAATTGATAGAAGCAGTTTCATCATCATCATCATCATCATCATCAGCCTTTCTTGCCACTGCAGGCAGATGGCCTGTACATAACTTTTGTTTTCTTCTTGCTCATTTTTATACCATCTTTCCTTCCTTCTTCGTTAAATTATGTTATGAGTCTCTGCAGGTCTTCTTCTGTATTCCCAAATAGTATTATGTCATCAGCAAAACTGAGATTGTGCAGTATTTCTCCGCTTATGCTGATTCCTTCGCTGATGTTTACTCTTTGAAATTGAAGTTGACTTTGATGCAGTTTGTGAGTGAAAAATGACAACCGAATCTGCTAATCATTATTCGTCCTCAGACTTTTAGCAACCTAATAGGAAAATCGCTCTATCGGACTTCTTCTATTTTAATTTCTTAACGCTCCCATTTCTAGATATAACCTTACATTGCAATGTAGCATGCACTGTGATGTAGGTAAATTATTGCAAGTTTTATTCAATCATTCAGCATCCTATCTTTCTGCAAAATTTCCAAAATCTGAAATATTGAATCTATGCCAGCAAGTATGCAAATCAAAGGATTCGCAAATCCACGAGCATTCATGGACCTTGACAATGAAATTACCAGGTGAATGACGCACCATTTAGACTTACTTCGAAAACTGGTACTTTGCCTCTCACATTGACTTGATATCTGAATTCGACAACTTCGGAGACTCTACTTGTAAAATCTGTCCAACGCTTATAACTGCTGCTGTCAGTTGGATCTGTGAACTAATTGTCAACTTTAAGATGAATATGCTGATGTCATGTGACCTCAGTATAAGCTGATACTTCGATAATTCATGTACCAAGTAGTGATCCGAAGGGAAGCTAATCCAAATACAGCGGGACAGTGCAACTATTTTAATTTGAAGTACACAAATACTCCATAATGAATATATTACACGTGTACATTTGTCCTAAGAGATGATAACAGTCATTCCTGAACTGCGAACTAACATCGCCATCATGCGTGGCTTCTCGAATAGGCCAAATATATGCCTACCTCCAAAGAGTGTCTCAAATATGACTCTCAAATATGTCTGTAATGTGACTTTAGCACGAGTCGTCAAAACGCTGCATAACTTTGAGTGATTGATAAATATTTAGTGCTGAGAAATTTTGCATGCGCTAAAGAGTTCAATTTATGTTAATTTTTAAAATAAATGAGTCACCCTTTCAATTTAAATTGCTGATCGGAAGTTGGGTAGAAAAGCGTTATCTAATTTCCCTCTCGGATGATGAAACCTGAATTGCTAGTTTCGGGGATCATGAGGTACCTATAGCCAATTCGCCCCCATCTACTACTTGCTGACAAGAGGAAGTCTGATAGAATCAACGGTGCATTGATAAATTACGTGTCAAGAGTAAATGGTCAAGAGTTGTCAACCTGAAATGGCCACCTTCAGTTTCTAAATTATCTTGACATAAGCTTAACTTGCAACACATTGACATAGACTAAGACAAGTATGCTTTTGCGCGTCCAATCCCGAAGATTTGCGTTAAATCAATTGAATCAATCAAATTTGAAAATGTTTTATTAAAGAAATTGTCAAATACTGTCGTATGATAGATAATATATAATAGATACCAGTATGATAGTTGAGCGCTGAATAAATTATGTTGGCAATTTGTAGTTCAATTAAATTATTTCCCCTGAATCTGATGCAGACTCCTGTTATAAGATATATTGTGTTCCACAATGCTAAGTAGAAAGAGGGGTAGCCGGCACCCGAAATGGTCTCATAGGTCTTGCATGCAGATTGAAGGATCTATGTAGCTAAAAACTGAAGCTGGAGGCAGGTGGCATGAAAACAAGAGAAGGCCACACATCGTGGTAAGGCGAGTGGATAAGGATGCCATGGGCGATAGCGGTACCAATCACGAATGAAATTAAGCTGCTACGGAATGCGAAGCTGGCCTACAGTGACCTGTGGGTAGAGCATTTGTCGGCATCTTCAACCGCCCGCATCCTTGAGTAGCTTACCGGTGTGAACCCGTATCTGCCCGTAACAGTAGGAGGCTTACCGGTACCCGTGAATAGTCCACCCGTACAAATGCACATGCATCTATGCATTGAAATATCGCAAGTTACAATATGATCATTAGTTTATTTAGTATAAAACATATTTTTGATAGGAGTGGAACATTTGTGATTGTGAAAACTGCTGTGCTGATAAATGATTGTGATGATCAATGCCGTGCCGCCGAGTGAGTCATCTAAGACTGTTTTTTTATCAATACTATAGACTAATTGCAGGATGTAGATATCAGCTGATGTAGCACAATAGTCCCACGACAGGAAGGCTTCAAGTTAACAGACGAAGATTGACTTTTGACTCATATTCTACTCGTAGTAGAAAGTCTCATGTATGCTCGAAAATATCCTTATTCGTCCGTGCCCGTGACGAAGCTTCTTTCTACCCGTACCCGCCCGTGGCCTGTCTTAAACACTAAGCTGTGTTGCGGAATAGTATGGAGTGCATGATATGAAGAAAACAAATTCATTAATGAATGTCAGAGGTTTTGGGCTGATGAATAGAAAAGGGCACCGCTTGATCGGTTTGGTTGTGCTAACCTCGGAGACTGAAACCACCCCGCATCTGAATTATTACTTTTTTTGCGATAATCATTCTTTAGTGAAGATTTGCTCGATTGGCAGAGACTGCCAGAGCTTTTTTTCTTCGAAATAAATCGGATACAATTTGGAGACATTCTAACCATCGTGCAAGCATGAGAGCAGTGCCATTGGAATTGCGTTGATCTACTCTTTCTTTTGGTCACCTCTGACGTTCTGAGGTCTCTGCATCACTGAGCCAAAATCTTCCGGTCGAAATCTTTCTTAAACGAACTTTCGACAGAAAGAGCCTAAGTTGGTCAACAAACCACTAGACTCTACAAAAATGAGGGATTTTAACCCTGTATTACCCACGTGATCTAGCAGACTCCTAAACATTGCACGTCTCTTGTTGCTAGTGACTTTCAGTTTTATATAAATCTCTTTTTCAACTCGAATTTCGTCAAATTTGGTCCATAGTGACATCAAAATTTTGAAAAGTCTTTGAAAAAATGTCTTTGAAAATCGAGAACTCAATTAATTCAACTCATTATTGGAGAACGTACAGATGAGGTTATCATGAATATGTTCATTGAACCAGGAATGCACCTATGTCATCACAATTGAATAATAGCAATATGCTTCAAAAACTACTCATTATACTACTCATAGCTACTTATACTTCTCATAATAGCTTTATAGGTAGTTCTAAGTGCTGTCAGTTTTTGTTGCAAATAGTGAATCCCATGTCACTGGACAGATTGTCGTTCTTGTTGCATATTTTGTGCACTCACTCATTTTGATGAGCAGCTACTGCAATTTTCTCCTCGATGTATAGCTAAGAGAGCAGCGGACAACAGGTAGGCCTTATTTACGTGTATTTTCAAACAGCTCTCTTTGAGCCGTATTCAGCGCCGCTAAACCATCACCAGTGCAATCAAACATCCTCCCAACATTGTCTTAAGACGCTTTCATGCGATAATTCATCAAAACTGATTGTTTATCAGAGTCACCTGCCATCAAATTCCAACTGATGCTCAGAACATCAATTTTTGAAAAAGAGGGAATTGAAATTTTGAATTGATATTTATAGTAACAAACCGATCGCTATGCACCAATTGTGCTATAGTGTAATTTTCAGAAAGATTGAAGAACATCAAAATCAGAAAGGGCTCCAGAAGGCCTACGACGGCATAAAGAATGCCTTCTAAAAACAATTCTGAGCATATTTTAAAAAGCGTTGTCAGAAAGCTAAATAAGTAGCCCTCAGAAGTTTCTCGCGGCATGTTAACGCTATTCAGAAACTAAAACAGCACGTTTTAAGCCTACGATGATATTGCCTTCATTTTCCATTTTGGTAAATTGAATTCCTTGGTTTCATAATCCAATTAATTTCCTAAGTCATTGGAAGTCAAAAATGATTTTGAAATTCTACAACGAATTCCAGACAATTATATCAAACACAGATTTTTGGACAATTTCATTCCGAAGCAAAAATGAGGAAATGTACTGAATATTGGACGAGAACAGCAAAGCTGCGAAGTAACATCTTTTATTAAATGAATGTACACAATATTTGGCTAGTATAATTTTCTGGCCGTTTGATACAAAACATTTGATAACTGATATCGGTAAATTGGTATGTGAGTGTGAAGCCAAACAGTATAGCAAACAAAGATAAATATTTTTCCATTAGCGTTCGCAATTAGAGATTAAACGCAAATCGATTTCGGCATTTATCAAATATCCAAAATGCAAATGTTAGTTCTGAATTTCCAATTAGCTCATAAATGGAAGTTGGCTTAGGATTATTGCTGCAACTTGAACGTATAACGTTACGAAGGAATGTTGGGCAGTTAAAATGCTCGCTATGGATCGCCGGTTTAAAATATTCGACTGTGATTAAGAGTTATGATTTATCGAATATTTACATATACATATTACATTCAAACATAAGCAGGCACCTGTTACGATTATTATCATAAAGCGATAGCATTCAAGAAATGATGTGAAATTATATATTAAGAACGCGTTTTGGAAAAGATCAGCTGTATTAATAGAAATATTCACATTTTTACTTCATACATATTACAACTATCTTTTACAATAAACTTCGATAAACTTCTAATAACAAAAATCGATTTTCATTTGAAGAGCTTAACCAATGCATATTACCAGGAATCGAGGAAATTTTTCGTCTGAAAATGTCATGATAAATTATAATTATGGCTTCCTGTCAACAAATAACTAACATTTTAAAAATATTTTGCATGGGAAATCATAGATTTATATAGCTTGTCAAACGATGTCATAATTTAAATATAGTTCATATCAAACTTTTAGATTTAAATTTTGAGTCATTATTTCAAACAAGTTCAATGACCATGGTGAAAATATATTCATGTGCAAATTGTGACTAATTGGTACTTTCAGTAGAGGAAATCAATTTCGATATCAATGGACTGATTTCGATGCGCCAAGGCAAAGTAGAGTTCTAGCAATAATGTTGCAAAAATTTGAACTTCTTCTATGATGTATCATTGTGATTATCGCTGAACAACGTACATGTACTTGCGATCACTTATTGAATACAGTTACTTTCAAGCTTTGTCCTAAAACTCAACTGTCTTATCGGCAAAACACATGTTAAGACTTTCAATAACGTCAGAAGACTCATCAACAAACTGCATCATAACAATTGACAATTAGACTCCTTCCCTTTACATCATTTTGCAAGGATGAAAGGATTCCATCTTCGTCCGGTGATTCCGGTGAGCCTTGCAGTCCAGCTGATCGACCGACATATAAGATGTTGTCAAGCCGTATGTATATTTGCAAAAGAAGATCCTTCTATAAATTTCGTTAATCAAGCAAATATTATGTACGATCTCAGCAAAAATTATGGCAAAAGGATCACGTGTGAAAAAGAATCATTAGCTAAATAAAGGAAATAAACTTCGTTTTAATAGCTGTAATCTTTTGAGTAGATTAAGCGATGTAAACCATGGTAAAATTGACTAAGACTGACTCTCGATAAATATCAACATTACTTGCTTCAAAAGCTTCCGGTCAATTAAATGCTACATATAAAAACTTATGATGTTAAAAATGATAATGGTTAAATATATCGTCAGCTCAGTTGCAGATCTGTAACGTTTTGAATCGTTTGTAAATGCTCTTCGCATTCGATTTTCTCAGAAACTTTCAAGGTTTTATCACATTACAGACTTGTGTTTCATTACACCAAATAAACATTAAATGCATTGAAGAATATGACCACAAAAGTTTATCAACTCTTTCCTAATCTTACGATGGTTTGCTTTTCTTTGACATAAAGCTCAATAGTTTATCGTGTGCCGATGTGAACTATAGAGAAAAAGGAAAGTTTTTCTTATGCCGCAAGTCTCGAATGTTAGACATATCATAACTGATGTTCTACTCTGGAGTCTGCAATACCCAAGTTATTCCTTCAGCCGAATTAATTAATGGAAACTTTTCTTTGAAGTCAGGAAATAATTGTGTGATTCAGAGATTTCTAAACATCTGAAAATATGCTAGAGTCTCTACGAAGCCTCTTTAATATGAATTCGCGAATGTTTTGCGAAAGATAACAGTTCTCAGTAGCTGTTGCAGACTTGAAAAGAAAAAAGTCATTAATGAGGAAAAATCAATTAGATGTAGATGCATGAACTGTATCTTAATCATACCAAAACTGCTGACTGTGTTATTCAATATGAAAGGAGAGAAAATATCAAAACAACAATCAAAAAGTGAAAAGCTTTGCGCATTCTCGTGTGAGCATTCGAAACAGTGCAGGACAAGTTGTTGAATATATGCAAAATTCCATGGTTTTTAGGTTCAGAAATGAAATTGGAAATTATGCTATTAACGGAATGCAACAGCTATATGTATATGTTGACATGGCCAACGAACATGTAGATGAAAAGCCATCGCCAAAATAGGCTTGCACGCACGCTGTCAAGAAAGCACCGTCTTACATAATCCTGTTTGACAAGGCTTCTGGATGAACAATACTTCGAACAGTCCTATCTTCTTTCTTACTTCTTTAATGTTGAAAAGATTATGTTGGTAGTAGGCCTACTCTCATGACATGCATGATTTAGCCAATCCATCCGAAACTACATTAAAAATATAAAAGCAGATATAGCACATTTTCAGCACATAAAATGACCGAGAAAATTTAATCACATAGGCCTAACTACTCAATAAGTTTGACACAAAATGAACAAGCGGTTAGTCTGCTGACAAAACCCTGTTATCAACATCGAAAAATTTGAAAAAGCTATCACTCTTGAAGAAGGGCCTCACTCAAGGCAAAGATCTTTTACTCACAGATCGAATGTAGACTTGCTACAGCGATTCTACTTTGAAGAATAATTACGTTGAATGTGAGAACATAAATTAGGGTTTAAGACCATGGTGTTTGGTCAATTATAGATTTTTTCAATTAATAGCTTGCAATTTACTTGCAACAGCCAGGAGATACGTTGCTTTGATAGCATACTACCAGGTTTCATAAGCGTATTTAGACTGTTTGGATATGATAGTCACTTGTTGAAAATTTATGCAGCAGTGTCCATAAATTACATCATATACTATTGCAGGACGCAATTTCTGCATGCTGTTTTTTCTAAAAGTGATAATTTAAAAAAATAACAATTAGCATTATGAATAGAACAAACTTAGGAGCCTTGAACTATTTATCATAAAACTGCTTTAATAGGTAAGTTTCACAACCGTGTCTTTCATACTGCTTCAAAGCCTCCTTTCAAAGACACTTTAAGCCATTTTTTAAAAAATAACCTTTATATGTTCTGATTCAATATGTTTTTACATCATGTCTTTAATGTAATTTTTAAGATCCAGCAACTGAAGACGATGATGTGACAAGTACTATTGTTAGGCCATGGATTGCTAGAGAAACGGACCCGGATGTTGAGAATAGGCCTATTACCAAGAAACATAGTCGATAACGACAAAGGTATGTAGCACGATATAGACATGCGACACTTTGAACTTATATAAAAGATTAGGAAGAAGTATGTTCCAAAGTATGAATTAAAAAACAACAAGAAAAGGCGAATGAAAATTTTTCAAGCATCATTAAAAAATGCATTTTCAATCGTTAAGCAACTTTTATGACAGTCTTCTGCTGCGAAAAGATTTGAAGCTGAAGCGTGTTTTTCACATGCACATCTCCATGATTCAATATGTTGCAAAATTAGGAAATAGGAATAGTGATTGAATAGAATAGAAATGTGTTCATATCCGTTGAATGAAAATCATACAAAGCATTCATAAGTTCAGAAATTGAAAATAACCCTTAAAGAATAGCAAGAATATACCATTCGGATGTTCAAAGATGAAGTCACATTATCACAAGTAACATTGGTCAAAGTAAATATAAAATGCGCATCTGAATGATCACACATAACATATCCAATAATGATATCGACCATAGCAATTACTTTTTTAGGAAAATGTCTCTTTACCATTATATTTACATGTATGCTGTTTGAACATTTTAAAAACACTAGTACTCAAGGACTATTTACATAAAATATCGAAAGAGATAAAAGACATTATACCTCGTGGAAACGATTTTAATATTATATTATCAAAAATGCTTCCATTAGGCTTAATTAAGGATGCGCCAATAAGCTATCAGATTAGAGGAACGGAGATCAGTTTATGACTGATGAATAAGTCTGCTTGAATAGATCTTCGATTTGCGCGAAATTCGCTTGTCTCTTACGATTAACTGTTAGACGCTCTGAGAACGGGCAGATAGATATGTCTGAGCACGACGTATAATATAGAAGCTGTCTTGTCACAGCAACTGTTATAACACAGAGAATCGGTCAAGGTCAACGATGACCGCGTGAGGACGCAAGATAGACTGAAAAGATACGAGGAGATGCTGATTTGAATAAGTCGTCTAGATGGACATAAAGCAGAGAATATGAGCTAGATTGAAGACACAAGTCTTGACCCATCATGAGGAAGCAGACTGAAAAAGTCGAAGATTGTGGCTTTGCGATTAGAATTACATTTTGCAAATGGGACACGTCGTGATGGTGGTAGTCACAGAATCAGTTTGTAGAAATACAATCAATCTATAAAATTATTCGAAATCTAGAATCCACATTTCTATTTGCATGAAGATGTGAGGTATCTTATTTTTCAGTTTGGGTAAATTTTGTCAACGTGTTAAATTGATAAATGAGAATAGTGTTGATGGAAAAAGTTTATTAATATCAAGATGATAATTGTTTTGGTTATAGTGGACAAACAGTGGAGTGTGACAGTGCTGTCTATTCTTAAGTCGACTACATTTTGATCAATTGACATAATGTTTCTTGTTGAGTATGCCTTTTTTGTATACTTGCATCATACATCGCTTGTTTTGTTCAACCAAAAACAAGAGCGTCAAGCTTAGAGTGTGTAAACGTGCGAGAAGACCTACAAATGCCTTGAAAATCTTCGTTGTCAAAATATTTCCCTTGTTATTCAATCAGCAAAACTATGGCAAGTCTATTTAAGCCTGAAATGATAATACCTCCGAAAACAGAAAATAAGTTGATCAATTACTTTTTCATCTAATTTGCTTGGGTCTGCGCTCAGTTCTGTTATTGTTAATGTCACTTCGTTAATGCCAACATTGACCTCAGAAGGCGCAGGACGCCGAAGACCCGTCGTGTCTTAAAACAATATTTTTAAAAACAATCGAGGCCGAAAATTTTCTGTTTCTCATCATCTCTGTCATTTTCCACACTCAGAATCAATGTTAAAAATTATTTATTCAGTCTAGTTTACTGGTATATTCCGTTGATACCCGTGCAATATTCGATATATGTATAACTTTGCGCCTGACTGTACTTGGTTGCTTTGATTAATCAAAAGAGCGAGAGACCTAATTTTCAAGATGGGGGAGAAATAATCCCACCCTCTTCGGAGGCAGGCATAGAAATTGACAACAATAAAACCTCTAGAATAGAAATTAAGCTTCATGCAATGCACAATAACAGCACATAAATCGCACGCATTTTCACTTAGCTGCACCTGCCAACGTCTGTATCATTGGGTTAGAATCAGTCACATGAGTAAATCGAAGATTTTAATTGGTTCTTCATGCCCCAACTTAGTTCCCCCGGATGTGCTGCGACCTTGAGTCAATTTCCATTCTAGCGAACTTCAGATAAACAGTTTATTTTTATGGAGGCAGGGTGTGGGGTGGGACCATTGGGGTTGCTGCCTTCCGGGTTAATTCTGTTCACCCTGTGTGAACAACTTTGTCGTGGGTATGGTAGCGTTCCGGTGGCATCGGAATGGCCATCTCCTCCTCGGGCACTCCTCGCCAGCAGTATTTATTTGCTTACTGCATGTGACGCTTGGCATTGTCTTGATGCGAAGCTTCCTATCCGCTGGACGCAGCCGGGAAAAACAACAACAACAACCTAATTTTCACGAAAGATATATTCATCGAGAATTTATTAATTGATCGCGACAAAGACATTTTTGATATTATCGGATTCTAACAATTGCAAGCAGTCAAAGAGATCGGTAATCAGAAGAAGATGAGTAGTTATCACATATATACATTGTACTTATTTAAGCTTAGAGCAGATTTCTATTGAAGGAGTGATCGAGATTCAATCATTGAATGATTGATCAGCAGTGCGCATGGGAAAACAAACAACTCCCAACAAAATGAATATACATTTCATTTTCAGAAACACTGCCAGTTTTGATTCACAACCATCAAGATCTCACATTATTTATTGATAAAGTAATCGTATTCAGCGTTCGACTTTTGGTGTTGGGAAATGTCTCAAAAGTACGTCGAGCTGAAACTCGGTAATGCTCAATAGAATGATCAAAAGGTAACAAAACTTAGATATTGTTTGTGAACTCCTTTAGGTGCATCTCGGTGCTCATTAGTCAATTCCTTCAATTTCGCAAAAGTCACGACATTGGAATACAACTTGGACATAAAATTATAAAATAAATCATTCTTATCAAGAGTTGTCAAAAATTAATTAAAGCTTTCATGTCAGCATTCAGTGATTCGCAAATGTAATATTTTAACTTTCATAAAGAACCAGTGTAGCAAGAACCAGATCGCCTGGGCCTAGATAAGAAGATGTTCACAAACTTGAACCATGCGGGTGCTGCAGTCCTTGGCTGCCACGGCCATTGCGATTCCTCCTATAAGGATTCGTTGGCACAGTGTGAACAGGCACAAACTGGCTGGTTGGGTCGAGGAAAATGTGCTTCCTTTGATGGATCAACGGAAAAAAGGCCACCGATTTACATATTAGTGGCTACGAATTTTTTAATAGTCGCGACGTATCGGAAGACACTGCTGACCTTGTCAAGTGAAATAAAATGGAGAGAGGAAATCGTTGTACACACAATCAGCGACGAACACTATCTACAACACGCTTTGCTGTCAGCAAATCCGGCTGGTGGAAATCCATATTTTGATTTATGACATCAGACTGACTAACCCTAATAAAAGAAGATTCAATGATGCGTCTAGCTCGAAAATCGTTACAGCGTGACAGGATATCTTGGTTATCAAAATCAATAGCGTGATCAGAACAATGTTGAGCTATGGCATTATTTGGATCAAACTTTTGAATAGCTCTTTTATGTACTTTACACAGAATATCAAACGCACGACCTGTCTCACCTATATAAAATTTAGGACAACTTTTACAATTGATACGATAAACACCGTGGGTTTCATACAATTATTGTGGACAAGTTGAGACTTAATACTGTTAAGAAATCGGAACACGACTTTGGAATTGTAGTGCCTAGCCAGATGGTGGTTACCAAGACGATCCAGACAAGAGAGCAGACAAAGGAGATTGCAGCTGTTTATTCAGAAGCATTCAGCTTCAAATGCCATCAAATGAAGAAAAAACAGGCGAGGCATCCTAAATCGTACAGGCAAAAATTTGAAAAAATTCTAACCGATTGCGGCTTTTTTCGTTGACAAAATAGCTGACTAAATCCAGAATGGCTGATCTGAAGAACTGCCTCTTTGTTCGTTAAAAATGTAATTTTTGATGAAATCTATTGCATGCTCAGATTGGGACCGCCTGTACAATCACTCTCAGCCGAATGTCGAAATAACCCAAACCCAATGGAGACATTAAATAAGCAATACACGTGTGTATTCAGGTTTCATATCTTCGATCATTTGTCAAGAAATATTAATCAATGTATCTTCGATTCTTCAATTTGAACTCGTTCCATACATCCATTAATACATGCTCAGGTTTTCCATTCTATCCCAGTTCATTCTCAGGAAAGCATTGAGAAGGATTACCAAAATTAATCTTTCAACTGGGAGGAGCTTTAATCATATCCATTGGGTGTTATTAATAAGGATAAGGAATTATCCTTGTATGTAGACTGCTTTCTTTTCAATTTCAGCTATCCACCCATAGGTTATTGAGACATAGATAATATGTCCTACCTCTGAAACATATAATAATGAGTCATTTACCACATTCTAGTAAGAAATTATTTAAGCTACTTAATTTCATAGTGAACATGTGCGCAATTCGAAATATCAAGCCATAAATAGCAGACAAAGGAGATTGCAGCTGTTTATTCAGAAGCATTCAGGTTCAAACGCCATCAAATGAAGAAAAAACAGGCGAGGCATCCTAAATTATTGAGATAATTTCTAATTGTGAAAGTGCTTGATTATAGCCTATCAGATATCAACATGCATGCTTCACCAACATGTGACATGCTTCGGCCTGATTTGAGTGATCGGCAGCTTCGAAACAGCGACGTTGGAGCTAGGGAGCGAGCAAGTATGCCCCCTCTATCAGGAAAGTCATGATTTATCGTAGCCACGTGGAGACATCGATATCTGATGCGACAGAATAATTACAAACTGCATTCCGCCTTCCACCTGTCAGCGTCGATGAAGGCGCATATCAACCACCGGTTAACTTAGTGAACTTCCACGAAATCTGGCGCGTCTTGTTAAACCACACACACACACCCTCTTCTTTGAAGATTGTGTCTGTCAAGAAAGTTGCCTCTTCGTTTGCTCCACGTCACGTTGCCTTTGACGGTTCATCAGCCATAGAAATAAACTGTTTATCTGAAGTTCGCTAGAATGGAAATTGACTCAAGGTCGCAGCACATCCGGGGGAACTAAGTTGGGGCATGAAGAACCAATGAAAATCTTCGATTTACTCATGTGACTGATTCTAACCCAATGATACAGACGTTGGCAGGTGCAGCTAAGTGAAAATGCGTGCGATTTATGTGCTGTTATTGTGCATTGCATGAAGCTTAATTTCCATTCTAGAGGTTTTATTGTTGTCAATTTCTATGTCATCAGCAGACTACAGCAGCACAATTTATTTATTTTTGTTCTCTTAAGACATGTTGAGCCACAGAATCAGACCGGTCGTCTCTTCTTCTGGTTGACTAGAACGGAAACATTGGAACATGCGACGCAAATGAAATGACGCACTCTGCTGATGTAACACCATAGCAATCGAACAATGAGCAGCCACTTCAACATTAATCACGACATATAGCGAAGTTTCAGTGACTGTTATCAACCAGATCACACAGCAAGGAAACACAGTTGATGTCAAGTAACTACAGAGAAGTTTGTGAACGTTTTTTCTTGCGCCTGCTGACTTTTTTGATAATGATCGGAGGACCCAACATTATCGAGAAAGCTTCTGCGCAATGATCTGAATTCTTCGAATACGAAGGAATCGTGGCGATCGGAGCATTTAGAAAGAATTCACAGCGATCCGCAAATGACGCACGACTATTTTTCCTATCTCTGCAAGGTACTAAAATTTCTTTTTGCCCACTTAGTAAGTTCCTGCATGTGCCATTGTTTTGAATCAGTTTGCACTTCTATCAAAGTGATGCGCTCAAACAATCTAATTCTGTGTGTCTAACAAATGTACAGTGCGACATTTTTAAGGACCATGCACCCATGTCATTTTAGTTTTTTTACAGCTAGGTACTTATTGATGTCACATTATCTTTCACCCTTGTCAGTACATTAAATAGGCATGTATGCCAAACATACCATAACACAGACATCTATTGATCAATAACACAGACACCAGACACTCAAACACAAAAGTTGACCGCGACATACTAATAGTACCACCTTCGACATTTAGATAGGAAACTTTCCTTTGGACATGATAACGCTGCGTTATTATTTTATAATTAGAAACCCAATTATCTTATGTAATATCTTATGTAGTCGACGCTTCATAATAGCCAATTAATGTTCTGAAAGGTTTAAGTCGGAGTTGACCCTTCCAACAAAGTGGCGCAATGTCCTCAAAATATCGCTTCACAATACGGACAATGTGGCAGGGAACTCCGTCCTGCTTGAATATCCGGTTGTTTTCCGGAAACCAGCACTCACGAATTACAGAAACATCCTTCTCTGAGGCACTTGTAATGATGTAGCCGAGTGTAATTCAGGGGACTCACAAACATGAAGCCTGCCAGTTCCCTTGTAAGAAAACAGTCCTACAGCATGAACTTTGCTTGGTGCTTGACGCGCTGAAACACAGGAACAGGTAATCCACTGATTCGCAGACGAGTAGCCTGTTGACACTCAAGGCTCGACTTGACGCTGAATGCCACCATTCACCAGTCGTCGACGCTCCAATTGACATGGAGAGTGGCAAAAATAAGCCTATTAGAGCTTCATGCATGGGGTCAGCTACGACACCTTCCTTGGCCGCAATTCTTCTGACAATCCTTTCATGCATCCCTCGTTGAACAATGCGGGACGCTTCATTGATGTCATGCTTCTGCTGTCCTCTTCGTAACTGGACGACGTGATTAGCCACTCTTGTCGAACAGTAGGCCTACGCTCTCGGAATCGGTCATCTTGTGGCGTAGATTTTCATCATATTCTACAACGTCGTCGTCCGCATGATGCATAAGAATCTTCAGAAGTTATGTTCCGTTGAACAAGCAGTGCCGACGACTTTGAAACATAACAACGAATAGAGATTTCACGCTGAAAAAACTCTTAGCGTGACAAACTCCATCTGCGAGCCACTTATGCTTGCGTTAGATCCATTTTTTACTCATGAGTAAGATTCAGATTTTCCACGTTAGACCTAAACATAAATCGTTTTGATAGATATATCTATGTTATCTCAGTAGCAGATATATCTGGTATTCATGGTGCAAAGCAAATTAAGGATCGATTTGATAATGAAAATCAATATTACAGGTTAATTGCTGACCACAGAATTAGATTGTTTAAGCGTATCACTTTGCTAGAAGTGTAGACTGATTCAGAACGATGGTACATGATGGAGCTAACTAACTAAGTGGGCAAAAAGAAATTTTTAATAAAATTTTTAATACCTTGCAGAAATAGGAAAAATAGTCGTGCGCCGCTTGCGGATTGCTGTGAATTCCTTCTAAATGCTCCGATCGCCACGATTCCTTCAAATTCGAAGAATTCAGATCATTGCGCAAAAGTTTGCTGGATAATGTCGGACCCTCCCTCCGATCATTATTAAAAAGTCAGCAGGCGCACGTAAAAAGTTCACGAACTTCTTTGTAGAACTTGACATCAACTGTGTCTCTTTGGTGATCCAGTTGATAAGTCACTGAAACATCGCACAATTTGGCGTGTTTAATGTTGAACTGGCTGCTCATTGCTTGATCGATTTGGTGTTATGTCAGCAGAGTGTGCCATTTCATTAATGAAAGTCTTGTAAATAATCTGTTAGGTAGAACATTGAAGACCGAATAAAATGTCGTTAGAGATTTGATTCAAATGTTATTTTGTCAAGTAGCGATATGATTACTTTCCTGATAATTCAGGACATTCTCGTTTCTTGTTATTTAACATTGAAAAATGTATTCAGAGTCAAAAGAAACTTTCATATTTTCAGATTTGTTGTACGAGTAGTTAGTGCGAATCAACGATCCTCAGGAGTAGACTGAACTTGTTTGATGGTAGAGATTCTGTAACATGAATCAAGTTCATTCAATTGAAATCGTATGATTAAAACATTCAAATGCTGAGTGTGTACAGGAAGAGGTTATAGACAAAAATCGAATCTAGTTTGATGCCGCCTATTAGATAAGACATTAAGACAATTCAAGTCATTCAGGAGCTGTCAGACTTCAACTGAACTCTTCCCGTAAATCAGTTGACTCGAGTTTTCATCTCATTTGTGACAAGATTTCATTTTGAAATTGCAGCTACAACTTTAATCGAAACTATATTTACCCTTTAGACGTGCAGCTCAAAATGCTTTGCAACAATAAGAAAAACTACATGCAGACGGCGTGGTTATCTACCTTGTAATTAATTCTGATGCTGTCAACTCCCATGAAATATAACTCAATTGAATAGAAATAAAAATGAATACATTAATATGAAGGGTCTTTGACAATGAAAAACTTTGAGCTGAAAGATCCACAATACTAATTTTTTCATTAACCTGGTGAGTAATTGCTTGTCTACTGTCACTTTCCTACCAAAGTCTCAACAATTGAAGCAATTTTGCAATTTTATAGTTTCAAGAAAAGACAGACTACGATTTTCACTTTTAATAGGAACAGTTCTTTTTAAACGGACTCCTTTCTCGTGTTATCATGTTTTCATCTCTTGCACAAGTATTCCTATATTTATTGATTATTTCAAATTTTGTTTTATTTCTTAATTATTTCATATTTGCTGTCAATCAATATTGATCATTTTTCGACAAGGGATTATTTCTCATGCCAGTATTATAGAAATACGATTAGAATCCGCTAGGAATCGCTTTCTTAGCCAGCTATCTGATTAATTCACTGTTGCTAGATCTTAAGAAGATTCAAAATACTGCAACATACATAATTGCAAATTCTTGCAGTAAAACGACATACTGCAAATTGTTTCGCAAAAAATTAATAGTTAATGAGAAATTATAGAAACTATGAATCTATAAAATGTATGCGCGTACAGCGACAAGCTTAGAGTAGGTATATAGTAGGCAAAGTGTCGACTCAATAAATGTAAACATACAGTGAAAATATTTATATCAGAAGATTTAGTATTCGCGAAGATTAAGTTCCTATGGTCCAAAAAAATTTGATCAATTTTTAAAAAGCTAAATTTTTGCAAATTATTCCTGTGTTTATTGTATGCATGCGATTTGGCACTTCAAGACTTCAATATATAAGTATTATGAAGCTTTCAGGATATCAAAAAGAATGAAAACATAATTACAAGTATCTTAATTAAACAGAGATTAGTTTGATTATAAAGGAAATTTCATGAATCACATTTTAATGCAATTCTTCATGCAAAAGTTGAGATCTTATTCTGCTTCTTGGCTCAAATTTCAAGTTTGATGGCTTAGTGGATCTAACTGACTATTCATATTTAATTGCGCAATTTTCATAGTTATGTAATTTCATGATTCACCAAATTTAGCTTCATTTTTTGTCTGAATCTGAATAGCATTGCTTACCCATTTACATGCTTCAAGTTACCGTAATTGTGATCATTGCATTTGATTGTGATATTTTGCTCTTTCAGTTCCGATAGCTTCATCAACATAATCTAGTTCAAGAAAATACCCCTATTAATAAGATTTGGGATTAAAGTAAGGCACTTCCATGGTTGTCTTTAGCCAGAGGATTTATAAAATGCTATTCTTTCTTCTGTATTGCTGTAATGATCAGTATTCCGTGGTAATTTCTTTAACAGTGTAACAATTTGCATACCGGTATCTTACATTTGGTACTGGATCACAACTCGAGTACATTTAATGAAATCGGCACTGCATACATATTGAGAATTTAGTTAATTTTGAGTTGCTACTCTACCTAATATGCTATCTCTATGGTGAGTGACAAGGTACCTGTGCCTTCCCATTGTTAGCCGTTTGAAGCCGCCATCACTTAGGCACCTTTATGATGCAGCTGACGCAGCATAGGTTTCAATGAGCATGTCAGATGCCCCGTTCTGGCCCTTCATTAGCATATGGTGTCGAATTGCTATGGTTAGTGTGATGGAAGATTTTCAGAGAAAATTATACATAAATATCACGGGTGTGTCATTCTTTGAAATCTGACATCGAACATAGAAGCAGTTTTCACCACTGCCGTCCGCATTGCATGATTAGTAAGTAACAGATAGGCTAATGGTGCCAAATTAACAAAACATTAGCTTGAAGCTGCACAGAGTGGAGCAGGAAAACTGACTAGTCAGTCGAAATGTTAAAAGAGACAAATGCGATGACAATCTTTCGAGCTTCGGTTCGAAGAATACACAACTTTTGATGTTCGCATCTATCTCCCGAAATCAGTGGGAAAATGCATACATCATTTCTCGCATGCTACTTACTTTTGTTGTTATATAGTTTTTTAACATTATAGATTCTATGCAAGTCTTTAAATTCTGTAACTTGCGAGAAGTCATTAAGCTGTTTTTGGCACTTCTAATCGCATGTGTCATGATAATGCTCAATAGAATATATGCGAAATGTTGAAAAATTCATTGTCACCTTTATTTATTTCAAAAATAACATCAAAAGACAATTTATTGCATTAACATTTTAGTTAAATATGATCAGTTACGCGAACTGATTCATCATTTTTCTAATTAATGAAAAATACGAATCCAGCATGCAGAATACTAAATAGCTTCTATTAATCTGCTGCAG